>JARQOC010000002.1:43193360-43690860 GCA_033576535.1 Allobates femoralis | reverse complement strand
TCCGCGGTTCTGGCGGTGTTCCCTGTGCTGGGGTCACCATAGCTGACCGCCCTGTGTGTCACAGGGGCTGCGGCTGTGGGCTACGGATTGTTTTGTCTGAAGCCCTGGGTATAGTGCTTGCACGATATCTCCCGCGCTGCGGGCTCCGGCACCAGAATTCTTATGATGGCTGCCTGGAGAGATGAGGAGCAGCCCATGGGATGACGTCATCGCTGGGCGTGTGTGTGTGCTTACCGGGTTTTTTTCTGCACCGCCCCCAGTTTGACGGCGGCGGCCATTTTCCCCTCACTTCCCTGCTGGGACTGGTTGAGTGCATTGCTGCACTCCCGGGGAGACCTTGCAGAGTCCTTGCGGAGGCCACACACACATCGCTCCCCTCCACCGCATTGGCGGTCGGTAAGCCACCGGTGTACCGGTTTTCAGATTGGCTTATTTCCCCTGCTGTCGGTATGTCCTCAGCGAGGAAAGGTGCTGCTAAGGCAGGCAGTACAACCACTACCTGTGCTACGTGCAACGGGACGCTGGTTGGGGGGTCCTGCAATAACTGCGGACGCCCAGATGCCCGGGCTGATACTGCAGAGACTGCAGCTCCGGTGCTGTACCCTGAGGTTCAGGTGATCCCAGGGCCCTGGGAAACACAGAATAAGATTAACGAATCTGTGTTATCCAAACTGTCCTCCATGTCGCAATCCCTGGAGGCACTGACGAGGAGGCTGGAAAACCCAGCTACTCCTTCAAGTTACCCCCGGGTGTCACCCCTTTCAACCGCGAAACCCCTTAAGCGGCCTCGCCGGGATGAATCACCCGAGATCCAGACCCTCTCTGAGGAGGAGCGTCACTCTGATGGTGACGAGGATGAGGGGGGGTCCATTCTCGAGTCTGTGTCCGAACCACCAGACGGGGTGGAGGATCTGGTATCCTCCATCAACGAGACTCTACGTCTCGTGGCACCCCTGAGGAGGTGGAACTCCATCCGAAGGAGGTGTATCAATGGTTGCAGCCGGAGGCTCGACCATGTGGTTCTTTTATGGACCACACTAATTTCGGAAGGGTGGTCAGAGCGCCCAGGATTCATCCTGGGCGGCGTTATGTCCGCAAATCTAAGGACACTCGATTCCCCTTCCCCCAGGAGGTGCTTCAGGAGTGGTCGCAGTCCCCGAAGGTGGACGCTTCCATGACCAGGATTGCGGCACGCTCCCTTTTCTCTGCCTCTGATAGCTCCTCGTTGAAGGACGCGACGGATAGACAGGTCGAACAACTCGCCAAGTCTTCTTATGAGGCGGTGGGGTCTTCATTTGCCCCTAATTTTGCCACGGTCTGGACCCTGCAGGCGATCACCACCGGTTTGGATGGTATCACTGACCTGGCGGGGTCCAACTCAGAAGTCCTGGCGCTTACCGATAGGGCAAGGGCCTACGCGGATTATGCCAGGACGGCGACCTTGGAGACTGCCACTCGCTCTGCTGTGGCTTCGGCCAATGCCATTGCGATCCGCAGGTTGTTGTGGCTGCGTCTGTGGGACTCAGATGCCACGTCAAAGAAGATTCTGCAAAATCTTCCTTTCTCTGGTGACAGGCTCTTTGGAACCGAGCTGGACAAGCTGATAAAGGATTCTGCGGAGTCTAAGATTCCACAGAATAAGCCTAAGCCACGGTATACCGTCAAGAGGAACCCTAAACAGTGGTCCTTTCGCTCCAGCTCGCAATCCTCAGCATCGTCCGCTCGCACGGACAGAGGGGGCAAACCCTCTACTCAGTGGCGCCCCAAGGGTCGCCAGAAGAAGCCGACGGGGGCAGCGGCGGCCACCCCCAAACCCACTTCCGCATGACTCGCTCTCTCGTCCTGCCGCCCCACAGGTGGGGGGCCGCCTGTCTCGATTTCAGGACAGATGGTTACTCCACGTTCAAGATCAGTGGGTCCGAGACGTAGTCTCGCGCGGCTACAGGATAGAGCTGTCGTTGCGTCCGGCGCACCGATTCCATCGGTCTGTCCCGCCCCCAGAAAAGGCTCAGACTTTTCACATGGTGTTGGAGGGACTCCGCAGAGACGGAGTAGTGGTCCCAGTGCCTTCTGGGGAGAGGTTCCGGGGTTTTTACTCCAACCTCTTTATTGTCCCGAAGAAGGACGGCTCTTTTCGCCCGGTTCTGGACCTCAAGTTGTTCAACCGTCACGTGTTGGTTCGGAAGTTCCGCATGGAATCCCTGCGCTCCGTGATCGCGGCTGTGTCGCAGGGAGACTTCCTAGCGTCCATAGATATCAGAGACGCTTACCTTCACGTACCCATTGCACTGGCTCATCAGCGCTGGTTACGATTCGCAGCGGGAGACGAACACTTCCAGTTCGTGGCGCTGCCTTTCGGGTTGGCCTCGGCACCGCGGGTGTTCACAAAAGTGATGGCCTCCATGATGGCTCTCCTACATGTGCAGGGACATGCCGTCATACCCTATCTAGACGACCTGCTGGTCAGGGCGCCATCGGAACGCCTTTGTCGGCAGAGCCTGGAGGTGACCATGCAGTCTCTGGAACAGTTTGGGTGGCTGCTCAAGGTTCGGAAATCAACCCTGATTCCGACCCAGTCACTGACATATCTGGGCATGGACTTCCACACAGACTCAGCTCTGGTGTCTCTGCCGCGAGCCAAACAGCTGGCCATCCAATCAGGAGTGCACGATCTCCTCCTGTCGCCGCACTCATCCCTGCGGGTTTTGATGAAGCTGGTGGGGCGCATGGTGGCAGCAATAGAGGCGGTGCCTTTCGCACAATTTTGCCTCCGTCCTCTCCAGCTGGAAATTCTTCGCAGATGGGACAAGAGGACGTCCTCTCTGGATCGGCTGGTGGTCCTTTCCCAACCGACCAGGGATTCCCTGCAGTGGTGGCTTCAGCCATGTCACCTGTCACGGGGCCGGTCCTTCCTCAAACCGTCATGGTTAGTGGTGACCACCGACGCCAGCCTCAAGGGCTGGGGTGCGGTGTTCTTACACCACAGGGCTCAAGGCCTCTGGACGGAGTCGGAGTTGCAAATCAACATGCTGGAGATCAAGGCGGTCTATCTGGCGCTTCTGGCGTTTCAGACGTTCCTGTCAGGGCAGCCCATTCGGGTTCAGTCCGACAATGCGACGGCCGTCGCCTATATAAACCATCAGGGAGGGACCAGAAGTGCTCAGGCCCTCGCCGAAGTCCACCGCATTCTATCCTGGGTGGAGGACAACGACTGCCTGATCTCCGCAGTTCACATCCCAGGGGTCGAGAACTGGGAGGCCGACTACCTGAGCCGGCAGGGGATGGACGCCGGAGAATGGTCTCTTCATCCGGACGTCTTCCGGGACATCTGCAGCAGATGGGGCACCCCGGACGTGGATCTGATGGCCTCGCGACTGAATCATCAGGTGCCACAATACATGGCGAGATCGTGGGACCCTCAGTCTCTGGGGGCGGATGCTCTGATCCTGTGTTGGTCCAGTTTTCAACTCCCATATGTGTTCCCGCCTCTGGCACTGATTCCCAAGGTTCTGTGGAAAATCAGGACGGAGTGCCACGAAGCCATTCTAGTGGCACCAGATTGGCCCAGGAGGTCCTGGTATCCGGATCTGTGGCATCTATCAGACGGGAACCGGTGGGCTCTTCCAGACCGATCAGATCTTCTCGCGCAAGGCCCCTTCTTCCACCTCAATTCCAGGGCCCTCAGATTGACTGCATGGCTCTTGAGGCCTGGCTTCTGACCTCAAGGGGGTTCTCTCCTACAGTGGTTGACACCATGAACCGGGCTAGAAAGTCCGTGTCTCGGAAGATATACCACAGAACGTGGAAAATCTTTTTCACCTGGTGTGCCTCTGGTGGACGGTCACCGTGGCCTTTGTCAATTCCGACTTTGTTGGCTTTTCTACAGTCGGGTTTGGAGTTGGGCTTATCCCTCAGCTCCCTGAAGGGTCAGGTATCAGCTCTTTCGGTGCTGTTTGACAGGCGCTTGGCGCTCCTTCCAAAAGTCCGTCAGTTTTTACAGGGGGTGTCTCGGGTGGTTCCGCCATACAGGCGACCGCTGGACCCTTGGGACCTTAACATGGTCCTGGCGGCTCTGCAGAAACCGCCGTTCGAGCCACTGAGGGAAGTTTCCCTCTCTCGACTGTCCCAGAAAGTGGTCTTTCTGGTGGCAATTACGTCTCTGAGACGTATTTCAGAATTGGCGGCACTGTCGTGCAAGTCACCCTTCCTGGTAATCCACCAGGACAAGGTGGTGTTGCGCCCGCGGGCAGAATTTTTGCCAAAGGTGGTTTCCACTTTCCATTTGAACCAAGAGATTGTCCTCCCATCATTTTGTCCCGCTCCCGTTCATCAGATTGAGCGCGACCTCCACACTCTGGATCTCGTGAGGGCTGTACGCATTTATGTGTCCAGGACTGCCTCCTTCCGGAGTTGGGACTCTCTGTTTATCCTTACGGCGGGTCGCTGTAAGGGGTCCGCGGCGTCAAAATCGACCTTGGCCAGATGGCTCAAGGCGCCCATTCAAGAGGCTTACCGTTCTACTGGCCTGCCTCTCCCGGTGGGCTTGAAGGCGCACTCGACCAGAGCCGTCGGTGCCTCCTGGGCTTTGCGACATCGCGCTTCAGCTCTGCAGGTGTGTCAGGCGGCCACTTGGTCTAGCCTCCACACCTTCTCTAAGCACTATATGGTGCATGCCCATGCCTCTGCGGATGCAAGTTTGGGCAGGCGGGTCCTCCAGGCGGCGGTTGCCCACCTTTGAGGGGGACCGTGTCTTTAAACGTCTTTTGAGGAATTTTTCCCGCCCTGGGGTTTGCTTTAGGACATCCCCATTGTCTGGGTCTCCCATTATGATGATCAGAAAAAAGAGAATTTTGTTTACTTACCGTAAATTCTTTTTTCTAGAATCATCAATGGGAGACCCAGCACCCACCCAGTTGTTCCGTTGAACGTTTTCTGTTGGACTGTTCCCAGTTGGGACAGTTTGTTTCGGGTTGTTGGACCGTCTGTACACGGTTTTTTTCCCGATGGTTCGGGTGTGGTTTGCCTCCTCGCAGCTTATGGACCAAACTGAGGATATCTCCTGCGGTAGGGGTTTATAAGCGGAGGGGGCGGTTACTACAAACTTGTAGTACCTAGTGTGGCCTCCGGAGGGCAGTGCCCTAAACCCCATTGTCTGTGTCTCCCATTGATGATTCTAGAAAAAAGAATTTACGGTAAGTAAACAAAATTCTCTTTTTCTGCTATACATATAAAGCCATATATTATAGTGCTGCTATACATATACCACCATGTAGTGCAGTGCTGCTATACATGTACCACCATATAGTGCAGTGCTGCTATACATGTACTACAATATACCGCCATATAGTACATGTATAGCAGCACTGCACTATATGGTGGTACATGTATAGCAGCACTATAATATATGGCTTTATATGTATAGCAGAAATGTACTATATGGCTATAAAGCCATATATTATAGTGCTGCTATACATGTACCACCATATAGTGCAGTGCTGCTATACATGTACTACAATATACCGCCATATAGTACATTGCTGCTATACATATAAAGCCATATATTATAGTGCTGCTATACATGTACTATAAGGTACCGCCATATACTATAGTGATGCTATACACACAAAGATCTATGGTGAGGGACGCTGACTAGTCTCTACAATGCATTAAATAAATACAGAAAATTAAATACCATCTGTAAAAAGCAAATCAAGGCAGTAAAGATTGAGACAGAGACTCATTGCCAGAGAAAGTAAAAATAGTCCCAAAATATTTTTTAACTACCGTATATACTCGTGTATAAGCCGACCCGTGTATAAGCCGACCCCCCTACTTTTGCCCCAAAAATCTGGAAAAACCTATTGACTCGTGTATAAGCCGAGGGTGGACCCCAGCACAGGTATACAGCCCCCAGCAGTGTGATATACAGCAGCCCCAGAGGTATATACAGCAGCCCCAGTGGTAGTATACAGCAGCAGCCCCAGTGGTATATACAGCAGCAGCCCCAGTGGTTAGTATACAGCAGCCCCAGTGGTAGTATACAGCAGCCCCAGTGGTAGTATACAGCAGCCCTAGTGGTGTATACAGCAGCCCCAGAGGTATATACAGCAGCCCTTAGGTAGTATGCAGCAGCCCCAGTGGTGTATACAGCAGCCCCAGTGGTGTATACAGCAGCCCCAGTGGTGTATACAGCAGCCCCAGTGGTAGTATACAGCAGCAACCCCAGTGGTATATACAGCAGCCCCAGTGGTGTATACAGCAGCAGCCCCAGGGCTGTATACAGCAGCAGCCCAGGGGTGTATACAGCAGCAGCCCCAGGGCTGTATACAGCAGCAGCCCCAGGGCTGTATACAGCAGCAGCCCCAGAGGTATACAGGCCCCCCCATCAAGCTCCAGGCCCCCCCCCTTGCGCGGCATACCTGTAAAGTAAAATCATACTTACCAGTGTCCTGTCGCGCCGTCCCGCCGCTGCCGACATGATCCTGGGCTCCATTCAGCGTCTTCCGGCTTCCTGTGGTCGCGGGCAATGACGTCATTGCCCGCGACTACAGGAAGCCGCGGGAAGACGCTGAATGGAGCCCAGGATCATGTCGGCAGCTGCGGGACGGCGCAACAGGACACTGATATGGTTTTACTTTACAGGTATGCCGCGCAAGGGGGGGGCCCTGGAGCTTGATGGGGGGGCCTTTATACAGGATATACAGCAGCAGCCCCGGAGGTATACTCGCGTATAAGCCGAGGGGGGACTTTTCAGCCCAAATTTTGGGCTGAAAAACTCGGCTTATATGCGAGTATATACGGTACATAAATAGTGTGAGGTAGCGTACGCCTAAGGGCTCGCTAGGCAGCATAGAATGACACCAAAACATGTTTTTAACTGTTAAAACAATTAAGGAGCAGTTTATTATCACTCATACTGCTCATCACATATTAAATACATAATACACTGACATAACACCATAATCAACATAACATTACATACAACAGTACATTACATTGCACATATACCCTTTTATAAAGGCTGATATACCCGGGAGCACTGATTACAGCTCCATGAAACACCATGAGCACCAATCATAGCTCCCTATGCCGTTTATGGCCTCCTAGCCTTGCTCACACATAATACATAACATTATAAATATAGTTGCCACCGGGACCTTTATAACCTTATAATAATAAATGCAGAGCCCGCAGCACCCACAGTAAATGAGGATGAATCAAACCTCCATTGTGGTGCCCGTCCTATACCAGGGAGTCGTCCTAGTGAACAAGACATAAAGTAGAAAAGGACAGCACCACATACCAAACCGGATTCTTTGCCAATTCTTTATTCCAGCACCCCAGTGCAAGCAACGTTTCAGACTGTGTCCTTTATCAAGCAACAACATACATCGAAACAGTCCATTTTATATAGTACTAGTAAAAAGGCCTGATGCAATTGCATCGGGAGCGCGGTGAAATTAATTGTGTGTATGCAGGCGGGTCTGTGGGTAGCAGAGTATACAGCCGGCTCTGTGGGTAGCAGAGTATACAGGCGGCTCTGTGGGTAGCAGAGTATACAGGCGGCTCTGTGGGTAGCAGATTATACAGGCAGCTCTTTGCGTAGCAGAGTATACAGGCGGCTCTGTTGGTAGCAGAGTATACAGGCGGGTCTGTGGGTAGCAGAGTATACAGGCAGCTGTGCGGGGAGCAGAGTATACAGGCGGCTGTGCGGGGAGCAGAGCATAGAGGCGGCTGTGCGGGGAGCAGAGTATAGAGGCAGTTGTGGGGGGAGCAGAGTATACAGGCGGCTGTGCGGGGAGCAGAGTATACAGGCGGCTGTGCGGGGAGCAGAGTATACAGGCGGCTGTGTGGGGAGCAGAGTATACAGGCGGCTGTGTATACAGGCGGGTGTGCGGGGAGCAGAGTAGACAGGCGGCTGTGTATACAGGAGGCTGTGCGGGGAGCAGAGTAGACAGGCGACTGTGCGGAGAGCAGAGTATACAGGCGGCTGTGCGGGGAGCAGAGTATACAGGCGGCTGTGTGGGGAGCAGAGTATACAGGCGGCTGTGTATACAGGCGGGTGTGCGGGGAGCAGAGTAGACAGGCGGCTGTGTATACAGGCGGCTGTGCGGGGAGCAGAGTAGACAGGCGGCTGTGCAGGGAGCAGAGTAGACAGGCGGCTGTGCGGGGAGCAGAGTATACAGGCGGCTGTGCGGGGAGCAGAGTATACAGGCGGCTGTGCGGGGAGCAGAGTATACAGGCGGCTGTGCGGGGAGCAGAGTATACAGGCGGCTGTGCGGGGAGCAGAGCATAGAGGCAGCTGTGCGGGGAGCAGAGTATAGAGGCAGTTGTGGGGGGAGCAGAGTATACGGGCGGCTGTGGGGGGAGCAGAGTATACAGGCGGCTGTGCGGGGAGCAGAGTATACAGGCGGCTGTGCGGGGAGCAGAGTATACAGGCGGCTGTGCGGGGAGCAGAGTAGACAGGCGGCTGTGTATACAGGCGGCTGTGCGGAGAGCAGAGTATACAGGCGGCTGTGCGGGGAGCAGAGTATACAGGCGGCTGTGTGGGGAGCAGAGTATACAGGCGGCTGTGTGGGGAGCAGAGTATACAGGCGGCTGTGCGGGGAGCAGAGAATACAGGCGGCTGTGCGGGGAGCAGAGTATACAGGCGGCTGTGCGGGGAGCAGAGTATACAGGCGGCTGTGCGGGGAGCAGAGTATACAGGCGGCTGTGCGGGGAGCAGAGTATACAGGCGGCTGTATACAGGCGGCTGTGCGGGGAGCAGAGTATACAGGCGGCTGTGCGGGGAGCAGAGTATACAGGCGGCTGTGCGGGGAGCAGAGTATACAGGCGGCTGTGCGGGGAGCAGAGTATACAGGCGGCTGTGCGGGGAGCAGAGTATACAGGCGGCTGTGCGGGGAGCAGAGTATACAGGCGGATGTGCAGGGAGCAGAGTATACAGGCGGATGTGCGGGGAGCAGAGTATACAGGGGGCTCTGTGGGTAGCAGAGTATACAGGGGGCTCTGTGGGTAGCAGAGTATACAGGGGTGTGTGCGGGGAGCAGAGTATACAGGGGTGTGTGCGGGGAGCAGAGTATACAGGGGTGTGAGCGGGGAGCAGAGTATACATGGGTGTGAGCGGGGAGCAGATGATAGAGGGGGCTGTGCGGGGAGCAGATGATAGAGGGGGCTGTGCGGGGAGGAGATGATAGAGGGGGCTGTGCGGGGAGGACATGGTAGAGGGGGCTGTGCGGGGAGGAGATGGTAGAGGGGGCTGTGCGGGGAGGAGATGGTAGAGGGGGCTGTGCGGGGAGGAGATGGTAGAGGGGGCTGTGCGGGGAGGAGATGGTAGGGGGGGCTGTGCGGGGAGGAGATGATAGAGGGGGCTGTGCGGGGAGGAGATAATAGAGGCAGCTGGTGCTAGTTGAGGGGCGGGGGGAGGTGACAGCAGGCTGCAGCCCCGCCGGCTCTGCAGCGTACAATGACAGAGCTCCGGGCGAGCGGCGGCTGGTGCTAGTTGAGGGGCGGGGGGTGGGAGGTGATAGTAGGCTGCAGCCCCGCCGCCTCTGCAGCCCACAATGACAGAGCGCCGGCCGCCATCTTACCTGGGGAGGCTGGGGCGGACGGCGTCTGTCATGAAGCCGGGCTCCGATGCTGGCACCGCCCCCTTTTGTAATGCCACTCCCCCTGTGTGCTGCCGCTGGAGACTCAGGGCTGACACTCTCCAATGGACGGTGCGGCCCTGGCGGCGGGGGAGCGCGGGCATTGGTGGGGGTAGCTGGTGTCCGGCGACAGCCTTTTTGCGCTTCCGGTCAGCGCGTGATAGCAGCACAGTGACCGGAAGCGCAAAACTGCTGATTATGTATATAGATAACACTCCTCCCCTTCATTACCTTCCACCAATCATGTAGTATACAACACCCTTAACACTTTACACTGCTATATCAAAAGTTAAAATAACCCACGATGCTGAAGATGGTTTCTTATTCGTTCAGTTTCTTATTCGGCTATTTTTTATTTTCTGTTTTTTTCTGCTTTCTCAATAAAAATAAAACATTCTAAGTATATAATAATACGCAGTCATGTGCCCTGTTGTGAACACACTTAAAAACAGATTAAAAAAAATAGAAGGCTGGCACAAAAATGGGCATCAAAGTGGCCACTGACGTATGGTATTGAAAGGGTTAAATGGCTTTGTGCCACTAATCTGACACCCGATTTACATACTTTGTGATGCCACACATCAAGTTCATGTCAATCCAGCCTGGCACAAATGAGTTATGGGCATCAAAACTGGCATCAAAGTGGGCAGAGAACCAATTTTCACACGTGAATAAGTAACAGCTATTTTTAAGGGGTTAAATGCCTTTGTGCCACTCATCTAACACCCGATTTACATACCTGCTGATGCCCCACATGAAATCCATATCAATCCTGCCTGGCACAAATGGATTCTAGGCATCAAAACTGGCATCAAAGTGGGCAAATTGCAAATTTTCACAGATTTGAATAAGTTATGGTACCTTTACACGCCGCTACAGGATGGTGGAAACAACCGGGTGCTTCACGTACACGAGCACGCACAAACGGTTACAAACGGTACCCGCACCACCTTTACACGCCGCTACAAGGTGCGCTACAGTAGGTTACATCTGTCTGTGGATACACCGCCGGGTGCCACAAGTTACCTTCTGTAGCTCACCTTACCTCATTTACACGCCGCTATAACAAGGTAATATGGGCGGACCTGGTGCAGCAGGGACAACACATAGGCGTGCCACAATTGTGGATTACGAGAATTCCGTACGCTGATAGGGCAAAGCAATAACATCATGATTGGCAGCCAGCGCAGGAGGCTGACTAAGTGCCACGTCGCACACACAGATATCTGTGCAGATATTGTTGGCAGATCTCTGGTTGCAGTGAAATCATGGACACATTGCTCCATTTTGTGGCTGTGTACAAATGAAACATTGTGTCCATGATTTCACTGCAACCAGAGATCTGCCAACAATATCTGCACAGATATCTGTGTGTGTGACGTGGCCCTAATACATGACGCTGGAGCAATTGTGTAGTGTGACTGGTCAGCTCCTTAAATATGCCTCCCTATGCAGCGACTACCAATCGTAACGTAGGAGCTTCCACCAATGATCGCTGATGGGGCGCGGTATCCCTTGCACCGCCAAATCAACCCGTGGTAGCGGCGTGTAAAGACGGTTGTTGCCACCATCCTGTTGCGGCACCTGTTTCAGAGCAGTGCCCTAAAACAGGTGGATGTCAAGGCGATGGTTGCGGCCTGTATCGGCGTGTAAATAGGGAACAGAAGGGTTGTGTCGACACCTTGCTATGTACCTGGTATGTACCTGGGGCGTGACACAGGCTCCGGGTTACCGCCCCCCTTCAGCGATCATTGGAGGAAGCTCCTGCGTTCCGAGTGGTAGTCGCTGCATAGGGCGGCATATTTAAGGAGCTGACCAGTCACGCTACACAATTGCTCGAGCGTCATGTATTAGTCAGTCTCCTGCGCTGGCTGCCCAATCATGATGTTATTGCTTTGTCCTATCAGCGTACAGAATTCTCGTACTTCACAATTGTGGCACGCCTATGTGTTGTCCCTGCTGCCTTTGTTCCGCCCATATTAGCTTGTTGTAGCGGTGTGTAAATGAGGTAAGGTAAGCTACAGAAGGTAACTTTTGGCACCCGGCGGTGTATCCAGGGATAGATGTAACCTACCGTAGCGCACCTTGTTGCGGCGTGTAAAGGTGGTGCGGGTACCGTTTGCAACCGTTTGTGCGTGCTCGTGCACGTGAAGCACCCGGTTGTTTCCACCATCCTGTAGCGGCGTGTAAAGGTACCATTAGAGGTTTTGCTACACTACTTAATATAAGGCATTCCCCAAAAGTAAGATCTACTAATCAGAGGACAGCATCCACCAGCCAATCAGAGGCCAGCAGGTAATGTCAATGCATGACGTTACATGCTGGCCAATGATTGGCCAGCGGCTGCTGGCCTCTGACTGGCCTGCGGCTTAAATCTATTGCACCTGAGCCAGAGAGCTCAGAGAAGCGCCTGGCATAAATACAGCGGTGGTCACCTGGACAAAGATGGCGGTCTATGGTAATATCGGTATGAATCACAGCTGCATGCCCTGGTCTATTTGGTTGGCATTCTTCAAAAAAAAATAGTAGGTCTTACTTTTGGGGAATTACTTATATTTAGCAGTGTAGCAAAACCTCTAAAGGTACCTTTACACGCCGCTACCAAAGGTAGCAACAGGTAGGCACCGCACGTGCACACGCACATTTTCAACGGTTGCTAACGGTACCTGATACCGCCACAAGGTGCTCCACAGAAGGTATTTTCGTCCCCTGGAAGTGCCGCAGGATACGTTCTGTGAAGCACCTTCCCTGATTTACACGCCGCTACCACAAGGTAATATGGGCGTACATATCATGCCAGAGTTGTGTCTTACGCGCCGCTCGTACGGTGATTGGACAATGCAATAGCATCATGATAGGCCAGCCAGCGCAGGAAGGCTGACTAATACATGATGCTATTGCAAATGTGTAGTGTGACTGGTCAGCTCGTTAAATATGCCGCCCTATGCAGGGACAACCAATCGTAACGCAGGAGCTTCCACCAATGATCGCTGAAGGGGCGGGGTATCCCGGAGGCTGTGTCACGCCCCAAGGAATTCACTAGGTGTCGAAAATACCTTCCTGTGCCCCGATTACACGCCGCTACCATAGGGTTTATACCTGCTTGTTTTTCAGCACGGCTGGAAGACAGGTGTCCACAGAGACAGGAGGGTGTTACCTGAATTACAAGCCGCTACATCGCGGTGTTTTGACGGTACAAGGTACAATTGTCTCCGACACCTGCCGGTTTCTACCTTTCGGTAGCAGCGTGTAAAGGTACCTTTATGGTACCTTTACACGCCGCTACCAAAGGTAGAAACCGGCAGGTGTCTGAAACAATTGTACCCGATACCTTGTAAACACCGCGAAGTGGCGGCGTGTAATTCAGGAGTTACCCTCCTGTCTCTGTGGACACCTGTCTTTCAGCCGTGCTGAAAAACAAGCAGGTATAAACCCTATGGTAGCGGCGTGTAATCGGTGCACCGGAAGGTATTTCCGTGGCCTAGCGTAATCCCTGGGGCGTGACACAGCGGCATGGATACCACGCCCCATCAGCGATCATTGGTGGAAGCTCCTGCGTTACGATTGGTTGTCCCTGCATAGGGCGGCATATTTAACGAGCTGATCAGTCACACTACACAAATGCAATAGCATCATGTATTAGCCAGCCTTCATGCGCCTGGCTGGCCAATCATGATGCTATTGCATTGTCCAATCACCGTACGAGCGACGCGTAATACCCAACTCTGGAACGCCTATGTCCTTGTGGCGCACGATATGTACGCCTATATTACCTTGTGGTAGCGGCGTGTAAATCAGGGAAGGTGTTCCACAGAAGGTAACTCGCGGCACCCGTCGGCACTTCCGGGGATCGAAAGTACCTTCTGTGGAGCACCTTGTAGCGCGTGTAAATGCGGTATCAGGTACCGTCAGGGACCGTTGAAAACGCGCGTGTGCACGTGCGGTGCCTACCTGTTGCTACCTTTGGTAGCGGCGTGTAAAGGTACCTTAATAGGTATTGTTTTCAGAGAAACACAGTAGTCTACTATATAATTGTCTAAGGCGTCTGTCGGTCACAGAAATCGCGTGCCAGAGGCCGCTCATTGGTGCCCGCCGGAGGCGGCGCCAAAGAGCGCAGACTATGCAAAATGGCGCGCAAATTCAAAGTTCGAATTGCGCGCCAATTTGCAGCCCGGCGACAGTGGCGTGTTAGCGCCGCTGTCGCTGAAGCCCAGCGACAGGCGCTAACGTGCCACTGTTGCTGGGATATACAGGGAACCCGCCGCCCCCACCTCGCCTCTCCCCCCACGCCCCCACCTCGCCTCCCCCCTCGCCTCCCGCTGTTCTCACCCGTCTGTACACAGGGCGGGCTGTGTGATGTCACATCAGCCTGCCCTGTGTACAGACGGGTGAGAACAGCGGGAGGCGAGGGGGATACTGCCCCCCATCTCCCACCCCACCCTCATCCATACTGTCCCGGCTCACCTCCCGCTGTTCTCACCCGTCTCCTCCGTCACTGCTGTCATGCGACAGGGCGGGCTGATGTGATCCCACACAGCCCGCCCTGTCACACGACGACCACTACAGAAGACAGGGGAGAACAGAGGAGGGCGAGGGGGATCCTGCCCCCCGCCTCCATCGTGATCCCCCCGCATCCATCGTGTCCCCCCCCCCCGCATCCATCCTGCCCTCCTTCCCCCACCCTGGCTCCATCCTGCCCTCCTTCCCCCACCCTGGCTCCATCCTGCCCCCCCCCCCCCCCGTCTCCATCCTGCCCCCCCGTCTCCATCTTGCCCCCCGTCTCCATTCTGCCCCCCTGTCTCCATCTTGCCCCCCTGTCTCCATCTTGCCCCCCCGTCTCTATTCTGCCCCCCCGTCTCCATTCTGCCCCCCGTCTCCATCCTGCCCCCCTGCTCCATCCTGCCCCACTCGCTCCATCCTGCCCCACTCGCTCCATCCTGCTCCCCCACGTCAACATCCTGCCCCCCTGGCAATTAGCAGTCATGTGACCGATCAGCTGATCGGTTTCCCAGGCAACGATGGGTCCTAAAGGCTTGTAGGATTTAGAAAACGGAGGTGGAGCGAGTCGGCAGACAGGTGAGTATCCTCACTGAGGATTTTTTTACTTTTACTGTGGAGGAGCTGGGGGGACCGCGGGGAGCGGAGTATCGTCATATACCATAGTGCTGCGATACATGTACTGTAATGTATCGCCATATACTATAGTGCTGCTATACATGTGCTATAAAATACCACCATATACTATAGTGCACCTGTACATATACTGCCATATACTATAGTGCTGCTATACATGTGCTATACTCTACCGCCATATACTATAGTGTTACTTTACATGTACTGTAATGTACCGCCATATACTATAGTGCTGTGTAAGAGGGCAAGGGGGCGCATAGTGGATGGCAGGTATGTGTCACAGGCCCACCTGAGGTCTGTGATGTAAGCCGGCATTAGCATCTCTTAGTGGAGAGCAGCACTGAGGGAGTTGTTAGTAACCAAGCGGCCGGCTTAGGCTGCTTTCACATAACGATATTTGGATTTCCGATGCTGTCCGATGAAAATCGGACAGCATCGGATCCGAATTTGGCCCCCATGCATCCCTATGGGGATCGGACCGAATCGGATGTGCACTAAATGCCATCCGATTTGGTCCGATCCGAATCTGTCCGATTTTATTATCGGTGCTAAAATCGGAGCCTGCTCCGATTTTTGCACCGAAAATAAAATCTGACAGATTCGGATCGGACCAGATCGGATGGCATTTAGTGCACATCCGATCTGACCCGATCCCTATAACATGGGGCCCTATGGAGAAGGGTCCGAGGAAACATCTGATCTCCTCGGACCCCGTTTTACTGTACTGAGCATGCTCAGTACAGTAAAACTGCTCCTAACTAGGAGCATAAGGGTTAAAAAAAAAAAGTTTATTCTCACCTTCCCCCGAGCCCCCGCCGTCTCCCGCCATCTTCTTCTAGGCTCCCGGTGGCTCCCGCAGGCTGCCGGTGTCAGCAGAGCGCGTCCTCTGATGTACACAGGACCTGCGGTGATGTCACAGTCATGTGACCGCGGGTTTACCATGGTGAACCCGCGGTCACGTGACTGTGACATCATCGCAGGTCCTGTGTACAGCAGAGGTACACCTCTGCTGACACCGGCAGCCTGCGTGAGCCACCGGGAGCCTAGAGGAAGATGGCGGGAGACGGCGGGGGCTCGGGGGAAGGTGAGAATAAACTTTATTTTTTTTTTTTTTTTTTTTGCAGCCCGGTGCCGATTTTATGCCGGAATCGGGTGCCTATTTGGCACCCGATTCCAGGCATCAGAAGGGAGCCGATGCTGTCCGAATTATATCGGACAGCATCGGCTCCCTAAAAATCGGTATGTGAAAGTAGCCTTACGAGTCCTGAGAGTGACGGGCGGGTCCAGGACTCACATACCCTCCCAGGGGCGTGGTGTCCAGCTATGTAAGGGAGGTTGGACTTAGGCACAGGGGGAAGGTGATTAGGATTCTGTGTTTGCTGTGTGTTTTCCCTGTGGACTGGTTTATGAGCAAATAAACCCTTCTGGTCTCACCTAAGCAAAGCTGCCTCCTCGTGCTTCCTGACGTCGCCGGCGAGCTGATACGTTACAATTGGTGGAGAATGCGGGCAGCGCTCCCAGCAGAAGACGTGAGACCGGTGGGCTTTGGTGTTTATGTCCTGGGTGAAGTCTGTACTGACTCAGGCACAGCCTCCAGAGATCATGGAGGAGCTGATGAGACACTTGGTACAAGCCCAGCAAGCGCAGCAGGCTCAACAACTCCAACGTCAGCAACAGCAAGACCAGCATCAGCAGCAGCAGCAGCAGATCGATATTCTGGCGGAGGCGGTCCGGAGCACGTCAGCAGAGACAAGGTCAGTGGGCGATTTTTCTATTAGAAAAGCTGTGAGAGGAGCCCTGCAGAAAATGACTCCAGGAGATGACATAGAGGCTTTTTTGACTGTTTTTGAGCGGGTTGCAGAGAGAGAGGGGCTCCCACCAGCACAGTGGGCAGAGGTGCTGGCGCCATATCTATCCGGGGAGCCCCAGAAGGCTTATTATGATTTGGCCCTGCAAGACGCTAAGGAATATAGCAAGTTAAAAACGGAGATACTAGCCCGCCTGGGGGTGACAATGACTGTGCGGGCGCAACGGGTTCACCAATGGGCGTATCATCGAGACAGGCCGCCACGCTCCCAAATGTTTGATTTGTTGCACTTGGTCCAGAAATGGCTGCAGCCGGAGAGCTCTACGCCAGCACAGATGGTGGAGCGAGTCGTGATGGACCGGTTTGTACACTCCCTGCCACGATCCGTCCAGACCTGGGTTGCCCAGGGTGATCCCCAGAACGCGGATGACCTTTTTGGGCTGGTGGAGAGATACCAGGGGATGGAAGGGCCTGGGGCCAGATTGCCCGCTCCTTACTGGGGGTCCCAGCCACGGGCCGAGGCCCAAAAGGGGGTGGGGCGTCCAAGGTCCCTAAGGGCGGGGGAGGCGGTGCCCAAGGTCCCTACGGGAGAGATCATATGTTGGAGATGCCATGGTCCAGGCCACATTGCGGCACGGTGTCCCTTGACCCCTGAACAGATGGATTGCAGCATGGGTCGCCGCTGTTCTTATTTTGCATACTCGGTCTGCAGTATGACCAGTATATCCTGCGAAGGGCCTCCAGCGTGTCCGGTGAAAGTAAACGGGAGGAGGGTGGTCGGGCTGTTGGACTCCGGGAGCCTCGTTACTCTGGTGAGGGACTTCCCGTCCATTGTCCTGGTCCCGGGGAAAAGGGTCGGAGTGCGGTGTATCCACGGTGATGCCAAGGACTATCCAGTAGCTCGAGTGGACATTGAGACGGCACATGGTGTGAGGACTCATGAAGTCGGAGTCGTCCAGGACTTGCTACACCCCATCATTATCGGCCGGGACTTTTGTTTATTTTGGGAGCTGTGGGGGCAGGGTCCGGGAGTGGGGCCCGTGGAAACGACCTCTCCCCACTCAGACATGGCTGAGTTCCCGCTTGGTGTCCTCGTAGGGGACGAGGAGGAAGCACCGCCCGAGACCACGGTACTGAACTTGGGGGCGACCAGGGAGAACTTCGGGACAGCCCAACATAGGGACCTGACTCTAAGGGAAGCATTCAATAGTGTCACGGTCGTCAACGGGGTCCCACAGGAGCCAGGGAGCGACAATAGGTTCCCCCATTTTATGCTAAGTGAGGAACTGTTATACCGGGTGACGAAGGTGAAGGACGACCGGGTGGAACAGTTGTTAGTACCGGGGCCGTATCGGCAGCAAGTACTCAACATGGCCCATTCCCATATCTTAGGGGGTCATCTAGGGGTAGAGAAAACACAGGACCGGATACTGCAACGGTTCTATTGGCCTGGGTGTCACCGGGAGATAGCGAGATATTGCCAATCTTGCCCTACCTGTCAAATAACCACCCCTACCAGGCACTTTCGTAGTCCCCTGGTACCATTACCCATCATCGAAATCCCCTTTGAGAGAATAGCTATGGACTTGGTGGGGCCCCTGGTGAAATCAGCTCGGGGTCATCAGTATATCTTAGTTATACTGGACTATGCCACCCGGTACCCCGAAGCGATACCCTTACGCAACTCCTCAGCGAAGAGCATAGCCAAGGAGCTGGTTCAGGTGTTTTCTCGCACGGGGTTACCAAAAGAAATTCTGACGGATCAGGGTACCCCCTTCATGAGTAAGGTGATGAGCGAATTGTGCCGGGTCCTACAGATCACCCAGCTGAGGACTTCTGTATACCATCCTCAAACAGACGGCCTTGTCGAGAGGTTCAACAAAACCCTCAAAGGCATGTTAAGGAAAGTGGTAGAGAAGGATGGGAAGGACTGGGACTGTCTCCTACCGTATCTGCTGTTTTCCGTTCGGGAGGTTCCGCAGGCTTCCACGGGTTTCTCACCATTCGAGCTCCTGTATGGACGACATCCCCGCGGCCTCCTAGATGTAGCCAAGGAAACCTGGGAAGCCGAAGTCACACCTCATCGGAGTGTCATCGAGCACGTCGCCATGATGCAGGAGAGAATGGAGAAAGTGATGCCGATCTTAAGGGGACATCTCCTGCGGGCCCAGGAGGCTCAGGCCCGAGTCTACAACCGCTCCGCCAGAATCCGGCAGTTTCATCCCGGGGACCGGGTCCTGGTCCTGATACCCACAGTGGAAAGCAAGTTCCTCGCCAAATGGCAAGGGCCATATGAAGTCGTTGAGAAGGTCGGCGAAGTGAACTACAAGGTCCACCAGCCGGGACGAAGGAAGCCGTACCAAATCTATCATATCAACCTCCTCAAGGCATGGCGAGATCGGGAGGCCCGAGATGTGCCCTGCTCGGTGGGCAGGCCGGTGAACGACGTTGAAGCCGTGACCATAGCGGACACCCTCTCCGAAAGCCAGAAACAGCAATGTAGAGAGCTGTTACAGCAGAACAGGAGGTTGTTCACGGAGCTGCCAGGGCGCACCTCCGTGGTAGAACATGACATTCTGACGGAACCACAGGTGCGGGTGAACCTGAAGCCATATAGGATACCCGAGGCCCGACGGAAGGTGATCTCCAAGGAGGTGGCCCGGATGCTGAAATTGGGTGTGATAGAGGAATCCAAGAGCGGTTGGTCAAGCCCCATAGTATTGGTACCGAAACCCGACGGCGAATGGAGATTCTGCAACGATTATCGAAAACTAAACGAGGTCTCCAACTTTGACGCATATCCCATGCCGCGGGTCGACGAGCTGATCGAGCGCCTGGGACCCGCCAGGTACATCACTACCCTAGACCTCACCAAAGGGTATTGGCAGATCCCTATGGCACCGGGAGCCAAAGAGAAGACCGCGTTCTCTACGCCGGATGGGTGTTTTCACTACGTCCGGATGCCGTTTGGATTGCAGGGGGCCCCAGCCACTTTTCAAAGGGCCATGGATCGGATCCTCACACCGCATAAAGACTACGCCGCTGCCTATCTGGACGATATTGTGGTTTTCAGCCTCGACTGGCAGAGCCATCTGCTGAAGCTCCAGGCGGTGCTGGATGCTCTGAGGACGGCGGGGTTTACGGTAAACCCAAAGAAATGTGCCCTGGGGAAGTCCGAGGCCAAATACCTGGGATATGTTGTAGGCAGAGGCATGATCAAGCCCCAAATCACAAAGGTCGCAGCGATCCAGCAGTGGCCGAGACCCTCGTCTAAGAGACAAGTCCGAGGCTTCCTGGGTATAGTCGGATACTACAGGCGGTTCATCCCTGACTTTGCTGTAATGGCTGCACCCTTGACTGACCTCTTGAAGGGGACCAAGTCGTCTATGGCTGAGTGGACGACGGAGGCGGAAGCTGCCTTTTCGGGATTGAAAGATGCTCTTTGTAGGCAACCGGTCTTGCTCGCTCCCAACTTCAAGAGGGAATTCGTTCTCCAAACGGATGCCTCAGATAACGGTTTGGGGGCAGTCCTGTCCCAGGAGATACAGGGGGAGGAACACCCGGTCCTCTACCTGAGTAGGAAGCTGTCCCCTAGTGAAATGCGTTATTCCGTGATTGAGAAGGAGTGCCTGGCCATAAAGTGGGCGGTAGACACACTACGTTACTATTTGTTGGGACGACAGTTCCGGTTGGTGTCTGATCTCCGGTGGTTGAGGAACTCAAAGGGGAAAAACGCCAGGGTCACTCGTTGGTTTTTGGCCCTACAAGACTTTCGTTTCCGAGTGGAGCACCGGGCGGGAAAGCTCCATGGCAACGCTGACGCTCTCTCCCGTATCCCTTGTTTGGTTGTCCGCGGTGCCGAGCCCGACGGCTTTCGGCAGAGGGGGGAGGTGTGTAAGAGGGCAAGGGGGCGCATAGTGGATGGCAGGTATGTGTCACAGGCCCACCTGAGGTCTGTGATGTAAGCCGGCATTAGCATCTCTTAGTGGAGAGCAGCACTGAGGGAGTTGTTAGTAACCAAGGGGCCGGCTTATGAGTCCTGAGAGTGACGGGCGGGTCCAGGACTCACATACCCCCCTCCCAGGGGCGTGGTGTCCAGCTATGTAAGGGAGGTTGGACTTAGGCACAGGGGGAAGGTGATTAGGATTCTGTGTTTGCTGTGTGTTTTCCCTGTGGACTGGTTTATGAGCAAATAAACCCTTCTGGTCTCACCTAAGCAAAGCTGCCTCCTCGTGCTTCCTGACGTCGCCGGCGAGCTGATACGTTACAGCTGTTATACATGTGCTGTAATGTACCGCCATATACTATAGCGCTGCTATACATGTAATGTAATGTACCACCATATACCATAGCGCTGCTTTACATGTAATGTAATGTACCGCCATATACCATAGCGCTGCTATACATGTACTGTAATGTACTGCCATATAATATAGTGCTGCTATACATGTGCTGTAATGTACCACCATATACCATAGCGCTGCTATATATATATATATATATATATATATATATATATATATATATATATATATATATATATATGTAGTTCACTCATGTTGACTTAACAAGTCCTGTCAGTCACAGTATGTCAACTACATACATATTCTAGAATACCCGATGCGTTAGAATCGGGCCACCATCTAGTTATATAATAATTAGATGGTGGCCCGATTCGAACGCATCGGGCAGTCTAGAATATGTACTGTATGTAGTTTATTTATGAAGATGTAACAATAATGCAAGGAGTACACGATATCTAGCTATCACCCAGCTATGTGTCTATCGTCTGTGTATTTTTTGGATATTTTATGTTTATAAACTAAGGTTCTTGGTACACATATTGGCCAATACCTGTTTGCCCATCAACCAGCTTCAAGGTGATTTTAGATCTGATGGGTCCCTATCCTACCTTGTCACTCTTTCCTTGGGCTCAGCTAAGCCTACATTTTTACTATTTCTCAGTGGGAGGACTCACTTAAACCAAAGAAACAATGAGACACCATATACAGTGCTGACCACTGACCCACCATATACATTGCTAAGCACTGGGCCACCATATACAGTGCTAACCACTGAGCCACCGTATACAGTGCTAACCACTGAGCCACCGTATACAGTGCTAACCACAGAGCCACCATATACAGTGCTAACCACTGAGCCACCATATACAGTGCTAACCACTGAGCCACCATATACAGTGCTAACCACTGAGCCACCATACAGTGCTAACCACTGAGTACAGTGTATTTGAAATAAGGCACCATGGCGCGCGCCGCTATTCTGATTGGTCGCCCCCGTTCAGCGCCGACCAATCTAAACAGCGGCGTGCGCCATGGCGCCATATTTCAAATACACTGAGTACAGTGTATTTGAAATATGCGCCATGGCGCACGCCGCTATTCTGATTGGTCGGCGCTGAACCCGGCGACCAATCAGAATAGCGGCATTCAAACCGCGCGCCAAGCCACGCTACTTCTCTGATTGGTCGCCGGGGCCGCGGCAACCAGAGAAGTAGCGTGGCTTGGTGCGCGGTTTGAATGCCGCGAAGGGCCCCACCGCTGCAAGCAGCCTGACGCCGGTCATCTCCTGGCTAGCTCGCTGCTGACCGGAGTTTAGACTGGAGCTCAGCCGCAGCTACTGCGGCACAGAGGTCAGCGGCTCGCCAGCCAGGAAATGACCGGCTGACGCCGCTCATCTCCCATCTGGCTCGCCGCGGACCTCCATGCCGCAGGTAGCCGCGGCTGAGCTCCGTCTGGCTCGCGCGCGCTGGGTCCACCGTCTGTTGGACCGTGTATACCTGAGCAACCAATGAGCTGCGTCTGTGTGGCGCGCGATTTCGGTGACAGACACACTCAAAAAACCCTTAGACAATTATATAATAGATGGTGTGTGATCTGTGACCAAAGCCATTTAACCCCTCAAAAAACAGCAGGTACTTATTGAAACCTGGGAAAATAAGTAATTTTCTACTGTTTGATGCCAGTTTGATGCCCAGAATCCATTTGGGCTAGGCTTAAGTGACATGAATTTGTTTCGGGGCATCACTAGGTATGTGCATATGGTGAGATATCAGTGGCCCAAAGTCATTTAACCCCTCAAAAACACCTGCTACTTATTCAAATCTGTGAAATTTGGGCTTCTGCCCACTTTGATGCCAGTTTTCATGCCCAGAACCCATTTGGGACAGGCTGAAGTGACATGAATTTGATGCAGGACATCACTTCGTATGTATTTATAGTGAGATATCAGTGGCTCAAAGCTATTTAACCCCGAAAAAACAGCTGTTACTTATTCAAATCTGTAAAAATGGTCAATTTGCCCACTTTGATGCCAGTTTTGATGCCCAAATCTCATTTGGGCCAAACTGGAGATACATTAAATTGATGCAGGGCATCATTTGGTACGTATTTATGGTGAGATGTTGTGTCCCAAAGCCATTTAACCCACCCAAAACACTTATTACTTATTCAAATCTGTGAAAAATTGCGAATTTCCCACATTGATGCCAGTTCTGATGCCAGGAACCGATTTGGCCTAGGCTGGAGTGACATGGATTTCATGTGGGGCATCAGTAGGTATATAAATCAGGTGTTAGATGAGTGGCACAAAGGCATTTAACCCCTTAAAAATAGCTGTTACTTATTCAAATGTGTGTAAATGTGCGATTTGCCCACTTTGATGCCAGTTTTAATGCCCAGAACCCATTTGTGCCAGGCTGGAGTGACATGAATTTGATGTGTGGCATCAGTAGGTATATAAATCAGGTGTTAGATGAGTGGCACAAAGCCATTTAACCCTTTCAATACCATACGTCAGTGGCCACTTTGATGCCCATTTTTGTGCCAGCCTTCTATTTTTTTTTACCTGTTCTTAAGTGTGTTCACAACAGGGCACATGACTGCATATTATTATATACTTAGAATGTTTTATATTTATTGAGAAAGCAGAAAAAAACAGAAAATAAAAAATAGCCGAATAAGAAACCAAGTTCAGCATCGTAAATAACCCTGTCCATAACATTATAGTCATTACTACATACCGATGCCCACAGAGTCCAGATAATGTCCGTGATCTAACATTAGGATTTAGTTCCTATAGTTGCTTCCTTGTTCCGCTATCCACCAATCAGGGCCAGCGTCAGGTATATTGTCATAGTAACAGTCTCATGACGTGTCCTGCATCCTCCATCATTTCCTCCGTTCTCCATCCAATAGGAGACGGGCCGTACTGCGCGTGCGCCCTTCCCAGAGCGCTGATTGGCCACAACCTCACTCCCTATTGCGCATGCCCCGGCGTCTTACATCAGTCCATCATGTGCACTTCCTTCCGGTATCATTGTACACTGGTCTAACTGTTCCCTTCCTCATTCAGTGCACTAATTATATTGTTCCCCCGGAAACACTATAATATTTACATCAGTTCCCTTTATTATCATATCCCTTCCTGCTATGATGCATTATAAGCAAATAATAACCACTTTAGCATGATCCTCATTCCTCTAAGCTAAAGTGGAGATTTAAGGGGCCACAATTCTAATTCGCTATACATTTCCCACACCTTACATAGCCTTTAGATCAGGGAAACCCATTTACTCCGTATATAAGGCATATAAAAAAAAGTGCATTCTGCAGAAAAGGGTAGAAAAGGGAACTGATCGATCAGATTAATAGGGCATCAAAACAAGAAAAGGACATCATAGCACAAACATGCTGAAAATTAGAGTGGAAAGAGAACTGATCTATTACCAAGCCCAACCTAGTAGAAGAGCTTAAATAGTTCATTTAATTCAGCATGGTTAACCCCTGAGCATATAAAAACATATCAGAAGCTACAAAAGTTACTCGTGCATCATCCCCTCAGTATACATTACCCGTCCTAAGTCCAACTCATATGTACATATATCAATCAGACCTTAGTGAAAGCCATCGTTTAGTGTTATGGATCTAGGGTAAATTAAAAAATACTATTAAAAACAAACCATACAAGAGAATGCAATAAAAGGATATAAATACATCATTTCAGGAGACATCCCCTTTGATGGTATTCCAGGTTTAAACCCTTACGGTATAGCGTATCGAGTTCAAATATCTATCTTTAGGCTGCCTTGCAACATGTCGCGTCCCTGGTGCGGGCGAGAGTGTGTGATTTGTGCCCAGGCATTCGCCTGCGCACAGATCACTAATGGCAGGCAATGGGGGCGCACGGCGGTCTGCAAGCATCTGCAGACACCGTGCGCTCCATTATAAAGATAGGGGCTGCGGTCTGCATGCAGACCCTTGCAGATGCCTCCGCAGAACGCTGCGGAGGCATCTGCAAATGTGAAGGCAGCCTAATTCCTTTTTCTTCAGTAATGCCAACCTATCACCACCTCGTCTCAATGGGGGGACGTCATCTATTATTCTATATTTCAGCTGGTTCACATTATGTCCAGTTTCCACAAAATGTCTAGGGACCGGGAGCTCCACCATCTTATTTCTTATAGTGCTCTTATGTTTGCTGATCCATGCTTTCGCTTCCATTGTGGTCTCCCCCATATAGAGGAGACCACAAGGACAGCTGATAGCATATATCACATAGCTGCTCTTACATGTATACCTTTTCCGGATGGAGTATCTCTTCCCAGAATATGGATGGCGGAACTCCCGGCCCCTGATCATATTCCCACAGCTTGCACATCCCAAGCAGGGGAAATTTCCAAAACTGGGTTTACTAAGGCTACCTTCACATTTGCGTTTGTGTCTGCATGCTGATGGCATGCAGACACAAACGCAGTGAAACGCTGGGTCTAATGATGTGTCCGCAGCGGAGAATGTCCGCCTGCGGACACATCACTGTGCAGGCTGGCAGCCAATCAGCGGTGTCCGGGGCGGAGATCAGCGCCGGAGATCTCCGCCTCCCGGCCGCCGGTAAGCTCCGGGACATGTCGGCGGGGAGAAACAGCTGATTTGACAGCTGTTTGAATCTCCCGCGCCGACACTGAGAGGAGATGTCGGCACGGGAACATTCAAACAGCTGTCACATCAGCTGTTTCTCCCCGCCGACATCGCTAGGGTATTACCGGCGGCAGGGAAGAGGAGATCAGCAGAGGCTCAGCTAATCTCCCGGTGGCCGTCGGTGATCTCCTGTGACATCACCGGCGGCCACCAGGAGATTTTTCAATGGGTCCGCAGCGTTCTCCTGCGCTGTCAAGCGCAGAACACTGCGGACCCATTGACACCAATGCATATTTTGTGCGCTTGGGGACGCTTGCTGATTTTCCAAGGTCCCCGAGCGCACAAAAAATGCAATATGCTGCATCCCGGGTGCGGACGCTGGACCCTGGAGAGAGCAGATATCGTCCACATCCGCACCCGAACGCAGCAAACGCTGCCAAACGCAGGCACTATGCGTTCCTATGTTAAACATAGGAACGCAGTGCGCATGCGTTTGACTAAGTATGGGAACGCAGCATAAGCTGCGTTCACATACGCTAATGTGAAGGCAGCCTAAGGGTAAGTTGTAAATCCCTCTTTAAACTCCCAATGTCCGACTTTACCAAAATGTCCCGAAGATTAGGAGTGTTATACTATATAATATGGACTGTTTCGATGTATGTTGTTGCTTGATAAAGGACACAGTCTGAAACGTCGCTTGCACTGGGGTGCTGGAATAAAGAATTGGCAAAGAATCCCGTTTGGTATGTGGTGCTGTCCTTTTCTACTTTATGTCTTTATAACCTTATAGTCGGTCCCAAGGGTGGTAACTGCCCACCTGGCACTATATACACAGGACAGTCTGTACAACACTCAATATTACAGTGCTTATTACACACAGAATATATGGGTAATTCACAGTCCCACAGGGGTCCGGGCACAGCCGGTACACCCCTGTTCACACAACAGTCTCTGACCCACAGCCAGGCTCTTCCTTAGCTTAGTTCCCCTTGGAGTAGCTCAGTCCATGCATACAGGCTGCTAATGTACTCACAGCCACTACACAGAGCTCCTGCTGCTGTACACTGTCCCCGCACACATTCTGGGACACACACCGGCATTGATATAGGATACCGGTCAGAACCAGGCCCAGACCTGGGTTTAGCTATCTGAGCTCCAGGGCAAGCCAGGCATCCCCAAGGACTCCTCAGCACGTGTCTCCAGGTCGCCAGCCGCTTCCAAGTCTGCCATCACAGGCCCAGACCTCCAGGCAAGCGGCTGCACCAGACACGCCATCGCGAGCCCCTCCAGGGTCTGCAAGTCTTCCCAACTACAGGTGCTGCAAAACCCTCTGCCTTCTGGCCTCATGGCTCCACTCATCTCCACAGGACATGGACTCTTCTCCCTCAGAGGCTATGTTCTGCGCTCTCTCTCTCTCTCTCTCTCTCACAGACTGCATCTCCCTCAGAGGCTCTGTTCTGCTCTCACACAGACTGAACTCAGAAGTCTGTGAACTCTCTGGTCTGAGCTGATCTCTGAAGTCTGTCTCCTCAATCACTCAGCTGGCAGGCTCTTATCGTGCCTGCCACACCCACATGGACACACCCACTTGGCCACTAGCAACTAGCCTTCTCTGGTTCCTACACAGCTGCTTATCTATGTGACTGATCTCTACAGCTTTCACACAGCTCTTGTTAACTCCCTGTGTTCCGGGTTGGTTCACACAATGCCGCTCATTGGTCTCACAGCCGCTCATTAGGCTCATGAATGTTTCATACATTGACACACTGGGTGCCGGACATGATTATATAACACACCTATGGTTCAACCCGGCTCATGTGCACAAGATCCTATACTGATCCTGCATGCGAGGCGCCCCGGCCATGGGGACATACCGGCGGTACCTCACAATAGTAAGAAACTAAAAAATGATTGTGTTGGCCCCTTTAAAAATAATCTGGGTGAAATGGTGGATGAGGAAAAAGCCAATATGCTAAATGACTTTTTTTCAACAGTATTTACACAAGAAAATCCCATGATATTCAAAAAGGGGACAAAAACTGAACTTGGAAATTATAGGCCAGTAGGCTTGACCTCTACTGTGGGTAAAAGCCAAGAGGGTTTTCTAAGAGAAGTTTGGAAAAGCTGAAATGGATTGGGGGCAACATGACATATTTTCAGGCCTGCTAAGGTGCCTAAACAGCAGAAACCCCCACAAGTAACCCCTTTTTGGAAACTAGACCCCTCAAGGTTTTTATCTAGGCATATAGTGAGCATTTTGATCCCACAAACACTTCACAGAATTTGATAACACTAGGTCGTCATATTGAAAACTTTCTTTATTTCACAGTAAATTTCTCACATTTAGGGTATGTGCACATGATCCGCAGACACTGCATTCTAGATGCAGTGTCTCCTCTCCTGCAAGGGCGATGGGGATCTCCATGGGTGTGTGGCGCCCCGCAACGAGTGCGTCACAAGAGGGTATTGCAGCCGCAATATCCTCTGACTCAGCAATGAAATAGTTAACTCGGAGATCCAACTCAACATGCAACACCTAGAACAGGGGGCCAATCCTAGGTCCTGGTGGGTGGAGTGTTAGAGAAGTGCAGGAGAACGTAGGAGAGAGAGAGATCTGGAGCAAGCCGAGAACACAGAGAGCTTGGAGAGGATCGGGGGCTCCGCACCTCGTGCGGGCCCCTGGGCCGTCACCGGACGGGTGTCACCACCTGAGGCCTTACCATCCGGGAATGGGCATTACTACACGGGTTCCCAAAAGACTCCCGTGCCCACAATTTACAGCCGGTTCACTGGTACCGAAGCTGGCAGCAGTTCACCTCTGTCACACGAACCAGCCCCGTGGAGGAGCAGCTTTACAGGAGCACCCCACCACCAACCAGTCGTCTAACCAGCGGTGTACCCACCGAGGGATCCAAGGCTCCCCAAAGCATCCACAGCGTACACAGATGGATAGGGCATTGAAGCAGCCTCCCCGTACCCGACCTGGTATTCCTGGGCGACACTAGTTATAACAAGACAGGTAGAATGGAGGAACACTTGCGGATCTCTGAGGAACACTATCACTGCTGAGTCCACCCGGTCCGCTACCTGTAACCACTGCATACCGTGTATTGCCTTCATGGTTACAGTAAAGAACCGTTATAGAGACCTTCTGTGTCTGTGATTCCTTATGAACTGTCCGTCATTACCTAAAGGCAACGGCAGCTGCCGCACAACATCTTGAGCAGCTCCAGCCTCCGGGGATCACCGCTCAGCCTGTGGGGAGCGTAACATCTTGCTGCTGTCCATCACCCCGGAGGTTCCGCAGCGTCGGTAGCCCTTACCGAAACTACTCATAGGTGGCGTCACGAATAAATTAAAAACCCCTTTTAATCTGTTCCACCAAGACGTCTCTACTTTTGATCTGCACTACACCGGGCCCCACTACCGGCAGGCGCGGTCCACCCGTGACAAGGAAGGAAGAAGAATCGCCTGTCTAAACCGGAGTCCAGCCGGCCGCGGTGAGTCAGAATTTGGCGTCACGAACAGGATACGAGCAGGCCCGTTACCTAACGGGTAAATTGTGCTTAAACTGGACTTTATTGTCTACAATTTGGACTTTGTTCGTCCTAAAAAAAGAACTTTCCCGCCTTTACACCATCGGGCCAAGATGGCGCCCAAGATGGCGTTCCCGCCACAAGAAGCCGCCACGTGAAGCCCAGGAGTGAGTCAACCCCCCCCTCATCGTGGGGGGGCTAAAGACAAAAGGCGCCAAACTCTTTGTCCGCCCTGATTGCTCAAATCAACCATGGGGGCGGACCCCAAAGACTTTTCCCACGATTGGACTACGAAAGCCCAGAGGAAATGGGAGTGTGATACACACCGACAGACTTCTTCACGAGCTCTACCAGGACGCTTACCGGTTGAACGGGTGTGGTTTCCCTCCAAGAAGAGAATGGCCAGCACGAGACTCCAAGACCTAATGCGGGAGGTCGAGGCGGAGGCCAGAGCAGCCATCAGCCAACCGGGTCCGGATCCTGCCCTTACCATAGACGGCAGCCCCGACTTCTGGCTAGAGGCTCTACAAGACCTCCGGGTGCGACTACTAGAGACAGTGGAGTGGACGATTCGCAGCTGGAGCGCGACCCTAGGCAGAAGACTCCATCATGCGATGCAGCAGAGCCGACCGGGTACAACTTCTCCAAGCCCAGACGACATCGCCAGCTTTTCAACAGCCTCACCGTCGCCCACCGCCTGTCCTGCTTCGTCACCGGAGCCCATAGACTGTGTTATTCCAGTGAGGACCACAACTCGACCCGTTCCAGCGGATGATACCGCAGCCGATCCCGTTCCAGAGCCGGAGCTTCCAATACGCTCCCACGAAGAAGCTGACATCTACCTGGTTCCACCTGCGGAACCCGCGACTAGTTTCCACATTACCGAGACTGTCGCCTGTTTCTCCCTTGAACCGGAGGCCTCCTCTGCAACTACAGAGGCCTACCAGGTGACCGGGATCGAAACACCACTTCCCGCTGCTACAGAAGAAGAGGCAGGCAGCCTGGAAGTCCTGCACAACGACCCAGACGAGAACTTTGCAGCACAGCCACCCACCGATCCAGAGGATTCCATCCCATCGTCTTCGTCAGCCGAGCAGCCCGACGTAGTCATCGAGGAGGTCGAGGAGGATGACGAGGAGACCTACAGTCCAGCTGAGGATCTCTACACCGGGTTCGCCTGGGGAGACACAAGGAACCCTTCTGCCGGGCGATCAGCTCGGGTGCACTGGTCGGGTGCCGCCGCAACAGTATCTTCTCCGGTCCCGTTGAACCGGGCTCCACTCCAGACTGCCCACCAAGCTCGAGCAGTTCAACAACCAGCACGCCGTAGTGACTTTATCCACACGCCGCATCACTCCGACGAAGAGGTACGTCGTATCCGGAGAGACGAGTGGCATACTCGACTGCAAGCCAACATGCAGGCTCGTGCCGAGGCCCGCCGCCAATCTCCATTGCCTGAACAATTCCGTAAAACCGGGTGGGTAAGCACATTTAACTTGTCCACCGGGTGGGGATTCGTAAGGGAGGAGGGTGTGAGTACTGAAGTGTTTGTGGGGCGCCGTGATGTGGAATCGCAACTACCGCGAGGCCATCCAAGCCGAGACTTGTATAGAGGGGACATAGTAACCTATGAGCGCCATATATGCCGTGATGGGTGGTTCGCCATACGAGTCCGGAACACTGCTATTCATCAGTGACTTAAGTTGTTGTTTGAACTTTGCTATTAAAAGAGACTTCTTCCTGTTTGCACCGTAACACCGCGACTTGGCGGCTACAGCCTGAACTTTTATTCTAAGGACAGCCGACCGCCCGCCGGGTCCGCGCAATGTGTTAACCTGTTATATATATACCTTTTCACTTTTATGCATATATGACTTGTCATTAATAAAAGTGTATTACCTGTTATAAAGTATAAAAATACAAAAAAACCTCTGTAATGTGAGTAGTGTGACGCTTGGGGACAAGCTTATTCAACCAAGGGGGAGTGTGGCGCCCCGCAACGAGTGCGTCACAAGAGGGTATTGCAGCCGCAATATCCTCTGACTCAGCAATGAAATAGTTAACTCGGAGATCCAACTCAACATGCAACACCTAGAACAGGGGGCCAATCCTAGGTCCTGGTGGGTGGAGTGTTAGAGAAGTGCAGGAGAACGTAGGAGAGAGAGAGATCTGGAGCAAGCCGAGAACACAGAGAGCTTGGAGAGGAGCGGGGGCTCCGCACCTCGTGCGGGCCCCTGGGCCGTCACCGGACGGGTGTCACCACCTGAGGCCTTACCATCCGGGAATGGGCATTACTACACGGGTTCCCAAAAGACTCCCGTGCCCACAATTTACAGCCGGTTCACTGGTACCGAAGCTGGCAGCAGTTCACCTCTGTCACGCGAACCAGCCCCGTGTAGGAGCAGCTTTACAGGAGCACCCCACCACCAACCAGTCGTCTAACCAGCGGTGTACCCACCGAGGGATCCAAGGCTCCCCAAAGCATCCACAGCGTACACAGATGGATAGGGCATTGAAGCAGCCTCCCCGTACCCGACCTGGTATTCCTGGGCGACACTGGTTATAACAAGACAGGTAGAATGGAGGAACACTTGCGGATCTCTGAGGAACACTATCACTGCTGAGTCCACCCGGTCCGCTACCTGTAACCACTGCATACCGTGTATTGCCTTCATGGTTACAGTAAAGAACCGTTATAGAGACCTTCTGTGTCTGTGATTCCTTATGAACTGTCCGTCATTACCTAAAGGCAACGGCAGCTGCCGCACAACATCTTGAGCAGCTCCAGCCTCCGGGGATCACCGCTCAGCCTGTGGGGAGCGTAACATCTTGCTGCTGTCCATCACCCCGGAGGTTCCGCAGCGTCGGTAGCCCTTACCGAAACTACTCATAGGTGGCGTCACGAATAAATTAAAAACCCCTTTTAATCTGTTCCACCAAGACGTCTCTACTTTTGATCTGCACTACACCGGGCCCCACTACCGGCAGGCGCGGTCCACCCGTGACAAGGAAGGAAGAAGAATCGCCTGTCTAAACCGGAGTCCAGCCGGCCGCGGTGAGTCAGGTGAACACAGCATTCGGGGCATGGCAGCATTTCCCTGCATTCACCCACCGAGATCGTCTCCGAATCCACAGTGATAAATTGACATTCTGCGGACAAGCGGCGGCACAGAAAGCCGTCCCACAGGTCAATTTATGCTCCGGAGAAACTAAGCACAATGGGCAAAAAGATTTCTGTAACCCCATCCACTGTTCAGCATGTAGGGCAAATCTCAGCATGCTACGAGTGGCTGCATATCTCGCCAAGTCAATGGGTGCAAGAAAAACGTGCAGCACATGGACCACACATGGACGGAACATGGCCCGCACACAGACAGCACACAGACCACACAGCATTTTTTTTACATAACCTTTTACATACTGTAAAAAGCTAGGATATCTAGATAGATACACAGATGTCAAACAGCTATATAGTGTCCGAACCTCCACCATAATGTAAGCTTGCACCCTTTAGTGCCTTTCATGTGGCACTAAAGGGTATTTAGACTTGTATTTGGCTAAAAAAATAAAAATAAAAACAACGTGGGATCCCCCCTATTTTTAACCGTCAGCTAGGGCAAAGCCAATGGCTGGAGCCTGCTGTCCATGGTTGACAGCTTTACCTTGGCTGGTAATCCAAAACACAGGTCAACCCAAGCTATTTTTTCAAATTATTTATTAATAAATAAATAATTTGAAAAAAATGGCAAAGGGTCCCCCTATTTTGGAAAACCAGCCATGGTAAAGCCGACAGCTGTGGTTTGGTATTCTCGGGATGGGAAGGGCCATGGTTGTTGGTCCTCCCCAGTCTAAAAAAACCAGGCCGCAGCCGTCACAGAACTGGCGCCTCCATAAGATGTGCCAATCCTGCGGTTTACCCTGACTCTGCCCATGGACCTGGTGCCGGTGGCAGTCAGGGTAATTGTATTTGGGGTTGATGCCAGATGGGTAATGTCTACTAGCATCAAGCCCAGGGGTTAGTAACATTAAGGCATCAATCAGATACCCAACATTACTAAGAAAATATGTAAGGACACAAATAAACACAACAAAAAAAAATTTATTTATTCGAAAAAACTCTCCCCAACACAAAACCTTTTTTCTTCAATTAATTGAAGAAATAAAAAAAAAAGGTCCGATTTAGTCCAGTGGGAGGTTCTCGACGAATCTCAGTCTTACAGCATATGGGGGTGTCCCCTATATGCTATAAGAGCAGGCACCCTGCCAAGGGAGTGAGTTGTTTTAACCTCAGTGAGGTCATGGCAGGTCACGACCCTCCGGTCACACGGGGTTAACTGTGATCTCATGATGATCTCCAGAGCAGATCACCATTGGATCACAATTGATCCCTGTCAGACCGGAGGGTGTGGGGGCAAGCAGATTATTTTTTTTTTCCCCACGACTATCAGCGCCATGTTGGAGACAGGGCGGGGGTGACTTTAGTGGTACTGGTGGACAGGGGGGGACTGGGGAGGGACATTTCTCTGTCACCTGACATGTTTGATACTGTCAGATGACAAAGAAATCTTTTTTTTTTTTTACCAGGAATGTAATTTATTGTCATGTGATAACCGGTGTATACCGGTCATCATGTAACTGAGAACGGACAAAAACATCCCGATTCCTAATCTGCAGGTTCTCAGCTACCCCCGGTAGCTGAAACCCCGGAGATTTTCGGGCACTCAGGGGATCTATAGGCATTTTCCTTGCTGCCATTAAAAGACGCCAGCAAGAAATAAGTGTTCTCATTTCCTGACGCCGAAAGTTATAAGGCTGTTGCTATCGGGTTAAAAGAAAAAAAAAAACTAAGTAAAAATAATCTCTTAATAGATCTTGCAAATGAAAGTACCATAGACATAGAGGAAACAATGTAGAAGAAACATAAGAAGTATTTTCCTTTTGAAATGCTGATTTCAATGTTCTGTTACAGGAGAACATGAAGATGAAAGACCTATTCCACCTGATGATGCTCCTCAAGGAACCGTGGGGGAACAGACAGATGTCCTCAAGAACAACAACATGCCTGGCCCCCATTATGTCATAATCGATATCGACCCACACAAATACACGGTTAACTCCTCTGACAGTAAGTTATCAGGCTTTTATTATGTTCTTTAACCCCTTCCCGACCCATGACGTTACACAAACGTCATGAAAGTTGGTGCGTTCCCGACCCATAATAATAATAAATATTTATATAGCGCCAACATATTCCGCAGCGCTTTACAATACAGTGGTTAATAAACAAAAATACACAATATAATACAGTAAGAAAATACACAATATAATACAGTGATTCCAGTAGAGAAAGAATACAGTACAATAGTAGGAAACAAAACAATATGCATAGAATCAATGTAAAAAATACAATACAATAGATAAAGCAAAAATAAAGGTGACCCTGCTCAAAAGAGCTTACAATCTACAACGAGATAGGGGTTACACAAAGTGCAGGGGCTTATTACACTGATGGTCCAGGCATCTTGAGGATATGAGGGATAGAAATAAAGTTACATGAATGGCCACCAGACAATCTGTGTAGACCTTTTGGGTTTGGTGGCGTTTGAAGAAGAGTTATGTCGAGAGAGATAGTGAATGAGCTATGTACAGTACAAAGGAATTTTGTTAGGGAGCATGATAGGCCGCATTGAAAAGATGTGTTTTTAGTGAGCGTCTGAAGCCATGCAAGTTGTGGATGGTCCTGATTTCTTGGGGTAGAGCATTCCATAGAATTGGTGCAGCTCAGGAGAAGTCTTGGAGCCAGCAGTGGGAGGATCGAATTAGGGCAGATGTTAGTCAAAGGTCATTTGTAGAATGTAGAGAACAAGTGGGGTGATAGACAGAGATGAGGGAGGAAATGTAGGGGGGTGCTGCACTGTGAAGAGAACAAGCTATTTTAACTTGATCCTGTAGTGTATAGGCAGCCAGTGCAATGACTGGCACAGAGCGGAGGCATCTGAGTAACGATTGGCCAGGTAGGTGATCCTGGCTGTTGCATTAAGAATGGACTGTAGAGGGGAAAGTTTAGAGAGGGTGAGGCCAATTAATAGAGAATTGCAATAATCAAGGAGGGAGTGGATTAGGGCAACAGTAAGGGTTTTAGTTGTTTTCATGGTGAGAAAGGGGCGGACTCTAGAGATGTTCTTCAGGTGTATGCGACAAGAGTGGACGAGAGCTTGTATATAGGAGGTGAAGGAGAGATCGTTGTCAAACGTGACACCCAGACAGCGAGACTGTTGCCTAGTTGTTATTGTGGTACCGCACACTGAGAGATGATGTCAGATTTAGGGAGGTTAGTGGAGGGCGGGAGCAAAAGAAGTTCAGTTTTGGAAAGGTTGAGCTTTAAATAGAGAGCCGACATGATGTTGGAAACTGCAGCTAGACAGTCATTGGTGTTCTTCAAAACCGCAGGGGTAAGGTCAGGGGCTGAAGTGTATAATTGTGTGTTATCAGCATAAAGATGGTACTGGAAGCCAAATCTGCTGATGGTGTGTCCAGTCGGGGTCATGTAGAGAGAGAAGAGAAGAGGTCCAAGGTCTGAACCCTGAGGGACCCCAATTGTGAGAGGAAGAAGGAGGGAAGCAAATGATATACAGAGAGCGGTCAGAAAGATAGGAAGAGAGCCAGGAGAGAGTGGTGCCCTTTATACCACTGGAGTGCAACATAGAGAGTAGGAGATTGTGGTCAACAGTGTCAAAAGCTGAGAGATCAAGAAGGATAAGCAGAGAGTGGTCACCATTACGTTTTTCTGTCAGTAGGTTATTGGTCCCTTTGAGGGCAGTTTCTGTAGAGTGAAGGGGGCGGAAGCCAGACTGTAATGGATCTAGAAGAGAGTGAGTGGAGAGGTAACGGGTGAGGCAGGAGTAGACCAGGCGCTCCAGGAGTTTAGAGATGAAGGGGAGATTGGAGATTGGTCTGTAGTTATTTGTGCAGGATGGGTCAAGAGAAGCTTTCTTTAATAATGGAGTAATTATCAAGTATTTGAAGGAGTAGGGGAAGATGCCAGAAGAGAGGGAAAGATTGAAGATTTTGGTTAGGTGAGTGATGACGACCGGGCAGAGAGACTGGAGTAGGTGTGAGGGAATGGGGTCAGTGGTGCATGTAGTGGGTGATCACCGGCGGCCACCAGGAGAGATTTCAATGAGATCCGCAGCGTTCTCCTGCGCTATCATGCGGAGGACACTGCGGATCCATTGACATCTATGCGTCGTTTGTGCGCTTGCAGAGAAAACAAGCACCCGCGACCGCACAAACAATGCAACAAGGCTGCGTCCGGAGTGCGCTCGGAGAGTGCACAAATTGTGTGCATCTGATCGCAAACGCAACTGAACGCAGCTAAACGCAGGCACATGCGTTCCCATGGTAAACATAGGAACGCATGTGCGCAAGCATTTGGCTGCGTTCGGTGCGCGGCATATGCAAACGCCAGTGTGAAACCACCCTAACTATGCATGAGATCTTGTTTTGCTTTCTTTTTTCTTCTAGCCAATAACTTCTCGTCTTTATTCCCCATGTTGCAAAATTTGGATTTGCCTTTTTTAAAAATTTTTCATAATTAAGAACCAAAAATGAATGGAGGCGGTTTGTTAGGTCTAAAATTGCCCGAGTAAAAGTTGTTGATGGGTGACATTTATTAGCTTTCTCCAGGGTTTGAAGCTTAGACAAGATGTCATTTAATTCTCTCACCCTCACTTCTTTTCGCTAGCAGCAATCTTAACGGGAACCCTTCTAATAAAGGCCTTGAGAGCTGTCCAAAGAGTCTCAACCAATGTGGCATCATTATCATCTGACAAAAATAATTATTTTGATTGACAGGAAATGCTATCATTATTCATTTTGTTGGATAGTAGGAAGTCATTTAATCTCCATCTAGCTGAGGGTTTTCACAGGGATGGAGAGCACGATGGGGGCGTGATCCGACCACGTTATTGTGCCGCTCTCCGCTTTACAGCATTTATGTATTACAGCATCATCTACCACGATATAATCAATCCTGCTCTAGGTATTAAATGGAGGAGAAAAGCATAATCCCTCTCTGAACAGTGAAGGTATCTCCAAATATCATGTAGATGAGACTCTTGGATCAGTGGGCCCATTTCCCCTCTGGACATATTATCTCATGAATAGTCTTAATGCTTAATGTCCCCACATATTATCTTGTGACCCTGTGCGGTTGTCTGGAAAAGCTGAAATGGATTGGGGGCACCATGACATATTTTCAGGCCCGCTAGGGTGCCTAAACAGCAGAAACCCCCCCAAGTAACCCCGTTTTGGAAACTAGACCCCCTCAAGGTTTTTATCTAGGTGTATAGAGAGCATTGTGATCCCACAAATACTTAACAGAAAGTGATAACACTAGGTCGTCATATTGAAAACTTTCTTTATTTCACAGTAAATTTCTCACATTTAGGGTATTTGCACATGAGCCGCAGACACTGTGTCCTGGATGCAGTGTCTCCTCTCCTGCAAGCAATAAACAAGAAGGAGAGAGAAGGCGCAGTGGTGCAATACCGTCTGTATAATTAAACCCTCAAGAGGGTCATATATATGTGCACTAACCTGATAATGGTGTGCAGGCCATGCACAACACTGGTGTGAGCGTTGGTTTTCTTTTTTCCCTTGTTACCTCGTGTAACCCCTGGTCCTCACACGCTGGAACCGAGCTGCTCCTGCCGTGCAGCTCAATGAGACAATGCAGTTTTCTGAAGGATCCACGATCTATAATGGGCGCTCAGGTAAAAGCAAGGGATTCCCAGGTAAATTAAAAATTAAAAAGGCCACCCTTTATAAACTTTGAATTTGTAAATGGCCTCCATTTCACCTGATGAAGACGGTCACAAGCCGTCGAAACATGTTGTGGCTATGGAGGCACGAGGAATAGTGACTCACCGCGGGCCGGGACTCCGGTTTAAACAGGCGATTCTTCTTCCCTCCTTGTCACGGGTGGACCACGCCTGCCGGTAGTGGGGCCCGGTGTAGTGCAGATCAAAAGGGTTGAAGACGTCTTGGTGGAACAGATTAAAGGGGTTTTAATTTATTCGTGACGCCACCTATGAGTAGTTTCGGTAAGGGCTACCGACGCTGCGGAGCCCCCGGGGGATGGATAGCAGCAAGATGTTACGCTCCCCACAGGCTGAGCGGTGATCCCCGGAGGCTGGAGCTGCTCAAGATGTTGTGCGGCAGCTGCGGTTACTTCGTAGTGCGGACGGACAGTTCATAAGGAAGCACGGACACAGAAAGTCTCTATAACGGGTCTTTACTGTAACCAGTAGGCAGTACATGGTATACAGTGGTTGAGTAGTAGACCGGGTGGACTCAGCAGTGATAGTGTCCCTCAGAGATCCGCAAGTGTTCCTCCATTCTACCTAACTTGATTGCCAGCGTCGCCCAGGAATACCAGGTCGGGTACGGGGAGGCTGCTTCAATGCCCTATCCATGATGTACGTTCTGGATTCTTTTGGGGAGCCTTGGATCCCTCAGTGGGTACACCGCTGGTTAGACGACTGGAACTGGCTGGTGGTGGGGTGCTCCTGTAAAGCTGCTCCTCCACTCTTCTGGTTCGCGTAGCAGAGGTGAACTGCTGCCAGCTTCGGTACCAGTGAACCGGCTGTGAGTTGTGGGCACGGGAGTCTTTTGGGAACCCGTGTAGAAATGCCCAATCCCGGTAGTTAAGGCCTCAGGTGCTGACACCCGACCGGTGACGGCCCAGGGGCCCGCACGGGGTGCGGAGCCCCCGCTCCTCTCCAAGCTCTGTGTTCTAGGTCCTCCTCTAGATCCCAGGCTCTACTGTTCTCCTGGTCTAGACTATTGTGTTCTGCTACTCTACCCTAACACTCCACCCACCAGGACCTAGGATTGGCCCTCTGTTCTAGGTGTTGCATGTAGGGTTGGATCTCAGAGTTAACTGTATGACTGCTGTGTCAGAGAATATTGCGGCTGCAATACTCCCTTGTGACGCACTCGTTGCGGGGCGCCACAATAGCGCCTTTTTAATTTACCTGGGAATCCCTTGCTTTTACCTGAGCGCTCATTACAGACTGTGGATCCTTCAGAAAACTGCATCCTCTCCTTCAAGGGCGCTGGGGATCTCCATGGTGAACTCAGCAGTCGGGGTATGGCAGCATTTCCCTGCATTCACCCACCGAGATCGTCTCCGAATCCACAGTGATAAATTGACATTCTGCGGACAAGCGGCGGCTCAGAAAGCCATCCCACAGGTCAATTTATGCTGCGGAGTAAAGAAGCACAATGGGCAGAAAGATTTCTGTAAATCCCATCCACTGTGCTTGTTTGGACGTAGTAATAACACGCTGCATCCAAACCACTTAAAATACTGATTGTGTAGACATACCCTTAGAGTTCACTCCCATATGCATATAAAGTATGTATGTGCAATGCAAGAAAACATCACATTGCACTCGTACCAATAGGTCAGAGCATATCTGCTACTTTTTCATGTTCAAAATTCAGCATGTAGGGCAAATCTCAGCATGCTACGAGTGGCTGCATATCTTGCCAAGTCAATGGGTGCAAGAAAAAAGTGCAGCACATGGACCACACATGAACGGAACATGGACCACACACAGACAGCACACAGCCCGCACACAGACCACATACAGTGTTTTTTTTACATAATCTTTTACATACTGTAAAAAGCTAGGATAGCTAGATAGATACACAGATGTCAAATATAATGTCCGAATCTCCACCATAATGTAAGCTTGCACCCTTTATTGCCTCTCATGTGGCACCAAAGGGTATTTAGTATTGTATTTAGCTAAAAAAATAAAAATAAAAACGTGGGATCCCCCGTATTTTTAATCGTCAGCTAGGGCAAAGCCAATAGCTGGAGCCTGCTGTCCACGGCTGACAGCTTTACCTTGGCTGGTCATCCAAAACACAGGTCAACCCAAGCTATTTTTTCAAATTATTTATTAATAAATAAATAATTTGAAAAAAATGGTATAGGGTCCCCCTATTTTGGAAGACCAGCCAAGGTAAAGCCGACAGCTGTGGTTTGGTATTCTCAGGATGGGTAGGGCCATGGTTGTTGGTCCTCTCCAGCCTAAAAATAACAGGCCGCAGCCGTCCCAGAACTGGCGCCTCCATAAGATGTGCCAATCCTGCGGTTTACCCTGACTCTTCCCGTTAACCTGGTGCCGTTGGCAGTCAGGGTAATTGTATTTAGGGTTGATGCCAGATGGGTAATCTCTGCTAGCATCAAGCCCAGGGGTTAGTAACGTTAAGGCGTCAATCAGATACCCAACATTACTAACCAAATATGTAAGGACACAAATAAACACAACAAAATAAATTATTTATTTGAAAAAACTCTCCCCAACAAAAAAACTTTTTTCTTCAATTTATTGAAGAAATAAAAAAAAAGGTCCCATGTAGTCCAGTGGGAGGTTCCCGATGAATCTCAGTTTTACAGCGTATGGGGGTGTCCCCTATATGCTACTAGAGCAGGCACCCTGCCAAGGGAGTGACTTGTTTTAACTTCAGTGAGGTCATGGCAGGTCACGATCCTCCGGTCACACGGGGTTAACTGTGATCTCATGATGATCTCCAGAGCAGATCACCATAGGATCACAATTGATCCCTGTCAGACCGGAGGGGTTGGGGGCAAGCAGATTATTTTTTTTTTCCCCACGACTATCAGCGCCATGTCGGAGACAGAGGGGGGGTGACTTTAGTGGTACTGGTGGACAGGGGGGGACTGGGGCGGGACATTTCTCTGTCACCTGACATGTTTGATCCTGTCAGATGACAAAGAAATCTTTTTTTTTTTTTTTTTACCAGGAATGTAATTTATTGTCATGTGATAACCGGTGTATACCGGTCATCATGTAACTGAGAACGGACAAAAACATCCCGATTCCTAAACTGCAGGTTCTCAGCTACCCCCGGTAGCTGAAACCCCGGAGATTTTCGGGCACTCAGAGGATCTATAGGCATTTTCCTTGCTGCCATTAAAAGACGCTAGCAAGAAATAAGTGTTCTTATTTCCTGACGCCGAAAGTTATAAGGCTGTTGCTATCGGGTTAAAAGAAAAAAAAAACTAAGTAAAAATAACCTCTTAATAGATCTTGCAAATGAAAGTACCATAGACACAGAGGAAACAATGTAGAAGAAACATAAGAAGTTTTTTTCCTTTTGAAATGCTGATTTCAATGTTCTGTTACAGGAGAACATGAAGATGAAAGACCTATTCCACCTGATGATGCTCCTCAAGGAACCGTGGGGGAACAGACAGATGTCCTCAAGAACACCAACATGCCTGGCCCCCATTATGTCATAACCGATATCGACCCACACACAGACACGGTTAACTCCTCTGACAGTAAGTTATCAGGCTTTTATTATGTTCTTTAACCCTTCCCGACCCATGACGTTACACAAACGTCATGAAAGTTGGTGCGTTCCCGACCCATAATAATAATAAATCTTTATTTATATAGCGCCAACATATTCCGCAGCGCTTTACAATACAGTGGTTAATAAACGAAAATACACAATATAATACACAATATAATACAGTCGGAAAATAAACAATATAATACAGTTATTCCAGTAGAGAAAGAATACAGTACAATATTAGGAAACAATACAATATGTATAGAATCAATGTAAAAAATACAATACAATAGATAAAGCAAAAATAAAGGGGACCCTGCTCAAAAGAGCTTACAATCTACAACGAGATAGGAGGTGAAGGAGAGATCGTTGTCAAACGTGACACCCAGACAGCGAGACTGTTGACTAGGTGTTATTGTGGTACCGCACACTGAGAGATGTCAGATTTAGGGAGGTTAGTGGAGGGCGGGAGCAAGAGAAGTTTAGTTTTGGAAAGGTTGAGTTTTAAATAGAGAGCAGACATGATGTTGGAAACTGCAGCTAGACAGTCATTGGTGTTCTTCAAAACCGCAGGGGTAAGGTCAGGGGCTGAAGTATATAATAGTGTGTCATCAGAATAGAGATGGTACTGGAAGCCAAATCTGCTGATGGTTTGCTGTCAGTAGGTTATTGGTCCCTTTGAGGGCAGTTTCTGTAGAGTGAACAGGGCGGAAACCAGACTGTAATGGATCTAGAAGAGAGTGACTGGAGAGGTAACGGGTGAGGCGGGAGTAGACCAGGCGCTCCAGGAGTTTAGAGATGAAGAGGAGATTGGAGACTGGTCTGTAGTTATTTGTGCAGGATGGGTCAAGAGAAGCTTTCTTTAAAGTGCTCCTAAACCAACAAACTGACCCCCCCGCATCTTTAAACCTGTTCCTGCACCCCCTCTTATCATTTCTAGCCATCCGTTTTGCAGAAAAATCCATTTTGTAAAGTAGAGAAAACTTTATATTTACTTCGTCCTGTGTGGGTTCTCTCTTTCTGAGGAAGCCGCAAATAGGCGTGCCTGTCTGCTGCTGCCTTGTAATTATGCACGCCCTCTCTCCTTCTAAGAGCCTGGCCGCGTCATGAAAGGGGGCAGGGCTCCGGCATGACACGATTTAGCTCCGCCCCTTTCATGACGCGGCCAGGCGCTATGCAAGGCAGCAAGCAGAAAGGGGCGTGCATAATTACAAGGCAGCAGTAGACAGGCCTGCCTATTTGCGGCTTCCTAAGAAAGAGAGAACTCACACAGGAGGAAGTAAATATAAAGTTTTCTCTACTTTACAAAATCCATTTTTTTCTGCAAAAGGGATGGCTAGAAATGATAAGAGGGGGTGCAGGGACAGGTCTAAAGATGTGGGGGGGTCAGTTTGTGGGTTTAGGATCACTTTAATAATGGAGTAATTATCAAGTATTTGAAGGAGGAGGGGAAGATGCCAGAAGAGAGGGAAAGATTGAAGATTTTGGTTAGGTGAGTGGTTACTACCAGACAGACTGGAGTAGGTGTGAGGGAATGGGGTCAGTGGTGCATGTAGTGGGACGAGAGGAGTCTGTAGACTTCTTCTCCTGTGACTGGGTCAAATGTGGAGAGTGAACCAGAGAGGATGTGGGGAAGAATGGGAGTGGCAGCGATTGGAGGCTGGGAGCTGATTTCCTGGCGGATGTTGTCTATTTTCTCCATAAAGTAAGAGGCCAGATCATCAGCACAGAGGTCAGTGATAGGGGCCTGCACTTTAGGACTAAGGAGAGAGTGAAAGGTGTCAAAGAGTTTTTTTCGATTGTTGGATAGTGAGATCAGGGTGGTGAAGTAGGTTTGTTTGGCAAGGTGAAGGGCAGAGTTGTAGGTTTTTAGCATGAATTTATAATGGTTACAGTCTTCTGGTGAGCAAGTTTTCCTCCATAGGCGTTCAGGACTCCTAGAGCATTGCTGGAGGAATCAAGTTTGTGATGTGAGCCTGGGCTGTTTTGTTCTATGTTTGGAGGTTCTGAAGGTGAGGGGCGCTACTTGGTCCAGTGTGCTTCTGAGAGTGGTATTATAGTGATTTAATGCCAGATTTGGACAGGAGAATGAAGAGATTGGGTACAGTGATGAAATGAGAGAGTCTGTGAGTGCATGAGGGTTAATGGCCTGTAGATTTCTGGATGTTTGATAGGTAGGGGTGGGCTGTGGTGGGTGAGGTTTAGTGAGCGTGAAGGAGAGAATGTTGTGGTCAGAGAGGGGAAGAGATTAATTATCTAGGGAGGAGGTTGAGCAGAGTCAGGTAAAGACCAGGTCAAGGGTGTTACCATCCTTGTGTGACTCAGAGATTGAGAGCTGTGACAGGCCAAGAGACATGGTTAGAGATAGGGGCTGGGATGCAGATGGGGAGATGTTGCTGTTTATGGGGATGTTAAAGTCTCCCAGAATAAGGGCTGGTAATTCTAAGGACATGAAGTGTATCAGCCACGCGGAGAAATGGTCGAGGAACTGGGTGAATGACCCTGGGGGCGGTATACCACTGCTACTCTGAGGGAAAGGGGATGGAATAGCCTAATGTTGTGAACCTCAAAAGAAGGGAATGGAAGTGATAGGGCTGGAGGGATGACCCGGAAGGTGCATTGTGGGGACATGAGTAAGCCAACTCCACCACCATGTCTGTTCCCAGGTCTTGCAGAATGGGAGAAGTGTAGGCCACCGTGAGAAATAGCAGCAGGGGAAGTAGTGTCAGAATCCTGGATCCAGGTTTCAGTGAGGGCCAGGAGGTTAAGAGCGTTAGTGAGAAAGTAGTTATGAATGAAGGGAAGTTTGTTGCATATAGACCGTGGATTCCAGAGAGCACAATTAAAAGAGGGAGATGAAGGTGTGCAGGTGATGGTAATAAGGTTAGTGGGGGTTTCTGTGTGAGGTGGGAGAGGGGTTGAAGTTAGCAGAGGGCGGACCAGGGTTGGGAGAGATATCACCTGACAGGAGCAGCAGTAAAAAGAGAAAGAGCAAATAGTTTTTGAATTTAGGACCTGGTTTATTATAACAAAGCTTGGAATATGATGAGCTGAGAATCTTCAGTAAACTGAAGATAGCATGGGAGCTGTACATAGGGTAGGGCAGGAGAGAGGGGCTGATGTGAATGAGTGGTGAAGAAGGGGGGATATGATGATAAAAGTTGGTGGTGAGAGAACATATGAAAACAAACAATGAAATAAAAGACATGGTAAAGATTAGTAGTGAATAGAGTTATACACATTGTTTGAGTGGCCCTCTATGTCATTACCTTCCAGTCTCTCCCAGGTCATTTTGGTCTATTTCATATTTTGCCACTTTAATCAGGCACTTTGTAGCAGACACGTCTGGAGCAGACTAGTAGCAGCCCCAGATATGCCCCCAAAAAGAAAATTCAGGTGAGGAGCAAGGGGGAGGGAACTGAGCTTCATTAGCCCATCACCAGTCAGGCCATGGACACATGGTGATTCACAGCCAGCTAACACAAAGGATCATAAAACATTAGGGGGCAGTGAAATGGAGAGGTACATTCATAATGGAATACAATATATTTCAGCAGGGAAAAAACACCATATAGATAGCAGAGATGAGTGGAGGACTGTGCAGTTACACATACCACAGATATTTTAAGCAAGAAAATTGCACCACATAGACAGCAGAGATGAGTGGAGGACTGTGCAGTTACACGTACCTGCAGAGAAACACAGAATCAACATGATGATTAGGTGATGATCACAGCAATGCAGATGGATTATGATAGATGGCAGATGGAGTGATGGAGCCCAGTTGCTTCATATCATGTAATTTCTGTTCTATTTCATATTTTGCCACTGTTCCATAGGCTGGACCGCTGAAGGGGACAGGGATCGCCCCCTCCACGCTGATGGGGAGTGATCTGATGATCACTCCCCATCATCAGAAGCATCATGACGGCGATGCAGGCCATTGTGCCCGCCCGCCGCCTGCTTCTGCCCACTTGTTCTCTGCAGCCCGATCTCTCTGCAAGGAGATCGGTCTGCAGACAAGGATCTGACAGTGGGGACAGTGTATCGCTGCCCCCGCCCGCTGATGCCTCCCCTGCCCTCCTCTTCCCGCTCACCTCCTGTGCTGGCTCCTCTGCAGCCTCATCTCACTGCAGAGGAGCCGATCACCATGGCAAATGATCACCCAGAGACTACAACAAGGGGACACTTGATCCCTTGTTGTAGTCTTTGGGGACACATGGATTGTGCACTGTATGGCAATGATCTGCCATACAGTGCACAATCACTGTGACTCCAGAGACTAAAACAAGAGGACACTTGATTCCTTGCTTCTGTCTCTGGATTTAGCAGAGGCGATCGAGTTTTGTCGGACCATCGTTTAGGATTACGTCGGATAAAAATGTCCAAATTTTGATTGTGTTTTTTTTTCTAGTAAAAAGATTTTTCTCTGTGTGGTGTATTTTTTTTTTACTATTTACTAGAGATTCCTAATGGCCGGGTCTAACACTGGCCTGACATTATGAATCTGAGGCTTAGTGCCAGCTGACAATAAAAAAGCTGGCATTAACCCCTTTATTACCCAGTTTGCCACCGGCATCAGGGCAACTGAAAGTGTCTGGGTACAGCAGCAGAAAATGGCGCTTCAATGAATGCGCCATTTTCTGGGGCGGCTGTGGGCTGCAATTCGCAGCATGGGGGCCCCAGAATGCTTGGGTCTCTACATGCTGAGGATTCCAGCCCCTAGCTGCCTAGTTGTACCTGGCTGGACCAAAAATATGGCGGAGCCCCACGTTGTTTTTTTTCTCTGAAATTAGGTCTACAAATAAAAAAAATGGGCTTAGCTGTATTTTTGGTTGCCAGCCAGGTACAACGAGGCAGCTAGGGGTTGGTGGCAGTCCGTATCTGTCAAGTTGTACCTGGCTGGACGAAAAATATGGTGGAGCCCCACGTCGTTTTTGTTTCCTTGAAATTAGGTTTATGAATAAAAAAAATGGGTTTCGCTGTATTTTTGGTTGCCAGCCAGGTACAACTTGACAGATGGGGGACTGGAATCCTCAGCGTGAAGAGACCCAAACGTTGTGGTCCCCCATGCTGTGAATTGCAACACACAGCCACCCCAGAAAATAGCACATTCATTAGAGGTGCCATTTTCTGGTACTGTACCCCAACTCTTCCAGTTGCCCTTGTGCTGGTGGCACACAGGAGCTCTCCATACGCGACATGGTGTCCGCTAACAATTTTAATGGAAACTTCGCTCCAGTTGTTAGCGGACACCATGTCGTATATGAAGAGCCCCTGTGTGCCTGCACATTGGAGCTCCCCCACAAGTGACCCCATTTTGGAAACTAGACCCCCCAAAGAACGTATCTAGATGCATAGTGAGCAATTTGAACCCCAGGTGCTTCACAAATTAGTCTGTAAAAAGGAAAAAAGAAGATTTTTGTGAAAAAAAAGTACTTTTTCATTTTATGGATCAATTTGTGAAGCACCTGGGGGATCAAAGTGCTCAGTATGCATCTAGATAAGTTCCTTGGGGGGTCTAGTTTCCAAAATGGGGTCACGTGTGGGGCAGCTCCACTGTTCAGGCACACAGGTGCTCTCCATACGCGACATGATATCAGCTAATAATTCCAATAGACATGACATAATGTCCACTATATAGTACATAGTACTGTATTATTAGATAGAGATAATGGATGACATGTAAACGTCTTTTGTTGCCCAAACCATTATAATCTGTATCTATGTACATATATTAATCATTGCTGTTTTGCTGATTTTGTAATTTGTATATTGCAGGTGCAGAGTGAGGTCTCACTGTGTAGAGAACACATGACATATATCTGAAGACAACTTCACGAGCTTACACTATAGTGTAATGCCCACCTCCGAGTTTAAGAATACATAGACAGATAGCTAGGATAGATAGAAAATATTAAGATTACAAAAGATTAGGATTACATGAAGATTAAATTAAAATAAAATTAGAGTAAAATTAGAATTAGATTAAGATTAGAGTATATTAGGTTTAGAATAAGATTAGAGTACATTAGGTTTATATTAAGATTAGAATATATTAGATTTATATTAAGATTAGAGTATATTAGGATTATATTAAGATTATATTAAAATTAGACTGGATTAAGATTATATTAATCTTATTGATAGAAGTAATAGATCGTAAATGTCTATTATCTGCGCACATCCTAAACGATGGTCTGTATACTAATAGATGCCTTTTTTGATTTTTCTCTTTTTTTTTTTTTATATAATCATATCTCTTGTTGTAGTTGTTGGTTATACTTTAATAAAAAATTAATGTTTAAAAAAAAAAAAAAAAAAAAAAGATTATATCAATCTAATCTTATTTTAATGTAGAATCAGATTAAAATAAGATTACAATTACCGTAGATTAAGATACGTACAATAAAATAGATAAGATACGATAGATAGATAGATAGATAGATAGATAGATATGAATTAGCAAAAATTGGAACAGCACTATAAATACACATCGGGTGCAAGCTTTCCTACCATCACCAAGGTATTACATATAGTCAAGAAATGGACAGCAGCACTTCCTTTCCAGTGTTAAATGTGGATTTTAATCCTGGACTGCGACGTTTCGGCTAGGCAACAGTTTTTATCAAGCAGTCTGCTTAATAAAAGCTGTTGCCTAGCCAAAACGTCGCAGTCCAGGATTAAAATCCACATTTAACACTGGAAAAGAAGTGCTGCTGTCCATTTCTTGACTGAATGGATGGATGGATAGATAGACAGATGGATGGATGGATAGATGATAGGCGGGCGTCACACGCTACGATATATGTAAAGATCTCGCTGGAAAGTGCCTGATTTGGCATCGCTCCTACGACATCGTTGCGTGAGACAGGTCGATCTGACTAGCGATAAGTGGTCAGATCGTTATATACAGATATGGGAACCAGACCCCATATCAGACGATGTCGATCATCCAATCTGCTGCATTGTTCTGTGTGACACCGCCATAACCGATCTCCTGACCGATTTCTCCTATTCACATCATTAACAAGCATCAATCGCTGGTTGTGTGAGCGATACATGTATAGATAACGTTCAGGACGCAGCAGCGATGTTACGTGCAGGTATCGCTCACACAACCAGCGATTGATGCTTATCAATGATGTGAATAGGAGAAATCATAAAGGAGATCGTTATGGTGGTGTCACACAGAACAATGCAGCAGATTGGATGATCGACATCGTCTGATATGGGGTCCGGTTCCCATAACTGTACATAACGATCTGACCACTTATCGCTAGTCAGATCGGCCTGTCACACGCAACGATGTCGTAGGAGCGATGCCAAATCAGGCACTTTCCAGCGAGATCTTGACATATATCGTAGCGTGTGACGCCCGCCATAGATAGATGGATAGATAGATAGATAGATAGATATGAATTAGCAAAAATTGGAACAGCACTATAAATACACATCGGGTGCAAGCTTTCCTACCATCACCAAGGTATTACATATAGTCAAGAAATGGACAGCAGCACTTCCTTTCCAGTGTTAAATGTGGATTTTAATCCTGGACTGCGACGTTTTGGCTAGGCAACAGTTTTTATCAAGCAGTCTGCTTAATAAAAGCTGTTGCCTAGCCGAAACGTCGCAGTCCAGGATTAAAATCCACATTTAACACTGGAAAAGAAGTGCTGCTGTCCATTTCTTGACTGAATGGATGGATGGATAGATAGATAGATAGACAGATGGATGGATGGATAGATGATAGGCGGGCGTCACACTCTACGATATATGTAAAGATCTCGCTGGAAAGTGCCTGATTTGGCATCGCTCCTACGACATCGTTGCGTGAGACAGGTCGATCTGACTAGCGATAAGTGGTCAGATCGTTATATACAGATATGGGAACCGGACCCCATATCAGACGATGTCGATCATGCGATCTGCTGCATTGTTCTGTGTGACACCGCCATAACCGATCTCCTTTATGATTTCTCCTATTCACATCATTGATAAGCATCAATCGCTGGTTGTGTGAGCGATACCTGCACGTAACATCGCTGCTGCGTCCTGAACGTTATCTATACATGTGACACCTCACTAATGATGTTGAGCAGGAGCGCGAACCCCTGACATCGTTATTGAGCTCCCACACAAAATGGTAGTGTGTGACAGCCGCGATAGATGGATAGATAGATAGATAAATGGATAGATAGATAGATAAATGGATAGATAGATAGATAGATAGATAGATAGATAGATAAATGGATAGATAGATAGATAGATAGATAGATAGATAGATAGGTGGCCGTCACACACTACGATTTTGTGTGGGAGCTCACCTACGATGTCAGTGGTGCGGCTCGTGGACACATCGTTAGTGAGGTGTCACATGTATAGATAACGTTCAGGACGCAGCAGCGATGTTACGTGCAGGTATCGCTCACACAACCAGCGATTGATGCTTATCAATGATGTGAATAGGAGAAATCATAAAGGAGATCGGTTATGGCGGTGTCAAACAGAACAATGCAGCAGATTGGATGATCCACATCGTCTGATATGGGGTCCGGTTCCCATATCTGTATATAACGATCTGACCACTTATCGCTAGTCAGATCGGCCTGTCACATGCAACGATGTCGTAGGAGCGATGCCAAATTAGGCACTTTCCAGCGAGATCTTGACATACAGTTAGGGCCAGAAATATTTGGACAGTGACACAAGTTTTGTTATTTTAGCTGTTTAGAAAAACATGTTCAGAAATACAATTATATATATAATATGGGCTGAAAGTGCACACTCCCAGCTGCAATATGAGAGTTTCCACATCCAAATCGGAGAAAGGGTTTAGGAATCATAGCTCTGTAATGCATAGCCTCCTCTTTTTCAAGGGACCAAAAGTAATTGGACAATGGACTCTAAGGGCTGCAATTAACTCTGAAGGCGTCTCCCTCGTTAACCTGTAATCAATGAAGTAGTTAAAAGGTCAGGGGTGGATTCCAGGTGTGTGGTTTTGCATTTGGAAGCTGTTGCTGTGACCAGACAACATGCGGTCAAAGGAACTCTCAATTGAGGTGAAGCAGAACATCCTGAGGCTGAAAAAAAAGAAAAAATCCATCAGAGAGATAGCAGACATGCTTGGAGTAGCAAAATCAACAGTTGGGTACATTCTGAGAAAAAAGGAATTGACTGGTGAGCTTGGGAATGGTAAAAGGCCTGGGCGTCCACGGATGACAACAGTGGTGGATGATCGCCGCATACTTTATTTGGTGAAGAAGAACCCGTTCACAACATCAACTGAAGTCCAGAACACTCTCAGTGAAGTAGGTGTATCTGTCTCTAAGTCAACAGTAAAGAGAAGACTCCATCACAGTAAATACAAAGGGTTCACATCTAGATGTAAACCATTCATCAATTCCAAAAATAGACAGGCCAGAGTTAAATTTGCTGAAAAACACCTCAAGAAGCCAGCTCAGTTCTGGAAAAGTATTCTATGGACAGATGAGACAAAGATCAACCTGTACCAGAATGATGGGAAGAAAAAAGTTTGGAGAAGAAAGGGAACGGCACATGATCCAAGGCACACCACATCCTCTGTAAAACATGGTGGAGGCAACGTGATGGCATGGGCATGCATGGCTTTCAATGGCACTGGGTCACTTGTGTTTATTGATGACATAACAGCAGACAAGAGTAGCCGGATGAATTCTGAAGTGTACCGGATATACTTTCAGCCCAGATTCAGCCAAATGCTGCAAAGTTGATTGGACGGCGCTTCATACTACAGATGGACAATGACCCCAAGCATACAGCCAAAGCTACCCAGGAGTTCATGAGTGCAAAAAAGTGGAACATTCTGCAATGGCCAAGTCAATCACCAGATCTTAACCTAATTGAGCATGCATTTCACTTGCTCAAATCCAGACTTAAGACGGAAAGACCCACAAACAAGCAAGACCTGAAGACTGCGGCTGTAAAGGCCTGGCAAAGCATTAAGAAGGAGGAAACCCAGCGTTTGGTGATGTCCATGGGTTCCAGATTTAAGGCAATGATTGCCTCCAAAGGATTCGCAACAAAATATTGAAAATAACAATATTTTGTTTGGGTTATGTTTATTTGTCCAATTACTTTTGACCTCCTAAAATGTGGAGTGTTTGTAAAGAAATGTGTACAATTCCTACATTTTCTATCAGATATTTTTGTTCAACCCTTCAAATTAAACGTTACAATCTGCACTTGAATTCTGTTGTAGAGGTTTCATTTCAAATCCAATGTGGTGGCATGCAGAGCCCAACTCGCGAAAATTGTGTCACTGTCCAAATATTTCTGGCCCTAACTGTATATCGTAGCGTGTGACGCCCGCCATAGATAGATGGATAGATAGATAGATGATAGGATAGCTAGATCAAACTTACCAGTGTACCATTGCTTGCCTCCGGGGACGCTCATTCATCTTCATGCATATTCACTGCACTGACCGGCAACGGCCAATCACAGACGCTCACTCTCCACGAGAGCCTCTGTGATTGGCTATTGCAATCAGACGTGCTCCCACAATCTGTACTGGTGTCTGGTTATTGGTTGCCATACACATTAGTGTATGGCAACCAACCTGCCATCATAGTGTTTAAAATCTACTTTCATAATCGTTAAGTGCGTACATCATCCACTGCTGGTGTCATGTTGCCTAGACATCACGTGCTGCGACAGCCATATTTGCACACACAAGTGATGGGTGTGCAAATATGGCACCTGCTTGTGGTAATGGCTCCCTACGCACTATCACCGCAGTGTCCCACACCCGATGCCACACGCAGCCGCCGAGACATTTAGTGGACGCAGAAACCCAACGCCTCACGCCATCCGCCGCCATCTCCAAACCTTATTGCCACAAACAACGCCACCTCAGTAACTGGACATGTGTGTACCTGGCACATATGCCCAGCTACAGATGGTGGCAGCCATAGTAACTACACATGCACGCAAGGCACACACCCTGCCCAGGGCAGAGAGAGACACAGCATGATGGGAGACAAAGCACAGGGGGAGAAAGACAGCACAGAGGGGAAAGAGAGACAGCACAGGGAGAAGAGAGAGACAGCACAGGGGGAAGAGAGAGACAGCACAGGGAGAATAGAGAGAGACAGCACAGGGGGAATAGAGAGAGACAGCACTGGTGGAAGAGAGAGGCAGCACAAGAGGAAGAGAGAGACAGCACAAAAGGAAGAGACTTCACAGAAGGGAAGAGACATCACAGGGGCAGAGACAGCACAGTGGGGAGGGAGAGACAGCACAGGGGGAGGTAAAGACAACTCATGGGGAAGAGAAAGAGACAGAGCCCAGGGGGTAGAGACAGCAAAGGGTGAAAAGAGAGACAACACTAGGGGAGAGACAGCACAGAGGGGAGCAACAGCACAGGCGGGAGTGACAGCACAGGCGGGAGGGAGAGATAGCACAGTGGGGAGCGTGAGACAGCACAGGGGAGAGAGAGAGACAGCACAGAGGGAGAGAGAGAGCGCAGGGGGACAGAGGACAAAGGGAGAGCACACAGGGAAGAGACAGAGCCCAGGGGATAGAGACATCACAGGGTGGAAAGAGAGACAGCACAAGGGGAGAGACAGCACAAGAGGGATGACAAGACAGACAATGGGGAAGCGACGGCACAGATGGGAGTGACAGCACAGGGGGGAGGGAACGATAGCACTGGGGGGAGTGAGCGACAGCATAGGGGGGGAAGGAGAGACAGCACAAGGGGGAGGGAGAGACAGCATAAGGGGGAGGGAGAGACAGCACAGGGGGTCATAGTGTGCAAAATAAATAAATAATGGGAAAAAATATGTAGGGCTTTGCTATATTTTTCATTCTCAGCACAGATTAAGTGGACACCTGCTAGCTGCCACCCTCAGGAATTTTGTTTGTATGTGTTTATTAACTACTCACTTACTACATTGGTAATAGGCAGTTATCAGAAGATTCTTGACATTACCAATCCAGGGCTTAATGACAAGCTGTCAATCAGATATCATTAACCCCTTTATTACCTAGTTTGCCACTGGCACCAGGGTAAGTGGAAGAGTCGGGTAAAGTGTTAGGATTTGGCACTTCTAATAAATGCGAAAAATTCTGGGGCGGCTGCGGGCTGCTATACTATAGTGTGGGAGGGCCCCCACCATGCCCAGAATACCAGCCCCCAGCTGCCTAGTTTTATCTTGTGTGCGGTCTCTCCCCCCGTGCTGTCTTTTCCCCTCATGTGCTCTCTCCTTTGAGCAGTCTCCCCATGTGTTGTCTCTCTCCCTCTGAGCTGTCTCCACCATGTGCGCTGTCTCTGCCCCTTGTGCGCTCTCTCTTCCCTCCTGTGTGCACTTCCCCAGTACTCTCTCCCCCTGTGCGCTCTCTGCCACCCAATGACCTGTCTCGGGCACCACCCCCAAGTGCGCTGTCTCTGCTTCCTGTACACTCTCTTCCCCCCTGTACACTCTATTCCCCACATGCACTCTCTTCCATCTGTGCGTTGTCTCTGCTCCCGGGTGCTGTCTCTCTCTCACCCCTGTGTGCTGTCTCTCTCCCTCTGTGTCCTCTCCCCCTAGGCTTTGTGTCTCCCCCTGTATTCTCTCCCCCAATGTGATGTCTCTTCCATTGTGCTGTCTCTCCTGTGCTATTTCTCCCACCCTGCACTGTGTCTCCCCCCCTTGATGTCCCACCATATGCTTTTTTTCTCTCCCCTTTTCTTCTGTCCCCCATGCAGTGAGCGCGCTTTGCGCACATGCGCAGTTACTGTGGCCACCACCACCAGTATGCGTGCCAGGTACACAGATGCCCAGTTACTGAGGAGGCATTGTTTGCGGCAATAAGGTTTGCGAATGGTGGCGGACGGCATGCAGAGTCGGGTCTCTGTAGCGAAGAAATGTTTAGCAGTTGCAGGTGGTGTCGGGTGCAGGCCACTGCGGCACCACTGACGATAGTGCGCAAGGGGACATTACCATCAGCAGGCACCATAATTGCACACCCATCATTTGGTTGTGCAAATGTGGCTGCCGCAGCGCATGGTATCTGGTCGCCATAATGACGAAAGTGGATGACGGACGCCACTTCACGATTATGTAACTAGATTTTACACACTATAAAGACGGGTTGGTTGCCATACACTAATGTGTATGGCAACCAAGCACAGACACCGATACAGATTGTAGGAGCACAGTCTGATTGCAACAGCCATATTAATGTAAAGAATGACTGGCACATTAGGATACATATTGTCTTTTTCTTGCTAGCACCTTCACATATAGGTGTGCCAGTCATTCTTTACATTAATATTGTTACAGTTTTCTGACTGAGCACCCTTCCCCCGATAGCCAAGTCTAGTCTACCATTTCTAATACCATCTTGTAGTCAAGCTTCCTACCACACCCATATACGCAGGTTTTAATTGAACCCAGAGGCACATATCCTCATATGCATTTGTACCGTAGATAGATGCACAAGGTTAGGGAGTTAGGGAGTTAGGGACCCGATAGATATGAGAGCACCTTGACGGAGGTTATCGGGCTTAATATGCAATGGCCAATGCATCAACTAAGATTCTCATTTTTCATTTTGTATCCTAAAGCAGTTTCTGCAAAGTCAATTTTCCTCATCCAAATTTGCATTAGTTTCCTATATGCTAGTCATTCATTCTTTAGTCATTATGTCATATGTAATGTTTAGTGTGCAGCAGATAACTACTTAATACATATTGTCTTTTTCTTACTGACACCTTCACATATAGGTGTGCCAGTCATTCTGTACATTAATATTGTTACAGTTTTCTGACTGAGCACCCTTCCCCCGATAGTACCCAGAGGCACATATCCTCATATGCATTTGTACCGCAGACAGAGGCACAAGGTAAGGGAGTTAGGGACCCGATAGAAATGAGAGCACCTTGACGCAGGTTATCGGGCTTAACATGCAATGGCCAATGCATCAACTAAGGTTCTCATTTTTAATTTTGTATCCTGAAGCAGTTTCTGCAAAGTCAATTTTCCTCATCCAAATTTGCATTAGTTTCCTATATGCTAGTCATTCATTCTTGAGTCATTAGGTCATATGTAATGTTTAGTGTGCAGCAGATAGCTACCGTATTTTTCACTTTATAAGACGCACCCCCAAATTTGGTGAAGGAAAAGAGAAAAAAGTAATTTTTACTGTTTAATGGGGTCCATCTTATAATGCTAGTGTCCGTCTAACAAATCTAACCCTCCATCTAACCCTCATCCTGGTACATTGTCCCTCATCCCGGGATATAACCCCCCCAATCCTAAAATTAGCCCCCTTAATCTGGATATGGCCCCCATATATTGAATATAGCCCCCTTGTGCTGGCACACATCCCTCAGTGATGTCATATGTCCCCCATGGCTGGCACACGTTCCTCATGGCTGGCACACGTCCCCCATGGCTAGCACACGTCCCCCATGGTTGCCACACGTCCTCCTGTGCTGGCACACATCCCCTATTGATGGCACACCCCCCCCTATGGCTGGCACACATCCCCCCATGGCTGGCACACGTCCCCCGTGGCTGGCACACGTCCCCCGTGGCTGGCACACATCCCCTATGGCTGGCACACATCAACCATGTTGCTGGCACACGTCCCCTGTGGCTGGCACACTTCTCCTGTGGCTTGCACACATCCCCCATGCTGCTGGCACACGTCCCCTGTGGCTGGCACATGTCCCCCGTGGCTGGCACATGTCCCCTATGGCCGGCACACGTCCCCCATGTTGCTGGCACACGTCCCCTGTGGCTGGCACACGTCTCCCATGCGGTTGGCACACGTCCCCATGCGGCTGGCACATGTCCCCCATGTGGCTGGCACACGTCCCCTGTGGCTGGCACATGTCCCCTGTGGCTGGCATATGTCCCCCCTGTGTTTGATATGGCCCCCATGCTGCTGGCCATAGTAAAATAAAAAAACACTTTACTTACTTTCCTCCAGCGCTGTCCTCCCGGCGTCTCCCTGCTTGACGCTGCGTTCCTCCACTTCCTGGTTCTCGGTGCCGGTCATGTGATCGGCACAGCAGAGAGACCTCAGCTCTGCGTGCCCGATCACAGTGGCAGCAGGGAGAGCGGGGAGACACCGGGAGGACATCGCTGGAGGAGGTAAATAAAGTTTTTTTATTTTACTATGGGCAGCATCATGGGGGCCATATCAAACACAGGGGGCATGTGCCATCACTGGGGGGGTGCAGGTATACATAATATTCGCTGCTCCCGCAGTGCGGTTTCAGCACCACGCTGATGGACAGCGGCAGTGCATATTATATGAGCGGGAGGAGGAGATCTCCCGCTGCCTCCTGCAGCCTGCACCAGTCCGCCCCAGCCTCTCCCAGTCCCCGCACAGGCTCCAGAGCTGCCCCAACCTCCCCTGCAGTATAATCCTATATTGGGGAACAAAAGTGCGTCTTATAATCCGAAAAAAAAGGTACTTAATACATATTGTCTTTTTCTTGCTGACACCTTCACATGTAGGTGTGCCAGTCATTCTTTACAGTAATATTGTTACAGTTCTCTGACTGAGCACCCTTTTCCTGATAGCCAAGTCTAGTTTACCAGTCTAATACCATCTTGTAGTCAAGCTTCCTACCACACCCATACACACAGGTTCAATTGCACTCAGAGGCACATATCCTCATATGCATTTGTACCGCAGACAGAGGCACAAGGTAAAGGAGTTAGGAAGTTATGGACGCGATAGATATGAGAGCACCTTGACAGAGGTTATCGGGCTTAACATGCAATAGCCAATGCATTAACTAAGATTCTCATTTTTCATTTTGTATCCTGAAGCAGTTTCTGCAAAGTCAATTTTCCTCATCCAAATTTGCATTAGTTTCCTATATGCTAGTCATTCATTCTTTAGTCATTATGTCATATGTAATGTTTAGTGTGCAGCAGATAACTACTTAATACTGATTGCAACAGCCAATCACAGAGGTTCTCACAGAGAGTGAGCATCTGTGATTGGACATTGCCGATCAGTGTAGTGAATATGCATGAAGCTTAATGAGCGGCCCTGATGGCAAGCAGCAGGAAACTGGTAAGCGTGATCTAGCTAATCTATCAAGTAAAAATTGACTGCAGCACTCCTATTTCGTCTTCAATAAGCCTTTATTGGGCCATGAGGTGCCCAGCAACGTTTCGGGATCAATCTCCCTTCTTCTAGCAGCTAATCCAGGGGCGGACCTTGAACCCAGGGGGCCCTGGTGCAGTCATGGAGCAGGGGAAGGGGGGGTTTGGTGCTGGCGGCCGTCGGTGAGGAGCGGGGAGGGGAGGTTTTTGCTGGAGGCCGTCGGTGAGGAGCGGGGGGGGGGGATGGCGGCCGTACCTTTATTAGCACAGAGGAGAGGAGGGGCGTGATCAGGCAAGGGAAGCAGGAAGCTTCCTACTTCCCTTGCCTGACCCTCCTCTCCTCTGACATCAGATTATGGGGGTCGGCTGGGGGCCCCCCTGAAGGCTTGAGGGGCTCCACTAGCCGGTTGGGGCCCTGGTGCAGCTGAACTAGCTGCACCACGGTAGGTCCGCCCCTGAGCTAATCACAGCTGATACCAGGCTTTTATACATTCCATTTACATGTCATTATCATAAATCATACACTGTATATGTTTACAATCACCGTGTAACATTCAGCTTCTCTATATCAAACCTTATCCTTCAGTGTTAAATTCAGTATATACATGTGACCCTTAATACTCCTTCACTACCTTACTCTTTTATATACTTTTGTCATTAATACATTCCATAATCAACATTCTTAGCTGTTTTGCAAGTTTAATTAATCTACAGCTGCTGACAATGTGGCTCTATATCTTTATACTATGGTATGAACTACTTACTACATAGTCTCATCGCCATTATACATGTGTTTTCCTCCTTAGACGCCGGCGCCTGCGCAGTAGCGCGTTATTTACTGTTGTTGCCATGGCAGTCTCTGTATTTCCTGCCCTGCGCCATCTTGAGACTCCCGCGCATGCGCAGTTCTAATTTTGAAGTCTGCTGTCATCGCTGGTGTTTCTCACTGGCGCTCTGGCTCAGTTCTATCCAGCCACAGTATTATTGATTCTTGCGCTACTCTGCATCATACAATTCTAAAATATGTGTGTTAAATAAAACTTAATGAGATTTAATAGTTATTCTGTGCATGTGAAAATATAAAAATTGCATATATGACCACTGCCCACCACACTGTGCTGACCACTCTGCCCACCGCTGACCACTGCCCATCGCTGCCCACTCTGCCCACGCACTGCGCTGACCACTCTGCCCTGCGCTGATCACTGCCCACTGCACTGCACTGACCACTCTGCCCACCGCTGACCACTCTGCCCACCGCACTGCACTGACCACTCTGCCCACTGTACTGCGCTGACCACTCTGCCCACCGCTGACCACTTACCCACCGCACTGCGCTGACCACTCTGCCCACCGCACTGCGCTGACCACTCTGCCCACCGCACTGCGCTGACCACTCTGTCCACCGCACTGCGCTGACCACTCTGCCCACCGCACTGCCCACTCTGCCCACCGCACTACGCTGACCACTCTGCCCACCGCTGACCACTCTGCCCACCGCACTGCGCTGACCACTCTACCCACCGCTGACCACTCTGCCCACTGCACTGCGCTGACCACTCTGCCCACTGCACTGCGCTGACCACTCTGCCCACCGCACTGCGCTGACCACTCTGCCCACCGCACTGCGTTGACCACTCTGCCCACCGCACTGCGCTGACCACTCTGCCCACCGCACTGCGCTGACTACTCTGCCCACCGCACTGCGCTGACCACTCTACCCACCGCACTGCGCTGACCACTCTGCCCACCGCACTGCGCTGACCACTCTGCCCACCGCACTGCGCTGACCACTCTGCCCACCGCTGACCACTCTGCCCACTGCACTGACCACTCTGCCCACCGCACTGCGCTGACCACTCTGCTCACCGCACTGCGCTGACCACTCTGCCCACGGCACTGCGCTGACCACTCTGCCCACTGCACTGCGCTGACCACTCTACCCACCGCACTGCGCTGACCACTCTGCCCACCGCACTGCGCTGACCACTCTGCCCACCGCACTGCGCTGACCACTCTGCCCACCGCAATGCACTGACCACTCTGCCCACCGCACTGCGCTGACCACTCTGCCCACCGCAATGCACTGACCAATCTGCCCAGCGCACTGCGCTGACCACTCTGTCCACCGCACTGCACTCACCACTCAGCGCACTGCACTGACCACTCTGCCCACCGCTGACCACTCTGCCCACCGCTGACACATTTGCCACCACTGACCACTCTGCCCACCGCCGACCACTCTGCCCACCGCACAGCGCTGACCACTCTGCCCACCGCACTGCGCTGACCACTATGCCCACCGCACTGCGGCGCAGACCACTCTGCCCACCGCACTGCGCTGACCACTCTGCCCACCGCACTACGTTGACCACTCTGCCCATCACTGACCACTCTGCCCACCGCACTGCGCTGACCACTCTGCCCACCGCTGACCTCTCTGCCCACCACTGACCACTCTGCCCACCGATGACCACTCTGCCCACCACCGACCACTCTGCCCACCGCACTGTGCTGACCACTCTGCCCGCCGCACTGTGCTGACCACTCTGCCCACCGCACTGTGCTGACCACTCTGCCCACCGCACTGTGCTGCCACTCTTCCCACCGCACTGCGCTGACCACTCTGCCCACCGCACTGCGCTGACCACTCTGCCCCCCACACTGCGCTGACCACTCTGGCCACCGCTGACCACTCTGCCCACCGCACTGCGCTGACCACTCTGCCCACCGCTGACCACTCAGCCCACCGCTGACCACTCTGCCAACAGCTGACCACTCTGCCAACCGCACTGCGCTGACCACTCTGCCCACTGCTGACCACTCTGCCCACCACTGACCACTCTGCCCATCACACTGTGCTGACCAATCTGCCCACCGCACTGCGCTTATCACTCTGCCCACCGCACTGCGCTGACCACTCTGCCCACCGCACTGCACTGACCACTCTGCCCACCGCACTGCGCTGACCACTCTGCCCACCGCACTCCGCTGACCACTCTGCCCACCGCTGACTACTCTGCCCACCGCACTCACTGCTAACCACTGAGCCACCGCACAGTGCTAACCACTGAGCCACCGCGCAGTGCTAACCACTGAGCCACCGCGCAATGCTAACCACTGAGCCACCGCGCAATGCTAACCACTGAGCCACCGTATACTCTATTAACCACTGAGCCCCTGTATACTCTGCTAACCACTGAGCTGCCGTACAGTGCTCCATCCTCCCTCACCCAGCCACTTTGTCCTCCATTCTCCTCCTCCCACCGCTCTGTGCTCCGTCCTCCCCCTGCCTGTGCTGTTCCATCCTCCTCCACCGCTTCCTCCTCCTTCCTTTGTCCTCCTCTCCTCCGCCACTCCATCCTCCCCCTGCCTGTGCTGCTCCGTCCTCCCCCCCCCACCGCTTTGTCCTCCGTTTCCCCCCCCCACCGCCGCTCTGTGCTCCATCCTCCCCCTGCTGCTCCGTCCTCCCCCACCCCACCACTTCCTCTTCCTTCCTTTGTCCGCCTCCCCTGCGACACTCCATCCTCTGTCCTCCCGCTGCCTGTGCTGCTCCATCCTCCTCCACTGCTTCCTCCTCCTTCCTTTGTCCTCCTCCTCTCCGCCACTCCATCATCCCCCTGCCTGTGCTGCTCCATCCTCCTCCACCCCCCCCGCTTTGTCCTCTGTCCTCCTCCCCCCGCCGCTCTGTGCTCCGTCCTCCCCCTGCTGCTCTGTCCTCCCACTTCCTGTGCCGCTCCATCCTCCCCCACCCCACCACTTCCTCCTCCTTCCTTTATCCTCCTTCCCTCTGCCACTCCATCCTCCGTCCTCCCTCTGCCTGTGCTGCTCCATCCTTCCCCACCCGCCGCTTCCTCCTCCTTCCTTTGTCCTCCTCCCCTTTGCCACTCCATCCTCCGTCCTCCCCTGCCTGTGCTGCTCCGTTCTCCCCCACATCGCCGCTTCGTCCTCCGTCCTCCTCCCCCCGCCGCTCTGTGCTCCATCCTCCCCCTGCCGCTCCTTCCTCCCCCTGTCTGTGCTGCTACATCCTCCCACACCCCGCCGCTACCTCCTCTGTCCTCCATCCTCCTCCCCCCTGCTGCTCTGTCCTCCCTCCTCCCCCTGCCACGCCGTCCTTTCCCAGCCGCTCCTTCTTCAAAGTTCCTCCCAATTCAGCCCTCACCGTCTTCCTTCATGCAATCTCTATTTCTATATTCTAGAATACCTGATGCGTTAGAATCGGGCCACCATCTAGTATTTAAATAATTATATTTACGTGTATAATATAGTGAAATACATTCATATGGTTTTGGCGATGAAAACTATTCGTGAGCTTCTTTTCTGTTGTTGTTGATGCCAGATTGTCTTTCAGTTGCAGATATTCAATCTACCTTGATATATGGAAGAAAGGGGATATATAAGGGACTTCATCATATAAATATAAAAATATCAAAATGTTAAAATTATTTCTTTTCACCATCTATTGTGTTGGTTGTGACTAGTGCTCCCTATACCATACTACTAATACATCCAATTTACTTCTTCCAAGAGTTATACAGGGTCGGTATCCTTTTGCATTAGATTAATCAAGCATTATATTAAGTCTATAATCTACATTCATTCCTTTCGGTCTGAGTGTATCTAACTAGTGGATCCACTTTAGCTCCTTAATTTTTAGCAACTTTGTTCTATCACCTCCCGGTCTTTGTTGTGGGACTGTATCAATCAATCAAAATTTTAAATCTCTCTCGGAGTGCTTTTTTTCTAAAAAATGTCTAGGAACAGGTAAATCTTTTCTCTTTTTTCTAATTGTGTAACGATGGTGTCTGAACCTAATTTTGAATTCCAGTGTGGTTTCTCCTATATATCTTAGGCCACACGGACATTCTAACATGTAAATGACATGGTCACTTGTACAGGTCAAGAAGTGCTCAATTTTATACTCTTTTGAGCACTTCTTGACCTGTACAAGTGACCATGTCATTTACATGTTAGAATGTCCGTGTGGCCTAAGATATATAGGAGAAACCACACTGGAATTCAAAATTAGGTTCGGACACCATCGTTACACAATTAGAAAAAAGAGAAAAGATTTACCTGTTCCTAGACATTTTTTAGAAAAAAAGCACTCCGAGAGAGATTTAAAATTTAGATTGATTGATACAGTCCCACAACAAAGACGGGGAGGTGATAGAACAAAGTTGCTAAAAATTAAGGAGCTAGAGTGGATCTACAAGTTAGATACACTCAGACCGAAAGGAATGAATGTAGATTATAGACTTAATATAATGCTTGATTAATCTAATGCAAAAGGATACTGACCCTGTATTAATCTTGGAAGAAGTAAATTGGATGTATTAGTAGTATGGTATAGGGAGCACTAGTCACAACCAACACAATAGATGGTGAAAAGAAATAATTTTAACATTTTTATATTTTTGTATTTATATGATCAAGTCCCTTATATATCCCCTTACTTCCATATATCAAGGTAGATTGAATATCGCAACTGAAAGACAATCTGGCATCAACAACAACAGAAAAGAAGCTCACGAATAGTTTTCATTGCCAAAACCATATGAATGTATTTCACTATATTATACACGTAAAAATAATTATTTAAATATAATCTAAAAGCACATGCATGCACTAGTAACTTTATTTACTTATAAAGATACATATGATATGCACTAAAAAGATCTTTAAGGAGGGATATCCCTTTAAGTAAAGATAATGGATAAGAAAAGTGACCCATTTAAGTGGTATGAGCGTTTATGTATGTATATAAGAATAAAGAAACCCTGCTGAACCCAAGACAAGTGTACAGGGATAGCAGCCTAAAAACTGCACCTCTGTATGCTGATAGGTGACCCTGCTATGAGTGTCATATGGCACTATGAGAGGTGAACCCTGGGTGAAGGGTTAAAATAAGAATAAGGAGGGAAATAAAACGGTACCAGAAGTAAAATAATCACTAAAAATGATGGGCGCACAAAATCCATTAATAGCACTTACTTTATATATGTATATTATATATGCAATTTTTATATTTTCACATGCACAGAATAACTTTATTAAATCTCATTAAGTTTTATTAAACACACATATTTTAGAATTGTATGATGCAGAGTAGCGCAAGAATCAATAATACTGTGGCTGGATAGAACTGAGCCAGAGCGCCAGTGAGAAACACCAGCGATGACAGCAGACTTCAAAATTAGAACTGCGCATGCGCGGGAGTCTCAAGATGGCGCAGGGCAGGAAATACAGAGACTGCCATGGCAACAACAGTAAATAACGCGCTACTGCGCAGGCGCCGGCGTCTAAGGAGGAAAACACATGTATAATGGCGATGAGACTATGTAGTAAGTAGTTCATACCATAGTATAAAGATATAGAGCCACATTGTCAGCAGCTGTAGATTAATTAAACTTGCAAAACAGCTAAGAATGTTGATTATGGAATGTATTAATGACAAAAGTATATAAAAGAGTAAGGTAGTGAAGGAGTATTAAGGGTCACATGTATATACTGAAATAACACTGAAGGATAAGGTTTGATATAGAGGAGCTGAATGTTACACGGTGATTGTAAACATATACAGTGTATGATTTATGTTAATGATATGTAAATGGAATGTATAAAAGCCTGGTATCAGCTGTGATTAGCTGCTAGAAGAAGGGAGATTGATCCCGAAACGTTGCTGGACACCTGATGGCCCAATAAAGGCTTATTGAAGACGAATGCTGCAGTCAATTTTTTCTTGTTATCACAACCAGTGGATGGGAGAGGAGCTGTGACTGAATTGCACCCGAGAAAATAAGCTGTGCTGCTTTCTTTGACAAATATTAATCTATCAACTATCTATTCTATATTTTCTTTCTTTTTACGGCATGGGAAAGTTCATGCTAAAAACGCATGACATACGGATGCTAGGTGAAGCAAAAATGCACACTGGCATGTCATAAAGATGTCTTACGGATGAAGGATACGCAGATGTGAGCGCACCCTTACTGGACTTTCCGGCAGGTAGACGCACCCACAGAACATGCGAGTTTCCTTCTGCACCATGAGACAGATTCTGGCTTGGTCTCTGTTCTCATTAATGAACATCTATAGCCTAAGGGAAGGGCAGACCTTCAGCCAAGGTTCCCTAGAGGTTTCCTCTACTGAGGTTTTCTGCTCTCCTGAGCGTTGTAGGTTGACTCTTCGTGAGTCAATGGCCCATTGTCATCATTACTATCGGGGCATTTTTTAAGACCATTGTTCTGACTTCGAATGGGAAGAACATCTACATGTACATTGCCTTTAATTAATTTAATAAAGAAATTAGTAAAAAATAAATCATGATGTATTTGAGTCTTTCTTGATCTTTACAATACAGCAGAATATACACATTACTGTGAGGAGGGAATATTTTATGTAGTCATTAAACACATGGTGGTTTATAGTTGTGTTTTCACACAATCAATCTTACCACAAATGTAATGTTTCTCATTAACCGTGCACATTTTCTTCGGCCCGTCTCACAATGGGACTGAGACTTCCGGCTCCACCAGGACTAACATCCCTGCACACCATACCGTCATGGTGCACATCATGACATCAGAACGTTACGATGAATGTCAGTGACAATGAGCGATGTTAAGGCCCAAAGAAACATCAAAGGCTTGGCTGAACTGGAAGATCCAACCCAGGGTGAAGAAGACAGAAGAAGATGCCTCCAACTGGAGAAGGTGAAAGAAACTTTTGCCGGCCATCTATTGTTCACTAAAATGGTGACAGCACAGAGCAACATTGCAAAACATCTGTATTCAGGAGAACACAAATTTTGGTTGAATTCTCTCATCTCTATTAAATATTCTTTAGGATACAATAATTATAACTCTCACTGAAAGCACATCACTCCCCCGGTCAGAGTCAAAGCAGAAAAGCAATATAAATGAGAAACAGTAAGTCATTGTTATAATTGGGTGTTGCCCTTGTAAAGGTGGAAGCTATATCGCAGGTGCACAACTGGGCAAGCAAAAATTAATGTTTGCCATACCTTCCATACAGTATGGATGATTACCAGTATAATGGCCCCCATATCCCTCCACATAGTGTGTTGGTTTCTACTGCCACCTTACACAGTATGATGTGCCACCGCAGCACCCCTCACTGTATGATTGTCCATCATATCCACCCTATAGTATGATGGTCCCTCCCTAGCCACCCCATACAGTATGATGGTCCCCCAAAGTCCTACTACACAGTATAATGGATCTTGCAACAGTCACCCCCACACAGTATCATGCCCTACACTCCCCCTTACCGTATGATTGACCCCCACAGCCCTCCATTAAGTATGAGGCACCCCACAGCCTCCTGTGCAGTATGATGGTCCACAACAACCACCACACAGTATGATGATGGCCCCCCACAGTAGGATGGATTGCCTACAGTTCCAATTAGAATGATGATCCCACCTTCTCAACCCACCTATAGTATGCTTCCACTCCAAACACCGCCCCAATACAGAATGTTAGTTCCCCCACATCCATCCCACATAGTAGGATGGATTCCCTACAGTTCTAATACAGAATGATGGTCCCCCCAACATCCCACCATATAATATGCTTCCCCCCAAACACCGCCCCAATATAGTATGATTGTCTTCCCACACTATATAGTATTATAGCCCCCTGTCCCGTATGTAGTATAACAGTCCCCCCACTATACCATACTATAATGGCCCCCCACAGACCCTGAGAAAAATAAAAACATAATACTATCAGGCAGCATACCTGGAAGCACTACATTCAAACGCCTTCCCATTGCACTCATTCAGTATAGGAGGAGCAGTGGGATCAGGACCTCATTACATTGATTTTTTATTATTTCTGGAAGATGACTGGTCAGGGTTTGAGGCTTAGATATTAGGTAAGTAAAGTATGATAGATCAATCAATCAATAGATAGATCCTGCTCAATAATCCATAATGTAAATTCCTAAAACTTAACATGACGGCACTAGAGAAAAAAATCAGCATTGCGACAACTCAATTTATGGTGAATTTCAGTAAAATAAAAACAAGTCTCTTTTCAAGCATTGAAAAAAGTTCTAATTTACTGAACTAAAATGTTGCAATTGTTATTTCTTTTTAAGTTTTTGGTGTATAGATATTAGTGAATAGATAATTGGTAGGTATATAGACAAATCCTTGGATAGATGGTAGATAGATATTGGACAGAAGTATAGATTCTTAGATAATAGGTAGGCAGATGCTTGGATGGATGGATGCATGTGTGGCGCCCCGCCAATGCAGGCGTCACAGAAGGGTGTTGCACCCGTAAAAGAGGTGGAAATACTCCAGCTGCAGGTGGACCCCAGGATGGTGGGTGGGACCTATTCCCAGCACTCCCACATTAGCTGAGCGTGGGAGGTTACCTGGGAGGGGATATAGTCACCTCACGGGGGATCAAGGAGGTCTTTTACCAGGTCTTTGCCTTGAGTTCTGAGGTCTTTTGGCTTCGGTCTAGGACCCCTGGCCTTAGGACTAGATGGAGGAGGAAAGGTATTAGGAAGATTGAGCTTGGTGGAACGAGGCGGAAGGTCACACCGAACCGGAGGAAAGAAGAAGGGACCTTGAGGAGGTCCTGAAAGGGGTGCCCGATGAGAGAAGTCTGGGCCCTAGAGAGACAGGGAGATCGTCAGAGTGGAGCATCCATACTCCAGGGGATACTCCAGTCCACCACGGGAACGCTGGGCCCGAGGATCCGGCCAGAGTTCAGCTTTGCAGTCAGCAACCGCCTGATGTGGCTCGTTTATCAGCCGCAGCACCCTGCTATCAGAGTGGTCTGCCTGCTTCCTCACCAATGAGGGAGAGGACTCCCGGTACTACCTACACGGAGCTACTGGGTATAGATCAATCCTAAGCGGGGAAAAACGGACACGGATTAGTTAACGAAGGTACACCAAGGGTTCCACCATACCACCTTGGATCCACTTGCAGCCACCCGTTAAGCTACCTGTTCTTGTAACATCTGAATGCTGAACTGTGAACTGTAACTGATGCTACAAGTTGACAGTAATGTACCCGGGAGTAAGTGACTTTGCTTCTGCGTGTGTTCTTTTACTTCAACCTGCTCCGTTGGAGGAATGCTGCCCCGGAGGAACAGCCCTACCTGTAGGGGGATTTCCCATCTAGCCGCAATACCATCTACCTCCGGTGGACTGTGGCGGCGCTGGTGACCCATCACCAGACACTACAGGTGGCGTCACATGACAAAAACTCTTAACCCCTGTAAATACACCCTTTTTGAAGTGTCACCCAGGCCATGGGATCAGGCGCTGCCACCCGTGACATTCCTGTTAACCCCTTGGAGCCTGATACCCGAGTACCCCAGGGCCTGTGGCTTGACACATGGAAGGACGGATGGACGGACAGGTAGGTGATAGATACTCAACCATGTAAAATAGCACTTACAATCAGTGGAATACATATAATGTACCATTTTTTGGATGTCCTCTCTTCCCACACCTGCATTGTTAGTTGTCCTGGCACGGAAGAACACAATTATGTAACAGTTTCAGCAACTTTCTCTTTCTCACATTTACACTCTACATTACATTAGATCCTACGGGAGTCTTTTACTCTAGAACAAGATCATTGTAGGGGAAACAGTCTACAAATAATAGTTCCATTGTGTTTCCTACACAATGGAAATGTCACTGTATAAAACTAAGTAGCTGGACTATTATTTAACTAGCTGGTTGCCGGCCAGGTCAGCAGCAACAGGTCAATAACATCATAACCATCTGTGCTGTCTGATCAGATAGTACATACGGTAATCATAAATGACCTGTTCTGCCGCAGATTGCCTGGAATCTTACTCACAAATTGATAAAGCCTCAATGTAAATTCACATTGGAATAACAGGTATAATGTTCTCCTGATCTTAAGTGCAAATCCAGGAGTGACATGTCTGCAGTTGGATATAGCAGGGTAAAAACAAGGGCAAGGGTAAGGCTAAGTGCATGTCAGCTATTCAAAGTGATTTAACACCACATTATATGAACTGAATCACATTATATGAACTTGATTCAGTGTGGCTCCTTCACGGGAGCCTCATTGTTGCGGGGAAGAAAGGCCTGGCAATCTACTTCTGTATTGTCACGGGTGTGTCAGGAGGGACGAATGAGGCTGTAGAGGTCACTCGCAGAAGGTTCAAGCGTTTGGCCAAACAGTCCACATCCTAAAGTAAAAATGTCTCTGTCGCTTTAATAGGCATTTACCTTTTAGTTAAAGTTGGAGGTCACTAGGACCCAGCTGATTGCTTACCTTGGAACTGCCTATATATTTCCCTTGACTCCCAGGATGCACTGCTGGTGATAACCTCAGGTGTTCCTGATTGATTCTTGAATCAAAGCAGTGTTTCTTGGAGCATGCTGGTTTGCTGCTTGGATCTGCTAAAACTAAGTGTATCTCTTCCCACTTTGTTAATTCCCTTATGTGTTTCCCTAGTTGCTAGCCTGGTTGACTAGTGATCACCCGTTATGAGCCCTGTGTAGTGGTAGTCCAGGGACAGTCAGGGAATAGGTATCCTGGCAGCGACAGTTGTGGAAACTGTATAGGGATGTTAGGGGAGCCAGATGTCAGCGCTAGTTGTTCTAGGGGTCACCATCCCCCCTTTGTGCACTTAGCATCAAGGACTCCTTTCCCCTCCCCTGTCGTCGTCCAGCGCTGGGTGTCTCCCTACACCCAGAGTGATATGTATCATGCCAAGATAACTTGATGGAGAATACAACTAAAGGAATTCGATATAGTGCTGGAAGATGCACCCCTAGGTCTGAAGGCACTCAAAAAACTACTGGGGAAGAGCCGATGGTGGACTGGAGTATGATCAAGAATCATGAAGTGCCAGGATGAAAGCTGCAAAGATGATGAGGTGCCGATATCGCTTGTTCGAAAAGGAAGATCAAAAGCTGCAGAGATATCATAAATTTAGGAACTTGGAAAGTTCGACATATGAACCAAGGCAAACTTGACATTGTCAAAGCCGAAATGGACAGAACAGGACTCAATTTACTTCGAATTAGTGAACTAAGATTATTATTGTTATTATTATTATTAGGTATTTATATAGCGCTATTAGGATACAAAGCGCTGTACAAGTTAGGGGGTAGACAAAGACAAGTGGTCGAAAAACGACGACAAATCGACAAAACAATCGTACGGGTACAATGGGGCCAGGGATCCTGTCCACAAGGGCTCACAGTCTAGATGGACTCAAGATGGACTCAATCCGGACATTTCCAATGAAATGAACATTGGGTCTACTATTCTGGCAATGATAACTGAAGAAGAAATTATGTTGCTTTTATTCTAAACTGAAAATTGACCACCACAGTCCTAAGTACAATGCAGTCAGTGATAGAGTCATCTCGATACGACTACATGGAGCACCAATCCATGTCACAATTATACAAGTCTACTCCCCAACACCAGATGCCGAGGAAGAGAATGGAGAACTATTCTATGATCAAGTTCAAGAAGAAATCGATAAGACTCCAAAACAAGACTTACTTATTATCATGGGATGCTTAAATGCCAAAGTGGGTTATGGCAAACATGGGACTATTACTGGCAGGGGTGGATTAAGGGTAGCCAGGGCCCGGGGCTGTTAAGACTCTGTGGGCCCCCCCCCCACCCGGTCATGTGACGGGGGTCATGTGATGGGGTCTCAGGGGTCATGTGACGGGGGTCATCATATACCTGAAATGGATTATTCCAGAAAAATAGTTGCTGAGTGAAACTATAACCTGTCAAACATCCATTGATCTAGTCAATTTACCCTTCAGTTAGGTAGAAAAAAACAAACGCTTGAAGCCATAGTATTGAACAGTCCATTAGAAGGAGGCTATTATGTCCTGACTGTCCCTGTACTCAGAATAAATAACTTATAAATATCTCGATCGGTGTGCCCCCTGTATGATAATTCAATGGACTTGCTTGCAGATCGGTCCATCCCGCCTCCTCGCGGTCCGACAGCGTCTTCTTATGAATGATGTAGAGTTAATCCTCCTGCCACCTGTGTTATCCAAGGGACGACGCCCAATTTTACCATTGCCTATGCTACGCCCATACCTCTCCGGCTTGTGCAGGTGCAATGTGCTCCATCATGGGGTTATCCTACAAGTTTGAACTCTCAGTGATGTTACCACACATTACATGCAGCAGACTGGGAGCCTGGAACCATGTGCAGAGACCCCTGTGGTTCGCGCATGAGTAGATGAGTTTTACATTGTAGCCGCAGTAAGGCAGAGCACAGTGCATTTGCGCAAGCTGGAGAGGCATCTGCACAGACGTGAGATGGGAAAGTGGGACGTGGATAACGCAGGAGGCGTGATCCATATCATTCAGAAGAAGAGGCTGTCGGACGGCGAGGAGAGGCTGAATGGACCCAATCTGCAAGCAAGAATTTCGGACCGGTAACAGGTTAGAATACAGGGTGCTAGATTTTTATAAGTTATTTATTCTGTGTACAGGGGCATTCAGGGCATAATAGCCTGTTTCTTATAATGCAGCATAGGCGTGTGCACGAGGCCTTACAAATACTGACGTAAAAACCTCAACAAATTCTCAGCGTGTGCACGTGGCCATACAGATATTGAGGTAAAAACACCAAATACTCAGCGTGTGCACGAGGCCTTACAAATGCTGAGGTAAAAACTGAACAAATACTCAGCATGTGCACGAGGCCTTACAAATACTGAGGTAAAAACTGACCAAATACTCAGCGTGTGCACGAGGCCTTACAGATACTGAGGTAAAAACTCCCCAAATACTCAGCGTGTGCACGAGGCCTTACAAATGCTGAGGTAAAAACCTCACCAAATACTCAGCGTGTGCACGAGGCCTTATGGTACCTTTACACGCGGCTACATTTCTAGGGTGGCTACAGGTAACTTACTGGTTGCAGTAAAATCATGGAGACAAGGTTCTATCTTGTTGCTGTGTACAAATGGAATAATCTCTCCATGATTTCACTGCAACCAGTAAGTTACCTGTAGCCACCCTAGAAATGTAGCCGCGTGTAAAGGTACCATTACAGATACTGAGGTAAAAACTCACCAAATACTCAGTGTGTGCACGAGACCTTACAGATACTGAGGTAAGAACTCACCAAATACTCAGCGTGTGCACGAGACCTTACAGATACTGAGGTAAAAACTCACCAAATACTCAGTGGTGGGCATGAGGCCATACAGATACTGAGGTAAAAACACCAAATACTGAGCGTGTGCACGATGCCTTACAGATACTGAGGTAAAAATGCCCCAAATACTCAGCGTGTCCACGATGCCTTACAGATACTGAGGTAAAAAGTCCCCAAATACTCAGCGTGTGCACGAGGCCTTACAGATACTGAGGTAAAAACATCAAATACTCAGCGTGTGCCCGAGGCCTTAGGGTACCGTTACACACACACAGATAATTGTGCAGAGATTGTTCGCAAATCTCTGGTTGCAGTGAAATCATGGACACATTGCTCCATTTTGTGGCCGTGTACAAATGGAACAATGTGTCCATGATTTCACTGCAACCAGAGATCTGTGAGCAATCTATGCACAATTATGTGTGTAACGGTACCCTAATGGCCCCTTTACACGCAGCTACAGGTAACAGGTTTTCCATAGGTAACTTACTGGTTGCAGTGAAATCATGGAGACATAGTTCCATTTGTACACAGCAACAAGATAGAACCATGTCTCCATGATTTCACTGCAGCCAGTAAGTTACCTGTGGAAAACCTGTTACCTGTAGCTGCGTGTAAAGGGGCCATTACAGATACTGAGGTAAAAGCACCAAATACTTAGCGTGTGCACGAGGCCTTACAGAAAAGGGTGCCTGAGTTGGGTGTTGGCATAGATTGATTGAATATATTTAAAAAATTATCCGATCAGACAAAATATGCATCTTCCCCACTAATCACTCACGTCTTCCCTCTCTACCTTCTAAATTAATTAAAAAACTGCTGATTTGTCTTTTTTAAGACAAAACTGAGGGATCAAATTACAGTTCCCTATTTAAATCTATAGAGAGAGAGGAAGGGAAGGAGGTGGAACAGAGTGAGAAAGGCAGATAGACACAGGTACAGTACCTGTGTCTATCTACCTTTCTCACTCTGTTCCACCTCCTTCCCTTCCTCTCTCTCTATAGATTTTCAAATCTTGCAAATCTTAAATAACATTATCATTTTTCAATAGGCCCCTTAAGGTACCTTTACATGGCACGATGTTGCTTGCAATATCGCTGACATTTTGCTGTGTCAGCGAAGTTGCAGCAACATCGCAGGTGCATCGTGATGTGTGACAGCACGATGCAACTGCGATAAATCGATGGTTAAAAGTTGCCAGGTTTTTCAACATGTTCAAAAACCTGCCGATCTTGCACCAGCGATTAGGCTGGATCATGCCGTGTGACACCACAATAGCGATGTTGCCGGCGATCCAGCCTATTCGCTGCATTACAGCGGATCGCTCGCTGGGTTAATCCCAGCCCAGCGAGGGATCGCTGCGGCACCATCGCAGCGGCGTCACCGGCAACATCTTGCCGTGTGACAGCTAGGCTGCAATGTCAGAAGCGAGTGCGCACCCGCAGCATCGCAGGTGATGTAGTACCGTTTAACGGTACCTTTAGGCTCCAGGGACCGGGTGCAATTGCAACCACTGCAACTGTTGTAGTTACACCCTTGGCTGTCACCCTACTGAGGACCCCATGGGGGGCTCTGAACCTAATGCGGGTATTAAAGGCACTGCCACTGCCCTGCAATCATGGAGAATGGAGAAATGAGAGGATCACACAATCAGCAGATACAATCAAAGCAACCCCTAATACAAACCTAACTACCTGCCTGTGAATAATGAACAATCTCTATGACTGACATACAGATACAATATCACACAGCTGCATTTCTACCATACATTGCAGTGTGCCTGTGAGATCACTATTTTGGAAGGTTTTAGCTCATGTTGTCAGCTGTCAGCTGCTGCCAGCCTGCCTAGTATGCCTGATCATATGCCACTGTTGCCCTTCTATATACAAAGCAGTAATATGCCCAGCACTGACAGTATTTTCATTAAACATGGACCATTAGCCATGGGACTGGGTGTGGCAAAGGCTTTTTTTATATAATCTTCATCAGCCGATCGTGGAAGGACTAATCACCAAAGTGACTGCTTTTTTATCAGTTTTTCTTGGTTTTTGTAATTTTTACTTCTGATACCCTGTTTATTAACTCTTAGAATGTTATGGTTATGTTTTTTTATGTTTGTCTTCTCAGTCCAGGAGTACTGAATTTAACCAAGGAGGAGTGTGGCGCCCCAGGGTCTGGTTGCCATAATACTAAAGCTTGGATGCAAGGGAAGGCATCCACCTAAGGTAAAACACACACACGTACAACACCTTCCCAACTCCTGGGCAGAAGGAGGGGCTCTAAAGCCCAGGTTCAGGGCAGGTCTCCTATAAATTCTGGTCTGGGGGAGAGATCAGGCAGTTCAGTTCCTAGGAGGACTGTAGAAGATATCCTACGGATGGCAGCCATGCTAGACTTGTCCTAGGTTACTGACTACCCAGTGTGAGAGACCCGTGATAAGGGTCTGGGGAAGTGGAGAAAAGGTGAGAGGAGTGTAGTGGTCCCAGTTCGCGTCAGCACCTAGCGTAGCACGGACACCGGAGACCAAGGTCGCAAGGCACTTTACGCTCAGCAAGCAACACCGGAGGGCGGGTAATTCTGAGTTGTCCATTCACCACAAGGCCAGGAGACACAACCGCATCGAAGAGCTCAGTAAACACAGTGAGAGGAGAGAGACCCCCGAAAGGGCCCAAGCCGCCTGTCACACGGCCAGGACAGACAAGTGAGGAGTGGGTCTTAGCACAGCTTCAAGCAGTCAGGGCTCACAGAGAACAGTGCAGTAGGGAGGCCTCAGAACTTCCCAGGTGTGAAAAACCCCAACTTGCTTCCAGGCTCCAGATCCCTAAGACCACTTGTGAATGGTGGCCTGGATGAACCTGCTGCTTGCCACAGTTAAGGTAAAGGAGACTGTTACCCATGTGTCTGTCACTTATTTAGCACACTAGACCCTGCACCCCCAACAATACCTACACTGCAAGAGACTTGCAGAGTTGCCCTGGGGAATAGCCCTACCCGTGGAGGGCTCAACATCACTGCTGCCAACACTCATCATCCCCAGAGGTCCTGACCACAGTAGCAACTACCACGGGTGGCGTCACAACATCTTTATTTACTTTTATTTCATTTTTCTTTAATCCATTTTTACTAATCCCCTTTTTACTGATCGCCCGATGAGGGGATTACGGACTGGGTCATGCCATTGTGACATCCCGCAGCCCCCGATGACGATGAGAGGGCCTGGTTCTGAGCACCCCATGGGCCCTGCCAGGGGTGAGTCATTTGGGCCCACAGGGGTCCTCCAAACCAAACATGGTGTCCGCTAGTGATTCCAGACTATTTTCCATTAAAAAACATTGAATGCCGCTCCCACCCTTCTGAGCCGTACCGTGCGCCCTCACAGTAGTTCCCCACCACATATGGGGTCCTATGAGTGCAGACATACCAAACTTGGGTTGTGGGTTTTTTGTTTTTGTCCATATTTTTGTGGATATAACAATGAAAAGTCCTGAAATAAAGAAGCTACTTCAGGTGCAGGTTCTCTGACATCATGGCCCCATACTGAGTGAGCTTTGCTGGCACCAACCTAGCAGCAATGTGAGGGAACCCAAAACACCCTGTGTGACGCTGCCACCTTGTGGTCCTGCATGGTCCTGCAGGTACGATTCCTCTGTCTACAGATGAGTGTGACACTGCCACCTCGTGGTAATATCTGGTATTGCAGGTAGGATTTCTCCGTCTACAGAGGAGTCTTGTCTCTGATACTTGTGTCCTTGTACATAACAGACTCCCCTGAGTTGTAGCATGGCGTCAGGTCAATAATCCGCCACATTACCGCCGCTGTCAGCTACAGGCCAGACATGATGTATCACCTATGGTCTTGGACAGATTTTTGCCACCGGAACGTATTCACAATGGTTCCTGTTTCCGGGGGACACATTCCGCGCGCATTGCTTCCTGCCTGCTGTTCCCACGTGTTTTCTGCGGGTGACAGCGGGGAGAGCAGGTAGAGATCATGGGGAAGAAGAGGAAGAGCTCAGCAGCCGCGGAGGAGGCACCGGGGCCCCAGGAGAAGAAGCCCAAATCCCCGGAGGCGGAATTCACAGGGACCGTCTTCAAATCACTATTAAAGGAGCCGCAGACTGCACTGAGAGGTGACTAGACATGTCTGCACAGGGGAGAAGGAGAGGGGGGGTGATGTCTGCACAGGGGAGGAGGAGGAGAGGAGGGAGACGTCTGCACAGGGGAGGAGGAGAGGGGGAGACTTCTGCACAGGGGAGGAGGAGAGGGGGAGACGTCTGCACAGGGGAGGAGGAGAGGGGGAGACGTCTGCGGGAGGTTGAGAGGAGAGGGGGAGACGTCTGCACAGGGGAGAAGGAGAGGGGGGGTGATGTCTGCACAGGGGAGAAGGAGAGGGGGGGTGATGTCTGCACAGGGGAGGAGGAGGAGAGGAGGGGGATGTCTGCACAGGGGAGGAGGAGGAGAGGAGGGGGATGTCTGCACAGGGGAGGAGGAGGAGAGGAGGGGGATGTCTGCACAGGGGAGGAGGAGAGGGGGAGACGTCTGCACAGGGGAGGAGGAGGAGAGGAGGGGGACGTCTGCACAGGGGAGGAGGAGAGGGGGAGACGTCTGCACAGGGGAGGAGGAGGAGAGGAGGGGGACGTCTGCACAAGGGAGGAGGAGAGGGGGAGACGTCTGCACAGGGGAGGAGGGGAGGAGGAGAGGGGGAGACGTCTGCACAGGGGAGGAGGAGAGGGGAGACGTCTGCACAGGGGAGGAGGGGAGGAGGAGAGGGGGAGACGTCTGCACAGGGGAGGAGGAGAGGGGGAGACGTCTGCACAGGGGAGGAGGAGAGGGGGAGACGTCTGCACAGGGGAGGAGGAGAGGGGGAGACGTCTGCACAGGGGAGGAGGAGAGGGGGAGACGTCTGCACAGGGGAGGAGGAGAGGGGGAGACGTCTGCACAGGGGAGGAGGAGAGGGGGAGACGTCTGCACAGGGGAGGAGGAGAGGGGAGACGTCTGCACAGGGGAGGAGGAGGAGAGGGGAGGGGGAGACGTCTGCACAGGGGAGGAGGAGGAGAGGGGAGGGGGAGACGTCTGCACAGGGGAGGAGGAGGAGAGGGGAGGGGGAGACGTCTGCACAGATCTCCTGTGGTTGGCGTTAGATAGTGACAACCTATCCTCAATACAAGATGGTTGGTTCTGACACCCAGCGCCCCCTCAATCAGCTGTGATTCCTGCATATGTCGGATGTATGGTGTGTATAGACAGTGTAGCGCCGTCCCTGAATAGTGGACATTCTCAGATATTGCAGTGTAGCTCGTATTCAATGTAATAAGAGGTTATCTGTCTCCTTTTCAAGGTTTGCAGCAGTTTCTCGAATTCTCAAGGAAATTGCCGAATCCTGCCCTGTACGATGTGGTGGAGGGCTATGTTAAGATATCCGTGGAGTGCATTGAAGTCCTGAAACTTTTGGATGGGGAGAAACGTCCAGAAAGTGAAGTGAGTGAACGACGTCTGATGTCCAGACATGCCGATTTGTTTTATTGTTAAATCAGAAACACTATGTACTGCCAGTAAATGGTGTTTAATTCTGCCGGGCTGCCATAGTGGAGAACAGCTGCAGGGAGAAAGTGAACTTTTATCCTCCCTGTAACCATTCACTGCAAGTCATCAGGGCAATAGAGGGAGTGATTATCTAGTAGTAACTGCCCCCTGTACTGCCCCGATGACCCTGTGGCTGCTGTTCTATTAAGGCATGCAGGATTGTAATGCTATTTTACAAGCAGATTAATCCTATATCGGCTGATAAATATAATTTCTGGAGGTGACCGATTCTCTTAAAGGAAACCAACCACTAGGATTTAATCACCTGTAAATCAGTGCAGCAGGTGATTGGTGTGTGCATCATGACATCATTGTTTCTCCTTCGCCTCATTGGGGGACACAGACCGTGGGTGTTATGCTGCTGTCCACTAGGAGGCGACACTAGGCAATATCTGAAAACGAGTATTTGGCTCCTCCTCTGCAGCATACACCCCCTGGCTGGGCCCTTACCCGACCAGTTTTTGCTTAGTGTCTTAGGAGTGCAGACCTCTTTATTTTCTCTTCCTTTTTTCTTTACTATTTTTTACTTTTTACTTTCCCTCTCAAGAGGATTCAACATGGGAGGAGTATTACAGCCTGCATACTCTCCAGATCTATAATTCTCTGGGTGCGAGTCGATGCACCTCACGGCTGTTCCCTCATACTCCTTCTCCATCTGGCACATGGTCATGGGACCATGTCGGATTGCTCATAGGAGAGCTAGCCTCCCCGGTCTCGGGTCGAGGCTCCAGGTATGTCATGGAGCCCTGTCTGCCACAGGGCCCTCCGGAGGCTGCAGGGTTAATGGCCGGAGGGTTCCGGTCACAGAAATGGAGTGCGCAGGCACTGAGAAGGCTCCCAGATGGAGCGCACAGGGACCAAGAAGGCTCCCTGATTGCCACATTCTTCCCCATGCGCCTGTATGTTCCCCTGCATTTCTCTGTCCTGTGGATGCAGAAAGAATCCTTTTGCATCCACAGCCCCCTGTGGCCGAAATCATCAAGGACCCCCTTTTGGGGTCCGTGATTCTCCCCCGCGGTAAATGCGGCGTCTCTTTTAGACCTCCGCGCCGACATCCACTCGTTTTCGGGGCCGAGAATTACTCTAGGCCCCGGCTTCGGCCTAGCGATGGCCGGCACGCCCCCTGCACGCCCCAGCAATTACGTCACAGTGCGCGTCATGCGGGAGGCGGGCCAGTGCTTTGGCGCTTCTCGCTCCCCGCGAGATTATGCGCGTATCCGATCACGCCCCCATGCTTCCCCAGTGATGGTACAGCGCGGCTCGGCACCGCTGCCTTCAGGTCGCAACTAAAAAGGGGGCACTGAATCACAGCACTGTTCATGAGAGAACAGTCCAGGTACACAGGAGCCCTAAAGCTAGGTCTCCTCCGGGAGCAAACTACCTGCATAATTGCCCAGTAGTCCACACCATGTCTCACATGTACCCAGGTGAAGACCACCCATGGTACGTTTCCTACTGCCCTACTTCACTTCCAGCACGGCAGCACATACTCAGCAGTTGCTCCCTGCTGCTCCACACACTCTCACCCTCCCCTCTCACTCTGTGTATTGCATTTGCTAAGGAGTCAATGCAGACAGCAGGGGATTGGGCTGGAGTTTAGTCTATTGCCATAGACAAAACCTCTCCTACAAGAGGGGTATATCAAGTGGAAGCTACAGTGTGGATACAGTGCCTATATAGAATGAGGCAATGTGGGGTTAATCAGGTAGTCAATGAAGTAATGATATAATGTGGACAATAATGGTTTTCCATGTCTTACAAAGGATGCAGCCTTGCTTCTATCTCAGGACAATTCCTTGGTCAATCCACCGTCATCCTCTTTCCTAGACCACCCACAGTTCGTGGTTCTGGTTTGCCGCCCTCAGTCCTCAACAATAAGAAAGTCGGGTTGACGCCGAGATGCCTCTCAGTTGCCTGACATGTTTCTCCTACACACATATGGATGCTGGGTTAAAGCGCAGATTATTCTACTTGCCGTCACACTCAACCCTCGCCCCCTGCAGTTGGGGGTGCTAGGTTACAGTTTGATATTTCAAGACTACACGACTTTCTTCACGCTCTTCCTTTTGTCGCCCATGTTTGGACAGCTGCGTAGAAGCTGAGGCTTCTCAGGATTGTTCAGCCACCTTCCTCAGAACCAACAGTTGGGCCTCTGAGTGACAGCAAGGGCGCCGAGTCTCCCAGACCGCTAAGCGGTAATCATAGACCCCACAGCTGCTCTCTCTATCTCACCAAGATTCCTATCTAACTAAGAGATCACTCTCAGGGGCATTTGTTTGACGGCCTTTACCGTTGGTAGGACAACAGGGACTCTGTGTGGTTCCTTCACATTGTAGTTCCACGACTCTGGTCGTTCACTCGGCCTACTAACACAGCTGATCTTCCTGCTAAAAAACTTATACACAGCTCCTGCAAAGGAGCCAAGCGTTCACACAGAGAACGGTTCTTCCTTGGTTCTGGAGATCCTCTGGACACCAAGGACGCACGGTGTAGAAGATCGCTACCCTCTCTCACACGGAGGATTCAAGGACGAGTCTCTGACACCTGAAGCTCCTTGCATGCTCCTCCCTCAGCTCCCCACTGTTGGGGTGCAGATTCGACGTCAAGATTCCGAGATATATCCCATACTCCTTCCTCAGCTTCCCACTGTCGGGGGGCTGGGGCAAGGTTTAGAGTGCTGTATGCCTTTTCTTCTTCCTTCCTCTCCCACTGGTGGAGACTTTGGTCGAAGTTGAGACATCACGAGCCTGTCCGTCCTACCTCCCCAGGCTACAAAATTACAAAACGCAGGGTTGCAGGATGTGGAACAAAAGGCCAGCGGCCACTCGCCACACCTGTCATAGCAACGTGAGTCGAGAAAACATCTGCAAGTACTATGCAGGACCCGACCTGAAGCGGGACCTACCAGTCTCCGTAATTGCACGGACCTAACACTGGTCGCATGAACCGCAGGTGGGCCGTCCGGTACATGGCATGGCCGGAAGAACGGTCCCCCGTTCCTCCTCACAATGAAGTCCCCTCAACGCTGCACAGCGCAACTGGGTCGCTCTCCCCCTCAGCACACCGCCCTACGCAGGCGAGGCCTTGTCCCAGATCAACTAAATCCAGCATGAACGTCCGTAGCAGTGGAACATCTCGTTCATGCAGCAACCATTGTACGGCCGTAATGGCTGCAAACGCTTTACCTTCAGGATGGGCGCTTGGCCTATACTAGTAAGGCAGAGACTGTCTCTACGGAATCTAAGCGCTGCGGAATATGTTGGCGCTATACAAATAAAGTATTATTATTATTATTATTATTATTAATCCCCCATGACGCTTCGGGATAAAGGAGCTCTCCCTTACTCAAGACTGTCACTACACAGGATCCATCCGTGTTTGTTTTCTCTAGAGTTCCTCCAGAAACTTCCCTGGCTAGCCGTTTGTCACGCCTTGCACTCACTAACGGTCTATTCCCCTCGTGGAACAGAGGGTCTAAGGCCTCTAACAACGGCTCTTTAAGTTTCACCCAGTTGACTCGCCATTCTTACAAGTTGCGTCTACTAAGGGCGACGGTACCTTAGCGTACTGATTTCCCGCAAACTACAACAGGCGGAAACGTGGGGTGTTACCTCCACGTACCTCCTCCTGCCACGATGGTTACAGTCCAGGGCGACGGTTCCTATGCGTTCCGATCTCCCCTATGGACGGCTTGCCACAGCTAAAGTCCTGGGCGACGGTTCCTATGCGTTCCGATCTCCCCTGTGGACGGTTTGCCACAGATGAAGTCCTGGGCGACGGTTCCTATGCGTTCCGATCTCCCCTATGGACAGCTTGCCACGGATGAAGTCCTGGGCGACGGTTCCTATGCGTTCCGATCTCCCCTATGGACGGCTTGCCACAGACGCTCAGCATCGATCCCCTCACAGTGGATGTCTGAACTTGCTGCGGATGGCATAGCTCAGGGCCAATTTTTCAGTCTCTCCAGCCGCCTCCGGCTCCTGGATTGCAGCATACTCATGGCCATTGCAACAGCTGAATCAAGGGCACAGGATCACTGGCACAGTTCCTGATACTACTGCAGTCTCCCCAGCCGCCCATGGCCCCTGGGTTGTAGCGCCCTAACGATCGCCGAACCAGCTGGATCACAATGTACAGCTCTGCCACCCGGGGAAAAAAGCAGGATATCGGCACACCACTCGGGACCAGCTGATACTCCTGCCTTAATCTGGGTAGAGAACCCCTTCGTTCCAGATCGCTTGAAGAGCTACCCACTGGAGTTACGATATCTAGTCTGAAGACGATATCCTGTCCACACACTGTTCAGGTCGCAAGAAGTCCCGGCACCCTACTAATCAGTCATAGTGCCTCACGCCTATGTTTTTTCTCCTTCTCCTCATTGGGGGACACAGACCGTGGGTGTTATGCTGCTGTCCACTAGGAGGCGACACTAGGCAATATCTGAAAAAGAGTAATTGACTCCTCCTCTGTAGCATACACCCCCTGGCTGGGCCCTTACCCGACCAGTTTTTGCTTAGTGTCTTAGGAGTGCAGACCTCTTTATTTTCTCTCTTCCTTTTTTCTTTATTATTTTTTACTTTTTACTTTTTACTTTCCTCTCAAGAGGACATAACATTAGGAGGGAGTATTGCAGCCTCCATACTCTCCAGATAGTATCTCTCTGGATGCGAGTCGAGGCTGTTCCTTTCATACTCCCTCCTCATCTGCACATGGTCAGGGGACCATGTTGGATAGCTCATGGGAGAGCTAACCTCCACGGTCTCGGGTCGAGGTTCCAGGTATGTTGCCACAGAGTCCTGGCCTGCCACAGAGCCCTCCGGAGGCTGCAGGGTTCCTGGCCTGCCACAGAGCCCTCCGGAGGCTGCAGCAGGCTTACTGGCCGGAGGGATCCGGTCACAGAAAGGGAGAAGGGGAGTGCGGGGCCTCCAGATGGATCGCACAGGGACCAAAAGGGCTCCTTGTTTGCCTCATTACCCCCCCCCCCCCCGTGCGCCTGCATGTGCCCCCTACTTTTCCCTGCCTGTGGATGCAATAGGAATCCTCATGCATCCACAGCCCCTACATGGCCTAGTCATCAGGGACCCCCTTTTGGGGTCCCTGCTTCGCCTCCGCTTTCCCCCTGCGGCAGATGCGGCGACTTTTTAGTCCTCCGCGCCGTCCCCTACTCTTTTTCGGGGCCGAGAATTAATCTATGCCCCGGCTTCGGCCTAGCGCTGGCCGGCACGCCCCCCGCACGCCCCCGCAATTGCATCACAGAGCGCGTCATGCGGGGGGCGGGACCGTGGTTTGGCGCTCCTCGCTCCTTGCGAGTCTTTCTGCGTGTTCAACCACGCCCCCTTATTCCCCTGCTCCGGTTTTGATACAGCGCCGTACGGAGCCGCTCCTCTCGGGCCACAGCTGATAAGGGGGCTCTGAATCGCAGCTCTGCTCAGCTGATGCTTGCTGAGCGTTTTAAGGCACCAGTCTGCTGTTCATCTCACAGGGAAGTCTGAGGGAGCAGTCCCAGCTACTACAGGAGCCCTACAAGTAGGTCTCCTCCAGGAACTAGCTATTGCTTAGCTACTTATTAATGCACACCCTGCATATGTCACTGTGGTATATTTTCTACTGTTTTTCTTCTCCAGCACAGCAGCACTTATTCAGCAGTTGATTCCTGCTGCTTCTCTCTCTCTCAACCCCCCGTCCTCCCCCTCTCAGTCTGTGTATGTATACACTATTAAGTCTTGCAGTCACGAGTTTAAGCTGGAATTTTTGCTTATTCCCATAGACAAAACCTCTCCTACTAGGGGGGTATTTCTTGTGGGGACTGCAGTTGAGCATACAGTGCCTATAGTATATGGCAATGTGGTTGGATCAGGAGATCTATATCGTACTGCCGTAAGGTGGACAACTTTGTCCATGTCTCATACGGCATGAGGCTTTGCCCCTATTACCATCTATCTCAGGGCATTCCTTGGTCAACCCGCCAAACGATGGCCCGACCTCCTAGGCCATCCACGGTGGGGTACTCGGACTGCAGCCGAGATACTTCTCAGCTGCCCGACATGCTTCTTCTAGGTTCGCCTCAGGTGAGGATGCTGGGTTGAAGCAGTGTTTTTTTTTCTACATCACCGTCACACTCACCCCCCGCAGTTGGGGGTGCTGTTGCAGTCGTCATATTTCAAGACTGCACGACTCTGTCACGTTTTTCCTTTGTCACCCACATTTGGACGGCTGCGTAGAAGTTGATTCTTCTCAGGACTGTCCAGCATCTTTCTTCAGTACCAACAGTTGGGCCTCTGAGTGACAGCATAGCGCCGGTTCTCCGGACCGCTAGACGGTAATCTTCAGCCCCAGCTGCCCTCGCTAGCTCACCATGATTCCTATTTAACAAGGGGATCACTCTCAGGGGCATTTGTTTCACGGTTTTTACCGTTGGTAGGTCGACAGGATCTCGATGTTCTTCCTTTCACCCGGCCTACAAACACAGCTGATCTTCCTGCAAAGGACCTGTACTCGGCTCCTGTAGGGAGCCCAGCGTTCACACAATGGACGGTTCCTCCTCGGTTCTGGACCCCTCCGGACTCCGGAGACGCAGAGTTTTGGGGATCACTATCCCCTCTCACACAGAGTTTTCAAGGACGGATCTCTGGCACCTGAGGCGCCTTGCATGCTCCTCCCTCAGCTTTCCTCTGTTGGGGTGCAGTTTTGAGAACTCCCAGTTATATACCCTACTCCTTCCTCAGCTCCCCTCTGGCGGGGTGCTGGGTCAAGGTTAAGAGTGCCGTATGTTTTTTCTTTTTCCTCTGGTGGAGTCTCCGGTCGGAGTTCAGACATCAGGAGCCTACCCAGCCTACCTCCCCAAGCTACACAACATCAAGATGCTGGGTTGCTGAACGTGGATCAGGAGGGCCTGCGGCCCCTCGCCGCTCCTGTCATGCAGGTGGATTGAGACCATGTGCAAGTGATACGCAAGGTCCAACCTGGAGCAGGCTCTACCAGTCTCCGTAATCTACTCAGACCCAACTCTGCCCGCATGAATCTCAGGTGGGCCGTCCGGTGCACGACATGGCCGTATGTACGGTCCCCGCTTTTCCTCACTCGGAAGATCCTTCAACAGTTGCACAGCACAACTGGGTCGCTCTATCCCTCAGCACACCGCCCTACGCGAGCGAGGCCTGGTCCCAGATCTACTAAATTCAGCACGCACGTCCTCATTCATGCAGCAAGCATTGTACGGCCGTGATGACTGTGAAAGCTTTACCTTCAGGATGGGCGCTTGGCATGCATGAGTAAGGCAGAACCTGCCCCTACGGAACCCATCACTGGGTTTTTTTGTTTGTATGCAAACTGAGACTTCAGGATGCAGAAGCTTCTCCCTTGCACTGACTAGCCGTCTATTCTCCACATGGAACATAGGGTTTAAGGCTCCTAACACAGCCTTTTTCACCCAGTTGTCTCGCCATCCCCGGAAGTTGCGTCTACTAAGGACGATGGGCCTTGGCGTACTGATTTCCCGCAAACCACAACAAGCGGAAACGCGGGGTGTTCCTTCCTCGTACCTCCTCCGGCCACATTGGATGAAGCCTTGGGCGACAGTTCCTATGCGTTCCGATCTCCCCCTGTGATGATGGATGCAGTCGTGGGCGACGGTTCCTCTGCGTTCCGATCTCCCCCTGCCATGATGAATGCAGTCGTGGGCGACGGTTCCTCTGCATTCCGATCTCCCCCTGCCATGATGAATGCAGTCGTGGGCGACGGTTCCTATGCGTTCCGATCTCCCCCTGCCATGATGGATGCAGTCCTGGGCGACGGTTCCTCTGCGTTCCGATCTCCCCCTGCTATGACGGATGCAGTCCTGGGCGACGGTTCCTATGCGTTCCGATCTCCCCTATGGACGACTTGCCACAGACGCTTCAACATCAAGCTCCTCACAATGGATATCTGAGCTTGCTGCGCATAGCCTAGCTCTGGGCCAATTTTCGATCTCCCCCAGTCGTCTCCGGCTCCTGGGTTGCAGCATACTGTTGGCCATCGCAACAGCTGAATCAATGCCACAGACTACATGGCACAGTTCCTGATACAACTGCAGTCTCCCCAGCCGCCAATGGGCCCTGGGTTGTAGCGCACTAACGATCGCCGAACCAGCTGGTTCACATCAGGCATACAGAGTACAGCTCTGCAACCCGGAACGAGAGCAGAATATCGGCGCGCCTCTCAGGACCAGTTGTATTCCATACGCCTTAATATAGTCAGAGAGGCTCCCTTCGTTCCAGATCGCTTGAAGAGCTATCCACTGGAGCTACGATGTGGCGCTTGAAACCAATATATAGCTGCCGTGACCTAGTGGTAAGCACAGCTGTCTACCAACGCAAAACTGCCCGGGTACAGACATCTTCTTAATCTTCAGTCATAGTGACTCTCGCCTATGTTTTTTTCCCGAATTACGGATGGTTCATCAGTTCCATCTGACGAAGCTGAATACATCTTCTTTGTCACATGTAATCTCCAGTTAGGCTACTTCAACAGTCATGTGATACTCTGGACAGATCTTTTCCCCAGTGGGGCCGTCCTTATCCTGTCTGACTGTCTTTAGTCAGAGGTTTTTTCTTTCAACGGGTCTTGGCTTCCTCGAGTTCTCTAGTCTGAGCACGGATATGATAATCCGCTCCTGAATACAGTTCTTTCCCTGGTATGTTTCTATCTGCATACCCTTCTCGGATGCACGCACAATCATATCCATCGGAGTGCCTTCTCTCCTTTGGGCCCACTTTCCACCCAGACAGTCCAGGGGCTTCATCTACCTCGACGTGTCGCTGACAGCAGTCGTCGCCTTGTTCTCTGTCTAGGTTTACTGTTCATGGTTTATTACTACCAGACGTTTGATGTCCTGTCCTCACCGGCAGACCCCATAGGTTTGGGGGTTTTCTCCTTCACATTCTGTGGTTTTGGGCATCCATGGGCATGGATGTTTATGTATGTATGTATGTATATATGTATATATATTGGTGTGTATATGACAAAAGGCCTATTTATCACTTGCAGTGGTTTTCCACGCATCATGGTTTACCTTCCTGGGTATACCCTTGGTTTTTAGCCACCCTTGCCGGGACGTTCACGGTGTTTCTTAGGTAAGTTTCACTCTGGTCCTGTTACCAGAGAACAGAGTTTTTTCTCCGGCTGCCATCGCTGTATGCACCTTAGATGCTGGTTCTGCGTCCTCTTGTGCTTCCGGCTTCGGTTATCTCTTTTTTATTCTCAAGTACCTTGCTGTTTTCTCGAGGTTTTCATACGCTGTTCCCAGAACTATGTGTCTTCTGGAGACACTTCCATTACCAGTACCGGTTCATACTGTTCGGCTGTGGCATTTCCTAGTTGCAGCCTTTCCTCCACCTTTAACGGTGCTTTGACCTACGCGGTCACCCTTATGAAGGTGGTCTTTTCATCCCACCTGCAAGTCTTTTTCCTTCCATCCCTGTGCTTCTTACCAGGGCATTGAGTGACGTTGGGTACATTCTGTCTCTCTGCCACACCCTTGTGCCTGTTTGGACATTTCCACACATGCAGAGGCCGGACTCTCTAGGTCATTTCTTTCTTCAGAATGATACCAAGGGACTATGCCAGGTTCCCCGGTCACAGGTCTACTGCCTTAGAACTGCTGGCTAGAACTGCTGGCTAGATATGGTATAGTTTTTCGATCATTGAATACCGAGGTTCTCTACTCCTTGGACAGGAGTATTCTAGATCTTTGGCGCCAGGGCTATGTACACACAGGTGTGCTCGCCAGCCGTCTGAGTTAGTCTTATTTTTGGTGATCATTTTGACGTCTATACTCAAGCGTTAAATAACGCAAATCCGGGTATACGTATTCCCTAGGCGGCAATATTCCATCTCGGTAGTGCGTTTTTTACAAGCGTTTATAACAATATTCTCTCCCACCCAGGGACTGCTTTAGGACGTCCCACGGTCTGTGTCCCCCAATGAGGCGAAGGAGAAAAGGAGATTTTCTGATCATCATAATGGGAGACCCAGACAATGGGGTTTAGGGCACTGCCCTCCGGAGGCCACACTACGTACTACAAGTTTGTAGACACCGCCCCCTCCGCTTATAAACCCCTACCGCAGGGAATATCCTCAGTTTTAAACTTAGTGTGCTCGGAGGTTCACACGCTTTGCTTGCACTTCACTGCATTCTCACAACTTACGTGATGGCGTCTGAAGACAAGGTAATATGGTCCCGGTCGGGGACCTCCGGCAGTCTCCCTGCTCACCCTTGGGGAACACGCAGGTCGAGGTACCGGAGGGCCTAGAGCCTGGACACTTAGTGTCCTCCCGGTACGCTGTCGCACTCCTTCCCATCCCTGCTTGGGGGCTCTGGAAAGTGGGAGACTGGAGCCTTGCACAGCTCCGCTCCGTCCGAGGCCTCCCTAAATGGTGCTTACAGACCGGACTGGAGCCAGCCCAGTCCGAGGCCTCCCTAAATGGTGCTTACAGACCGGACTGGTGCTGAACCCCCGTCCGAGGCCTCCCTAAATGGTGCATTCTCACAACTTACGTGATGGCGTCTGAAGACAAGGTAATATGGTCCCGGTCGGGGACCTCCGGCAGTCTCCCTGCTCACCCTTGGGGAACACGCAGGTCGAGGTACCGGAGGGCCTAGAGCCTGGACACTTAGTGTCCTCCCGGTACGCTGTCGCACTCCTTCCCATCCCTGCTTGGGGGCTCTGGAAAGTGGGAGACTGGAGCCTTGCACAGCTCCGCTCCGTCCGAGGCCTCCCTAAATGGTCCTTACAGACCGGACTGGAGCCAGCCCAGTCCGAGGCCTCCCTAAATGGTGCTTACAGACCGGACTGGTGCTGAACCCCCGTCCGAGGCCTCCCTAAATGGTGCTTACAGACCGGACCGGCACTGAGGCATCCTGTGTGTCTCCGGTGTGCCATTGGGTAGTGTCTGCACTATATGTGTTCTGACACTCAGACCGCGTGCAACCCTCGGGTCCGCGGTTCTGGCGGTGTACCCCGTGCTGGGGCCACCCTGGCTGACCGCCCTGTGTGACACAGGGGCTGCGGCCGTAGGCTCAAGACTTTTGTCTACAGCCTTAGTGTTGTGTTTGTCACGATACTTCCCGCGCTGCGGGCTCGGCGCCTTCATTACTGAGGCTGCCTGAGGAGATGGGAAGCAGCCCAGGCGGTGACGTCATTGATGGGCGTGCGTGTGTGCTTCCCGCGTGTTTTCGGCTCCGCCCACAGTTTGTCTGTCGGCGGCCATCTTTCCCCTCACTTCCCGGCTGGGATCTGATTGAAGTGCACGGCTGCACTCCAGGGGAGACCGGAAAACCTCGCGGAGGCCACACACACACACCGCTTCCTCCACCGCATTACTGCGGTCGGTAAGCCGCCGGTTGTACCGGTTTTCTTTAACAAGATTGGCTTATTTTCCCCTGCTGTGGGTATGTCCTCAGCTGGGAAGAGCGCTGCTAAGGCGGCCAGTACCACCACTGCCTGTGCTACATGCAACGGGACACTGGTTGAGGGGTCCTGCAATAACTGCGGACGCCCAGATGCCCGGACTGATACTGCTGAGTCAGCGGCTCCGGTGCTGCACCCTGGGGTTCATGTGCTCCCAGGGCCATGGGAGACACAGAACAAGATCAATGAATCTATGTTATCCCAGCTGTCCTCCATGTCGCAATCCCTGGAGGTATTAACCAGGAGGCTGGAAAACCCAGCTGCTCCTTCCAATTACCCCCGGGTGTCCCCTTCCTCAACTGTGAGACCCCTTAAGCGGACTCGACGTGAGGATTCACCCGAGCTCCAGACTCTATCTGAGGAGGAGGGCCCCTCTGATGGGGACGAGGATGATGGGGGTTCAATACTCGGGTCTGTGTCAGAACCACCAGAAGGGGTGGAGGATCTGGTGTCCTCCATCAACGAGACTTTGCGTCTCGTGACATCCCCTGAGGAGGTGAACGTTCACCCGAAGGAGGTCTATCAATGGCTACGGCCGGAGGCTAGACCAAGTGGTTCCTTTATGGACCACACTAATTTTGGAAGGGTGATTAGAGCGCCTAGGGTCCATCCTGGGCGGCGTTATGTCCGCAAATCTAAGGACAATCGCTTCCCCTTCCCTGAGGAAGTGCTTCAGGAGTGGTCGCAGTCTCCTAAGGTGGACGCTTCCATGACCAGGATTGCTGCACGCTCCCTTTTCTCTGCCTCTGACAGCTCCTCATTGAAGGATGCGACTGATAGACAGGTCGAGCAACTCGCCAAGTCTTCTTATGAGGCTGTGGGGTCTTCATTTGCCCCTAATTTTGCCGCAGTCTGGACTCTGCAGGCGATCACCTCCTGCTTGGACGGTATCGCTGACCTGGCAGGGTCCAGTTCGGAAGTCCTGGCGCTCACCGATAGGGCACAGGCCTATGCGGACTACGCCAGGACGGCAACACTGGAAACTGCTACTCGCTCTGCTATTGCTTCGGCCAATGCTATAGCGATCCGCAGATTGTTGTGGCTGCGTCTTTGGGACTCAGATGCCACGTCAAAAAAGATTTTGCAAAATCTTCCGTTCTCTGGCGACAGGCTTTTTGGTACCGAGCTGGACAAGCTGATAAAAGATTCTGCGGAGTCAAAAATCCCACAGAATAGGCCCAAGCCACGGTATACCGTAAAAAGGAACCCAAAACAGTGGTCCTTTCGTTCCAGCTCGCAGCCATCAGCATCGTCTACCCGAGTGGACCGAGGGAGCAAGCCCTCTACTCAGTGGCGTCCCAAGGGTCGCCAGAAGAAGCCGGCGGGGGCAGCGGCTGCCACCCCCAAACCCACTTCCGCATGACTCGCTCTTTCATCCTACCTCCCCACAGGTGGGGGGTCGCCTGTCTCTTTTTCAGGACAGATGGCTACTCCACGTCCAAGACCAGTGGGTACGAGACGTAGTCTCCAGAGGTTACAGGATAGAGCTGATGTCACAGCCGGCACACCGATTCCATCGGTCGGTCCCGTCCCCAGAAAAGGCTCAGGCTTTTTATCTGGTGTTGGAGGGACTCCGCAGAGACGGGGTAGTGGTCCCAGTACTTTCTGGGGAGAGGTTCCGGGGTTTTTACTCCAACCTCTTTATCGTTCCAAAGAAGGACGGCTCCTTTCGCCCGGTTCTGGACCTCAAGTTGTTCAACCGTCACGTGTTGGTTCGGAAGTTCCGCATGGAATCCCTGCGCTCCATGATCGCGGCAGTGTCACAGGGGGACTTCCTGGCGTCCATAGATATCCGGGACGCTTACCTTCACGTGCCCATTGCACCGGCTCATCAACGCTGGTTAAGATTCGCAGTGGGGGACGAACACTACCAGTTCGTGGCGCTGCCTTTCGGTCTGGCCTCGGCTCCACGGGTGTTCACGAAAGTGATGGCCTCTATGATGGCTCTCCTGCATGTGAAGGGACATGCCGTCATACCCTATCTGGACGACCTCCTGATCAGGGCCCCATCGGAACACCTTTGTCGGGAAAGCCTGGAGGTGACCATGAAGTCTCTGGAACAGTTTGGGTGGCTTCTCAACGTTCAGAAATCGACCCTGGTTCCGACTCAGTCACTGACATATCTGGGCATGGACTTCCACACAGACTCAGCCCTGGTGTCTCTGCCACGAGCCAAGCAGTTGGCCATCCAATCAGGAGTGCAACATGTCCTCCTGTCACCACAATCATCCCTACGGGGGTTGATGAAACTGGTGGGACGCATGGTGGCAGCAATAGAGGCGGTGCCTTTCGCACAATTTCGCCTCCGTCGTCTCCAGCTGGAGATTCTCCGCAGATGGGACAAGAGGACGATTTCTCTGAATCGGCTGGTGGCCCTTTCCCAACCGACCAGGGATTCCCTGCAGTGGTGGTTACAACCACGTCACTTGTCTCGGGGCCGGTCTTTCATCAAACCGTCATGGTTAGTGGTGACCACCGACGCCAGTCTGAAGGGCTGGGGGGCGGTGTTCTTACACCACAGGGCCCAGGGCCTCTGGACTCAGTCGGAGTCGGCATTGCAGATCAACGTGCTGGAGATCAAGGCGGTCTATCTGGCACTCCTGGCTTTTCAGACATTCCTCTCAGGACAGCCCATTCGGGTTCAGTCCGACAATGCGACGGCCGTCGCTTATATAAATCATCAGGGAGGCACCAGGAGTGCACAGGCTCTAGCCGAAGTCCACCGCATTCTATCCTGGGTGGAGGACAACAACTGCCTGATCTCCGCAGTTCACATCCCAGGGGTCGAAAACTGGGAGGCCGACTATCTGAGCCGACAGGGGATGGACGCCGGAGAGTGGTCTCTTCATCCAGACGTCTTCCGGGACATCTGCAGCAGATGGGGCACTCCGGACGTGGATCTGATGGCCTCTCGGCTGAATCATCAGGTGCCACAATACATGGCGAGATCGTGGGATCCTCAGTCTCTGGGAGCAGACGCTCTGATCATGAGCTGGTCCAGTTTCCATCTGCCGTATGTGTTCCCGCCTCTAGCTCTGATTCCCAAGGTGTTGTGGAAGATCAGGATGGAGTGCAGGGTAGCCATTCTAGTGGCTCCAGATTGGCCCAGGAGGTCTTGGTATCCGGACCTGTGGCAACTATCAGGCGGACACAGGTGGGCTCTTCCAGAACGCGCGGATCTTCTCGCGCAAGGCCCATTCTTCCACCTGAATTCCAGGGCCCTCAGATTGACTGCATGGCTCTTGAGGCCTGGCTGCTGACATCCAGAGGCTTCGCGCCTACAGTGGTTGCCACTATGAATCGGGCTAGGAAGCCTGTTTCCCGGAAGATTTACCACAGGACGTGGAATATCTTTTTCGCCTGGTGCGCCTCTGGTGGACGGTCACCTTGGCCCTTGTCGGTTCCGACTCTGTTGGCTTTCCTGCAGTCGGGTTTGGAGTTGGGCTTATCCCTCAGCTCCCTCAAGGGTCAGGTATCAGCGCTGTCTGTGCTGTTTGACAGACGTTTGGCGCTCCTCCCGAAGGTCCGTCAATTTCTACAGGGGGTGTCTCGGGTGGTTCCGCCATACAGGTGACCACTGGACCCTTGGGACCTTAACATGGTCCTGGCGGCACTGCAGAAACTGCCGTTTGAGCCGCTGAGAGAGGTTTCCTCTCTCGTCTGTCCCAGAAAGTGGTCTTTTTGGTGGCGATTACGTCTCTGAGAAGGGTCTCAGAATTGGCTGCACTTTCGTGCTAATCACCCTTCCTGGTGGTTCACCAAGACAAGGTGGTGTTACGCCCACGGCCAGAATTCTTGCCTAAGGTGGTGTCCACTTTTCACTTGAACCAAGAGATTGTGCTTCCATCTTTTTGTCCCGCTCCCGTTCATCAGGTTGAGCGCGACCTCCACACTCTGGATCTTGTGAGGGCTGTACGCATTTATGTGTCCAGGACTGCCTCCTTCCGGACTTCGGACTCCTTGTTCATCCTTACGGCGGGTCGCTGTAAGGGGTCCGCGGCATCAAAATCAACCTTGGCCAGATGGATCAAGGCGCCCATTCAGGAGGCCTACCGATCTTCCGGTTTGCCTCTCCCGGTGGGATTGAAGGCGCACTCGACCAGAGCTGTCGGTGCCTCCTGGGCTTTGCGACATCGAGCTTCTGCTCTACAGGTGTGTCAGGCGGCCACGTGGTCCAGCCTGCACACTTTCTCTAAGCACTATATGGTGCATGCCCATGCCTCTGCGGATGCAAGTTTGGGCAGGCGGGTCCTCCAGGCGGCGGTTGCCCACCTTTGAAGGGGACCGCGTATTTAAACGTCTTTGAGGAACTCTTCCCGCCCTGGGGTTTGCTTTAGGACATCCCCATTGTCTGGGTCTCCCATTATGATGATCAGAAAAAAGAGATTTTGTTTACGTACCGTAAATTCTTTTTTCTTGAGTCATCAATGGGAGACCCAGCACCCACCCAGTTGTTCCGTTGCATGTTGTTGCATTTGACTTGTTCACAGTTGGAACAGTTTATTCCGGGTTGTTAGACCGTTTGTACACGGTTTCTTTCCCGAGGTTTCGGGTGTGGTTATTTTGTCTCCTCGCAGCTTATGGACCAAACTGAGGATATTCCCTGCGGTAGGGGTTTATAAGCGGAGGGGGCGGTGTCTACAAACTTGTAGTACCTAGTGTGGCCTCCGGAGGGCAGTGCCCTAAACCCCATTGTCTGGGTCTCCCATTGATGACTCAAGAAAAAAGAATTTACGGTACGTAAACAAAATTCTCTTTTTTTGTGTACTCACCGTAAAATCCTTTTCTCTTAGCCTCTAATTGGGGGACACAGCTCCCACCCTGTTGTCCGTATCGGGCTTTGTGGGTATTGTTTCTATCTTAAATACTTTCCTGTATACATGCCTTTTCTTTAGGCTTTACTTTCGTTGAGCTCATATTGTCTTTCTGTTCGGCTCTACGGTCCTTTGGCGTCATATATAGTCGCCCTTGTCAGGCCTATTTCTTGTCACTGTCGTCTTCTCCTACTGCTTTAGCACAAAACTGGTCGGGTAAGGGCCCAGCCAGGGGGTGTATGCTACAGAGGAGGAGTCAATTACTCTTTTTCAGATATTGCCTAGTGTCGCCTCCTAGTGGACAGCAGCATAACACCCACGGTCTGTGTCCCCCAATTAGAGGCTAAGAGAAAAGGATTTTACGGTGAGTACACAAAAATCTCCTTTTTCCAGCCTACTGACGGATCATCAGTCCCATTTGACGAAGCTGAATACATTTTAGTTGTCGCATGTTAATCACCGGGAAGGCAACTTCAACAGTCGTGTGGTACACGGGGCAGAACATTTCCCCAGCGGGACAGTTTTTTATCCTGTCTGGCTGTCATTGGTCGGAGTTTTTTCTACCATGCCTCATGGCTTCCTCCAGATCTCTAGACTGAGGACGGTTAGGATAATCCGCTTCTGAATGCAGTTCTTTTTCCCTTGCATATTTCTATCTGCATACCCTACACGGAAGCACGCACAATCACATCCAACGGAGTGCCGTCTTTCCTTCTGGCCCTCTTTCGACACAGACGGTCCAGGGTTCGACCTGCTTCAACGTGTCGCTGACAGCAGATGTCACCGTGTACTCTGTCTAGGTTTACTGTTCATGGTTCATTTACTGCTAGAAGCTCGATGTCTTGTCCTCGCCGGCAGAGCCCTAGGTTCGGGGGGGTCTTGTCCCTCACATTCAGTGGATTTGGGCATCCATAACAGCATGGATATGTGCGTATGTATATGTTTGAATATATATATTTATTTGAAAGGCCTGTTTTCTCACTTGCATGGTTTTCCACGCATGGTGGCCCTCCTTTCTGGGTATGGCCCTTGGTCTTTGCCACCCTTACCGGTTCGCTCATAGGTTTTTTTAGGTGTTTTTTTGTCGCTCTGGCCCTGTTACCAGAGACCTGAGTTTTTCTCAGCTGCCATCGCAGTATACACCTTAGATGCTGGCTCGACATCCTCTTTCGTTTCCGGCCTCGGTTATTCCCTTTTTTATTTCAAAACTCTTGTCTGGCTCCCTCAAGAAGTTCCATACGCTGTTTCCCAGAACTACGTGTTTTTTCTGGAGACACTTCCATTGCCGGATCATACTGTTCAGCCGGGGCGTTCCCTAATTGCGTTTTTTTCCTCATCCTTAATGGGTGCTTCGACCAACGTGGTCACCCTTATGAGGGGGGTCTTTTCCTCCCTCCTGGAGGACCCTTCCCCGGTTTTTCTTACCATTCCTGTGCCCGCACCAGTGCATTGAGTGATGTTATGTACGCTCAGTCTCTCGGTCGCACCTTTTGTTCTTGCATGGACAGTACCACACATGCAAGAGGCCGGACTCTCTAGGCCCCTTTTTTTTTTCTGCATGATAACAAATGGCTAGGCCAGGTACCCAAGGTTACCGGTCTGCTGCAGTAGAATTGCTGGCTAGCAATCGTATCTTTTTCGGTTATTGCTTACCGAGACTCTCTACTCCTACGGAAGGAGTATCCTGAATCATCGGCGCCAGGTTTATGCACAACTAGGTGTGCTCGACAGCCATCTGACTTAGTCATTGTTTTGGTAAACATTATAGCGACTATACTCAAGTGTTAACAAACACAAATCCAGGTGTACGTATCCCCCAGGCGGCAGTACTCCACCTCGGTAGTGCGCCTTTTATAAGAGTTTATGACATTGTTCTCTACCCACCCAGGGACTGCTTTAGGACGTCCCACGGTCTGTGTCCCCAATGAGGCGAAGGAGAAAAGGAGATTTTTGTGTACTCACCGTAAAATCCTTTTCTCTTAGCCTCTAATTGGGGGACACAGCTCCCACCCTGTTGTCCGTATCAGGCTTTGTTGGTATTGTTTCTTTTTTAAATGCCTTGCTGTATACTGCCTTTTCTTTAGGCTCTACATTCGTTGAGCTTTCTGTTCAGCTCTACGGTCCTTAGGCGTCATATATGGTCGCCCTCTTCTGACCTACTTCTGGTCACTTTCTTCTTCTCCTACTGCTTTAGCACAAAACTGGTCGGGTAAGGGCCCAGCCAGGGGGTGTATGCTGCAGAGGAGGAGCCAAATACTCTTTTTCAGATATTGCCTAGTGTCGTCTCCTAGTGGACAGCAGCATAACACCCACGGTCTGTGTCCCCCAATTAGAGGCTAAGAGAAAAGGATTTTACGGTGAGTACACAAAAATCTCCTTTTTGTGGTGTTCCTCCCCTGTGGGCTTGTCTTCCCGCTGTTAACCGACCCTTCCACCCCTGATGAATCTGGATGAGAAGGAGGGGGTTTGGCTTACAGCAGAAAGACAAGTCCGCAGGGGTCAATTAATAGCCAGAACAGGACCTTCTCCTGCTAGATTGCAAATAGACTGGAAGACAAGGTTATTTGTGGTTATATTGTTTACATGAGAAGAGACAGGGGTGGCAACATCATTACTTACATTATTTACAAGACAAGAAAGCAATATTATCTGTGTATACTTTACAGTAAAAAATGAGGCAACAGTATCAGGGAGGCAGTACTATCTGTGCACATATGATTTACAGGAAGAGTTACTGGGAGGCAGAGCTATCCATGCTACATCATTTCCATTGAGAGACTGGGATACAGTACTCTCTGTGTTTGCATAATTTACAGGGAGAATCGGGGAGACAACACTACCTGTGCTTACATTATCTACAGGGAGACAACACTACCTGTGCTTACATTATCTACAGGTTGAATCAGGGAGACAACACTACCTGTGCTTACATTATCTATAGGGAGACAACACTACCTGTGCTTACATTATCTATAGGGAGACAACACTAACTGTGATTACATTATCTACAGGGAGACAATACTACCTGTGCTAACATTATCTACAGGTTGAATCAGGGAGACAACACTACCTGTGCTTACATTATTTACAGGGAGAATCAGGGAGACAACACTACCTGTGCTTACATTATCTGCAGGGAGAATCAGGGAGACAACACTACCTGTGCTTACATTATCTACAGGGAGAATCAGGGAGACAACACTACCCTGTGCTTACATTATCTACAGGGAGAATCAGGGAGACATCACTACCTGTGCTTACATTATCTACAGGGAGACAACACTACCTGTGCTTACATTATCTACAGGGAGACAACACTACCCGTGCTTACATTATCTACAGGGAGAATCAGGGAGACGACACTACCTGTGCTTACATTATCTACAAGGAGAATCATGGAGACAACACTACCTGTGCTTACATTATCTACAGGTTGAATCAGGGAGAAAACACTACCTGTGCTTGCATTATCTACAGGGAGAGTAAGGGAGGAAGCACTATATGCATAGATAATTTACTAGTTTAGACTAGTAGCTATTTTTCCCGGTGTCTATATCAGGTAACAACAGTGAGGCATTAAAGAGGGGCACTATTACATAGAAGCTTGACTCTGGATGTGCTTGCTGTTTGTTGTTTCTGGTCTACAGGTGTTCCTAGATTATATCTTATGGATAAGTGATAATTTATTACAGCCAGAATAACTGATTGAAGGGAGTTTTACAATCCCTTTTTAAATACTGTAATCGACAGTGTATCATATAAATAACACATACTTTCCTCCCGCACCAGCATCATTCCAATGATTTTGGTGCTCCGTCTCCTGATTCTCAAATTACATTATGCCATGTGACCCCGGCAGCCAATCATCAACTGCAGTTCAAGGTTATTGGATAGGAAGTGTGCCCGCTCACATTGCCCTCGGGAGCTCGGACATCAACATCTTTTTATTTTACCCTGGCGAATATAGTATTTATTGTAAATCTATCCATACATGTTTCTATCTGTTATTTTCTTTTTCGCTCCATTGGGAGACCCAGACATTGGTGTATAGGATACACAAAGTACTACACTTAAAACAAAAAGTGTAGCCCCTCCCCTACTGTCTATACACCCCCTCTAGGAGAAATTCCATCAGTTCTTAGGTTTGTGTTGAAGGAGGCACACTCTGCACTCATCCACTCTCACTTTAGTCTTACTCACTCTCCTTGGAGAGTGTCGGAGGAGGATTCCTTAGTGGATGATTTAGTGTCTTCCTGGCGGGGAATCAGATTCGGATACAATCCAACAACGCAACCGCGGTCGCTTACATAAACCACCAGGGAGGCACTCGCAGCAGTCAAGCCTTCTCAGAAGTCCAACGTATCCTGCAATGGGTCGAGGACAACGACTCATCCATCTCGGCGGTCCACATCCCCGGGGTGGACAATTGGGAGGCCGACTACCTAAGTCGGCAAGGTATGGACGCGGGCGAATGGGCACTCCACCCAGACATTTTTCAGCACAACTGCAACAGATGGGGAACTCCGGACGTGGTCTTGATGGCCTCTCGGTTGAACCACAAGGTTCCGGTCTTCATGGCTCGCTCTCGGGATCGCCTGGCTGTGGGGGCGGACGCTCTAGTCCAGGACTGGTCCCAGTTCCGCCTTCCCTCCTTTGCCTCTGTTGCCCAGAGTTCTGCGGAAACTCAGGGCAGAATGTCGTCAAGCTCTGCTCATCGCCCCAGACTGGCCCAGGAGGGCCTGGTATCCGGACCTATTGGAGCTCACGGCAGGGGATCCGTGGAAGCTCCCGCCCCGACCAGACCTCTTGTCGCAAGGTCTGTTCTTCCACCACAATTCTGCGGCCCTCAGCCTGACTTTGTGGCCCTTGAAGACTGGTTGCTGACATCTTGCGGCTTTTCTTCGGAAGTCGCCGCGACCATGAGACAAGCCAGGAAACCTGCGCCCGCAAGGATTTACCGCAGGGTCTGGAAGATCTTCTTTTCCTGGTGCCGTCTTAACGGAAGTTCTCCTTGGCCTTTCTCTCTTCCAACCCTTCTTGCCTTCCTTCAATCAGGATTGGATAAGGGTTTGGCCCTCAGCTCCCTCAAGGGGCAAATCTCCGCACTTTCTGTGCTGTTCAACAAACGTCTGGCTAACCTACCTCAGGTGAAGACGTTTGTACAAGGGGCATGTCACATCATTCCCCCCTACAGATGTCCTTTGGACCCCTTGGACCTTAATATTGTCCTTGCGGCGCTACAGAAGCCGCCTTTCGAACCTCTATGAGAGGTGTCCCTCTCCAGACTTTCACAGAAAGTTGCCTTTCTGGTGGCCATTACCTCTCTTCGGAGAGTTTCAGAGCTTGCAGCCCTGTCTTGCAGGTCTCCATTCCTGGTGATTCACCAGGATAAAGTGGTGCTCCAGCCTGTGGCAGAGTTCTTACCTAAGGTGCTTTCTCCGTTTCACCTGAATCAAGACATTGTCCTTCCGTCTTTTTGTCCTAATCCTGTTCACCAGTATGAGAAGTCTCTTCATACTTTGGATCTGGTCAGGGCTGTCAGGATTTATGTCTCCTGCACGGCTTCTTTTCGCCGCACGGACGCCTTGTTCGTTCTTACGACAGGCCAGAAAAAAGGAGTGCCAGCCTCCAAGTCCTCCTTGGCCCGGTGGATCAAGGCTCCTATCCAGGAGGCCTACCTTTCTTCTGGAACGCCTTTACCTGCGGGGATTAAGGCGCATTCGACGAGAGCTGTGGGGGCCTCGTGGGCTTTACGTCACCAGGCCACAGCACAACAGGTGTGTCAGGCGGCCACTTGGTCCAGCCTACACACCTTCAAGAAACATTATCAGATTCATGCGTATGCTTCTGCAGACGCTAATGTGGGCAGACGGATCCTTCAGGCGGCGGTCGCTCACCTATGATGTTACTGCCACGCTTTGGGTCTTTTCCCACCCAGGGATCGCTTTTGGACATCCCAATGTCTGGGTCTCCCAATGGAGCGAAAAAGAAAAAGAGAATTTTGTTTACTTACCATAAATTCTTTTTCTTCTAGCTCCTAATTGGGAGACCCAGCACCCACCCTGTTACCTTTTGGGGCTTTGTTTTTCTGTTTAAGTGGCTGGTGTTATACATGTCGCTTTGATGGCTCCGTTGGCCGATACTTCAAGGCCGGACCTTTCGGTCTTGGTGTGGGTTTATCCTCCTTCCTGCTTGTGCACCGAACTGATGGGATTTCTCCTAGAGGGGGTGTATAGGCAGTAGGGGAGGGGCTACACTTTTTGTTTTAAGTGTAGTACTTTGTGTGTCCTCCGGAGGCGGAAGCTGTACACCAATGTCTGGGTCTCCCAATTAGGAGCTAGAAGAAAAAGAATTTACAGTAAGTAAACAAAATTCTCTTTTAGTGGAAATTACTAATGTGACCCCCTTTCTTTTGCTCTAACTAACACTTTCCCCATATAATTTTGCATCTACCCTGCTCCTGTAGTCTTATCTCTTAGAGCAGAGGTCCCCAATGTCAGTCCTCGAGGGCCGAACCAGTGCAGGTTTTCAGGATTTCCTTACTATTGCACAGGGATTGGAATCATTGCCTGCTGTGCAATACTAAGGAGATCCTGAAAACCTGCACTGGTTCGGCCCTCGAGGACTGACATTGGGGACCTCTGTCTTAGAGGCTCATCAATACCTTTATTATTATTCTTGCTTTGATCCTTCTGGATTCGGACCAACTGAGCAGAGCACGTCACTGGTGGGGGAGGGGCTTGCCTCTCTTTGAGTCACACATGCCCCGATCCCACTTCACTCTCCTCTCAGCCCCCTCCGGTGATGTCCTCTGCTCTGTTGGTCTGAATCCAGTCTGCAGCCTGGAGGGGGATGACATTTACAACAAATACATTTGTGAGCCTCTTAGAGATAAGCTTACAGAAGCAGGGTATGTAGCTGAATGAAGTGTATTGGGAAAGTGTTAGTTAGCGTTAAAGAAAGGGGATCACATTGGTAGTGGAAACCTGTTGAAGGTTCATCTATGTTGTAGATATGACCACTATCACGTATATAAGAATAATAATACAATAAACCCTCCTTGTTTCCTTTATACTCTTTCTTTATGTAAATATTAGGAGAATGTGATCCAGAATTTCCCTCTTGTTTTATAGATGATGTTAATTTTTCAAGTCCTGGAAGCCATCCTGCTGCGGACGGCGGGTGACCTGAGCCATCTCGGGGCTGCGGGGGTGAATATAGTGAAGAACCTGCTGAATTCACACATGAAATTGATCTATTCATCCGTGTATGCCTATACCCACAGGTAACGCCCGGGCACACAGCCGGAGGGCTCAGTCACACAGGATTTTACATCAGTGTTTGTCAGGAGTAACGATTGACCCCTGTTCTGTGTTTTGGGAAATACTAATGTAATACTGATGAGTCACACTGATGTGAATGAGGCCTTACCTGCAGTAACGTGGCTCCTCCACTATCGACTTAGACGTGATTTGATTTCTTTCCTCTCTTCCATCCCTCGCTCAGGATGTCACGACTTGGCCTCAATTTACTGTCCGCCATGGTCACACAAGGTCCGGAGTGCGCCAGGGACGTCTTCAGCCATTTTGATTTCACCAACAAGTTTTTACCAGGATTGTTAAAAAAGAGAGATAAACAGGTAAGAGGCCGCAGTATTGTATGCTCAGGCTGCCGGATTATCTCATCATCCGCTCTGTGCTTAGTAATGTATGGACAGACTAGAGAGAGGTTCCCACTGCTCCCTTTATTAGACAGAGCTGCCTCCCTCTACAGGACCCGACTCCTCCATACTGTGCAGATCACTGATATCAATGGCTTCCTCAGATTTATGTTAAAAGGGCATTGAGTGAATTACCCTAGGGGGTGGCTTAAAGGGAATCTGTCAGCAGGTTTGTGCTATCTCATCTGACAGCAACATAGTAGGCAAAAAAAAAACCCTGAATCCAACGATGTGTCACACAGATTACTGGCTGCAGCCGTTCTCACACAATCAAAGCATTTAGTTTCAGGAATATAGCAGAGCAGGGAGAGCTGCCCCCACCCACACCAGGCTCTATAGAGAGGTGTCAATCACAGCAGGGGGGCATGTCGTACTGCCGTGCCTGTGACTTTCTAGTCCTATAATTGTAATCTCCAGGTGATAAAGCCTTTAGTTTAAGTAAACAATAGCACACAGCCTGATAACAGAGGCACAGTTGCATTTTGTTTTTTAACCCCTGCAGCATGCTGTCCTCAGCTTACATAGCAAAAATCTGCTGACAAATTCCCTTTGAAGGGGTTTCGAACTTTTAAGGTATCGTCACATGCTGCGATATGGCTTCCATATCGCTGGTGATTTGACGTGAGCACGCACATTTCGAGCACGTTTTTCAGATCGCTGTGGAGCTGTCACATGTAGTGATCTCACGTGCGATCTTCAGCGATCCTGCGTTCCTGAAATCGCCTGCAGAAGACCGGAAGCGATCTTCCCTTCACACATCGCCGCGTCACACGCCACAATCATAGCAGCGATGTGGCCATACTGTTTTGATAGGGGCGTGCTAGAGTGTGTTTCACCACACCCCTAATACTGTGATTGGTGGACGGAACTGCGTTCCCATTGGTCAGCCTTGCGTGAACGCACGGGCCATCAAATAAGGCACCTCAGACACGGCCAGCCAATCGGAACGCAGCATCACCCACCAATCGCCGCAGATGCGGCGCAAAAAAACACCATCCAAGCACGCCTACGGGATTGATTTCAGGATCGCTGTGTTACGCCGCTATCGTCCTGTGACACGCCAGGATGCGCTGATATCGGCTGGTGGATATCGCCTGATTTCACTGCAGTGCAGGGCGATCAGGTGACCCTCCACCAGCGATTTCTCGCTGTGGAGTCTCCCAGTCACACGCCACTATGCACGTGTTGTGGTTTCCACATCGCCGAATTCGGGAATTGCCAGCGATCTCGCTGGCAATATGGAGGCGTGTGACGGTACCTTTAGAAAGCTGGTCTCCAAGCAATCGAAAATAAAGTGTAAAGATAGAAAATAATCAAATACAGGTAGCATCACCCTCCCCTGCTCCGGCACCATCTTGCACTTCTGCTGTCTGAATATTTTTTTTTTTAATTAAAGTTTTTTATTAAAGTGTTTCCAATACAAACAAAACAAGAGCGGTATCCTACATTGACACAAGTAGAACATAAAATATAGATACACAACATCCTTTCGTGCAAGAGTCCTGCTGTCTGTATATTGGCAGCATTGGTGAGGTGACTTTGACAACGCACATCCCTGCTGCAGCCAATCGCTGACAAAAGCCGTCCGACTCTGTGATTAAGTGGAGCAGGGAGCTGGCGAGTAAGAACTATACAGGGAGCGTCCCACATTGGACATTTATCACCTACTCACAGGGCAGGAGAACAATGGGATCGCTGGTACCCCACCGTTACCTCTTAGGGTTCATGCACACTTGTAGGATTTCTGCATCTCTTGGCAGAAGAACACAGCAGCAAAAAATCATGCTATTGTGTGTTTTTACTGCAATTTTTTTCCATTCATTAGAATAGGTGAAATCTGCAGCAAAAACTCTGCAAAAATTGACATCTGCAGATTTCTCCTTCGCCTCATTGGGGGACACAGACCGTGGGTGTTATGCTGCTGTCCACTAGGAGGCGACACTAAGTAAAATCTGCAAAAGAGTTAACATGACTCCTCCTACGCAGCATACACCCCTGGGGCAGACACTGCCTCACCAGTTTTGCTTAGTGTCGCTTAGGAGGCAGACCTCTTTTATTGTTTTCCCTTTTTTAGATAGGTTTATTAGAATTTTACTTTTCTCTCTCTTTTTTTCTACAACTCCGAAGAAAAAGAAGAATCTTTCTCAGCTCCCCACATGGGCTGAGTTTATAGAACCTAATCATCTCCTTCCCAGCTTCATTTTAGAACCTGGGCCAAGGTTTAGACAGACTCCTTTATTAACAGCCCTCCCCAGGCCTCATAGCTGAGCCCTGGGTTGAGGGACGGAGGTCTCATCTCACTCTCCTCTTCAGGATACTATCTTTAGGTTTCTGGATGGCAGCAGCAGGCCGGTCACTTGTCCTACACGCAGGACGGACATTGCCCTCCCCAGTCTCCCCTCACAGGGACTCCGGGTTGAGGAGCCAACCACAGGTACACATTTACCCATGGCATTGGAGCCCTGTTTGCCCCTTCCCACATGCCTTCCAGCGGCCGCATACCTCCGGCCTCCATCCCGACAGGACCCGGACACCGATGGCTCTCTGCATCCGGGATTCCTCCCACGGTGCAGCAGCAATCTGGCTTTTGCCTTGTCCCCGGGTCTGGCGGGACCTCCGCGCCGGCCTCCCCTCTTTGCCGGGGCCGCGTATTACTCCAGGCCCCGGCTTCGGCCTAGCCTCGCTAGTCCCCGCCTTTCTCCGCCCCTCGCGTGACGCGCATCTCAGGCGGAGCCCGCCCAGGACGCGTCAGAGGGGGGCGGAACGGTTGTCTCTTCGCGCTTCTCGCGCATCGCGTGATTCCCAGCTAGCCCTGTGATCTGGCCCGCCTCTTCCCTCCATGTCAGCGGTCGCCACTTCCTCCCAGAATACACATGGCGCCGCTGTATACTCGGTCCCCGGAGGGGTACCGACTTGGGCGAGCTGGCGTCGCTGTATACCCGGACGTGACCGGACCCTGGACGTGCAACATGTGGCAAGCAGGGTAAGTGCTCTTATGCTTCCGCAGCTGTGGCTCAGCACCAGGGACACACTGGCACCAAGGACAGTGCCAGGCTGGTGATTCTCAGCCGGGTGCTCGGAGAACCCCTCCAAGGGCCACACGTCTATAGGGATATCAAGCCTTCACATTTGGGTTCATCCCCTTCTTTCCCTGTACAGAGTGTCACTGCAGGAGCTTCATCATATGTGTCACTGCAGACACTGTGTCACTGCAGGCACTTCATGATACGTGTCACTGCAGGAGCTTCATTATATGTGTCACTGCAGGAGCTTCATTATATGTGTCACTGCAGGAACTTCATTATATGTGTCACTGCAGGAGCTTCATTATATGTGTCACTGCAGGAGCTTCACTATATGTGTCACTGCAGGAGCTTCATTATATGTGTCACTGCAGGCACCTCATTATATGTGTCACTGCAGGAGCTTCATTATATGTGTCACTGCATGCACTTCATTATATGTGTCACTGCAGGCACTTCATTTTATGTGTCACTGCAGGAACTTCACTATATGTGTCACTGCAGGCACCTCATTATATGTGTCATTGCGGGCACTTCATTATATGTGTCACTGCAGGCACTTCATTATATGTGTCACTGCAGGCACTTCATTGTATGTGTCGCTGCAGGAGCTTCATTATATGTTATTTTTTTCTGACTTCAGCAGTTCCTACCCTCACTGCCACAATCGTACTCTTACCAAGTACAAGATTTACCATTCCCCCCCATACATAACTGGGCAGGTTTGCGTCCATACTACGGCGCAGTACAGGGACGAGACCCCAACGTGCGACTCAGACCGGTCCGATTTGCACCGTGGACAACCATGGAACGGACAGCACTCCTCCTCAGGCGTGCTTACCATCGTTGTCTGTAGCGGAATGCTATATTAGGCAGCTGTCTGTTGTTGGATACCTGGCCTTGGTATTCCCTGGTCATATCTCTAAGCTTGAAAGGGAGCTGGATATTGACTACAAGGGCCACTTATGGTGGTAATGGTGTTCTCCGCAGGAGCCACCCCTTAGCTGAATCTTTCCTTAGAGGGATATCTGGCTAGATCTGTGTTTTGAGACTCCCAACCAAATCTCCACAGACTCTATTTGCATGTTAAGTCAAAGACTGCGGGGAACGCTGGCTGGTTTAGCCATTGTCCGTCAGATGTACTCTCTAGACTGGGGCCCTGATCTTCCACGCTCACCCTGCTGGACATGTCGCACATTTGGCGAGGGTTATTACCCTATTCAGGCCATTAACAAACACTTTTTGTACCTTCTCCATCCATGGACAGTCCTATGTCTCACGGACTAATTCACAGAAAGGAAACGGCTGCACAAATGTTAAACAATTCATCACGCAATCCAGGCGGTCCTTCCGATGTACATGTCCCATTCACACCGCATATATCCTCCCAGTGTCGACTGGAGTCCACATCCACCACCCACGAGAGATAGAGGGCGACGGTGCCTATGCGTACCGATCTCCCAAAACCAACAACAGGCAGGAACGCGGAGTGTTACCTCCACGTACCCCCTCCTGCTCCGAGGGACATCATTATGACGACGGTTTCTCAGCATTCCGATCTTCAACTAAGAACTGTTTTTAAAAGCTGATTCAGACATTCATCTGATACTTTCCCTCCTCTCCGGGATAGAGTCTTCGCGAGGATGCATCAGACCGTCAGTCAAGCATACAATGCAGATGATAACCGATGGAGCAGCCGTAGTGGCTTCAAGCGCCATTGAGATTAGACAAGCAATCTAGCCACAAGAGGAACGAGTACTGAAAGATGGAGGGCGACTGTACCTGTGCGTACCGATCTCCCAAAACCAACAGGCGGCAACGCGGGGTGTTACCTCCACGTTCCCCCTCCTGATTTGAGAAACATCATTTATGGCGACGGTTCCTAAGTGTTCCGATCTCCAATACACTTGTAAAAACGCTAGTAGTCAGTATCCAAATTTACCCTCTTTATTCATCCAACGCGTTTCAACGCCCTCCTGGCGTCTTCCTCAGGGATCCCTGAGGAAGACGCCAGGAGGGCGTTGAAACGCGTTGGATGAATAAAGAGGGTAAATTTGGATACTGACTACTAGCGTTTTTACAAGCGGATTTCTTGGCAGCGCGGACTGTGACACACCTTCCTTCCCATAACTTCAAGTTCGTCTACCCTGAGTGGAGACCGGTGGAAGTCCAGCAGCAGCCATCAGGATACTTATCATATCAGGCTTCTTAACCAGTTGTGGGTGGCACAACTGGACTAGGTGAGTGAACCATTTTTCTCACCTGCTTTGTTTAGTGTCTAGTGATAAGGGCACTATTGCGCCTCTTGTCCCCCCTCCTCTCTTTTTCTGATCTCCAATACAGGACTGCTTGGCTCGCAGATCCGGACAATCGTCCCCCTGGTTCCTCTACAATACAGAACAGTTTTGGTATGTGGATCCGGACAATCATCCTCCCCAGTTCCCACTGTAGGAGCTGGGTTTGCAGTGCATGGCGCTATGATTTAGTAGCCCTCAGTCTCCCCATTAGCCTTCCTCAGGGCAATTGGGTTGTAGCACTTTTATATTGCCGTCTTCGATATGAGACTCCTTATCACGCGGATCTGAATATTCATCCTCTCCAGCTCCCACAGCTGGGTGTCTGGTTTGCAATGGATGTCACCACTATTTGGTACTCCTTAGTCTCCCCATCCGTCTCTTCAGGACATTGGGTTGCAGCACGTGCACAGTACCGTCTCCAATATGGGACCGTCTTACAAGCGACTTCGGACAATCCTCTTCCTCAGCTCCCACAACTGGATGCAGAGTTGCAACAAGTTTTTCCTTAGTAATCCTCAGGCTTCCGTCCGTTTTCCTCATGGCATTGAGGTCGCAGCTGAAGCGGATGTATATCTTGACTGATCGTCACCAAGTCCTCTTGTAGTCCCCAAACAGGGAAACGTTATGCGACCTCCCTGAACTTCTTTCATCCATGGCAGTACAAAGGTTTCTGGCCTTCATAAATGTCAACACATTTGTCTACATATTCCCGGGTGCTCCATAGTTTGTTCTCTCTACCTAGCCCTTCGGTGGCTCTGTGTGATACCAGCGATTATATCCATTTATCAATCACGACGACAAGTTGTCCTCCCTTATCTAGAGGGTCTCCTTATCAAGGTTTTTTCACTTGGAGGCTGCGCAGATGCGTTTGCACATTGCAGTGGACCTCCCAGTTCATTTAACCTGGTTGCTCACCAGGGATACACTCAAAAACGCGTTCTTTTGGGACTGCGCAGCGGTGATCACACTATAGTGAACTCCCTAAATCTTCGTACCTAGTTATTCCATGCCGAGGAAATTTCTCCAGTTCCAATCTGGATGCCATTGTCAGACGCAGACCCTCTTCAGTCCGTCACTTCTCTTTCCGTGACGTTAGGGCATACGGGTTGGTTACCTATTGACCAACCATTCCTCTGGTCTCCCCACACGATTCTCCTCCTGGGGATTTGTATCTCATCATTGGGGCCTCGCAGGTGTAACCCACTCATGTAATGTCCAAGGTTGGACCCAGTATACAGTGAATCAGATCACTCCGGTTTTCTTCTTCTTCGTTCCTAATACACAGCAAGTACCTGTATCCGGGGCTATAGCTCACGATTCACAACTTATGACAGCGGATACCCCTCGGCCTCTCTTTCTTAGTCTGAGGCGAGGATTTAATCTCACGGCCTTGCAGTCATCCAAAGGGCCTTGGCAGGGTTCAGGTCCAATGGCGTTAGTCTTCTAGAGGACCCCGGTTTGGTCCAGGCGCACTTAGTATGCTGGCCTATTTTCACTCACCACTGGTTTTCCCTGGCATTGTCCAGACCGTACAGGCCCTCTTTCCAAGGTCCTTTTCTCAAAGAATCGGAAACTCTATTCTTAGTGGGGCCCTGACACCTGGTTGTAGCTCTGATACTTAGTTCTCCTTTTGCGAACAGGCGCTACAACCTTGTCTCGGGGGGTAAACACCTGTTTCCGGTCTCATCGATTCTCTCCCTCCAGTGCCTCAGGGGCACATCCCCATGCTACCTTCTCGGTTACGCCTCCATTGCGTGGCTGTGGGCTCAGGTTAGCGCCTTCCATCCGGGACATTTTCATGCATTGTCCCCTTCTTCATTACAACAACGGTTGGTTTCATGGGACTTCGTTCCGGTCTAATGTGTGCTGCGGGATTCTTCCTTCAGACCTTCACAAAAAAAAAAAAAAAATTTTTTTTCTTCACCTTTGTTACCAAGGGTGGTGTTAACCTTACCTCTACCTTTACCCTATCCGTTGAGTCTTTGACCCTAGCGCTCTCCTCGAAGCGCCCCTTTTTAGGTGGTCGCCAAGATAGGTTGAGTTGCGACTTGTCTCATTTTTCTTCATAAGATGACAGGGTCATGTTATATAAACAAAGACCACACCGTTCCGGCTCTTTTTCAGTCGTTCAGCACTGATGCACCGTAGCAACATGGCTCAGCTCACGTTGGATTCACCTGATCTCTACGTGTCTAAGAGGCTATTGCGGCAGCTTCCAGAAGTTCCTTCTGTCCTTCAAAGAAACTCTTGACAGATTGTTCTTCATCCCCTTGGTGGGCCGCTTACTGCGCATGTCGACATCCTCAGCTAAACTGGTTACACGTACAGACTTCCTATTCAGGCAGTTTAGCAGTTGCAAATATTACCGTTTACATCGGGTATAATGTCGTGCACGCACTTGTACAACCGGGGGCATTCTACCTCCTTTGGGCCCAGGCTTCTCAGTTGTAGGTAGACAAGGCTGTCACCTGGTTCAGTTTTTAATCTGTTGGGGTACAACACAATCTTCGTACGCTTACGCTGTTGTGTACCAGCACAGTATTCATTTTCTTTCCTTATTAGACGCAGTTCTAGTTGATGCGTCTCCCTGGTGGCAGCAGCTCACCGGTAGGGTACAGCTTGTATAAGAGTCTAATGTATTCTTTTCCCGCCCAGGGACTGCTTTGGGACGTCCCACGGTCTGTGTCCCCCAATGAGGCGAAGGAGAAAAGGAGAATTTTGTGTACTCACCGTAAATTCCTTTTCTCTTAGCCTCTAATTGGGGGACACAGCACCCACCCTGTTGTCTGTTCATACCTTCTTACTGGTTTTTCAAGTTTCTGGTCTCTCAGGTTACTTCTGAGATATTACATACGTGCCTGTTCTTACAGGCCCGGTTGTTTTTACTATTCTGTTACTTGTTCTATAGGTGCCTGGTTTTTTACAGGCCTTATTATATCGTTAATCTGTTTACTTGCTCCTACTGCTTTAGCACAAACTGGTGAGGCAGTGTCTGCCCCAGGGGTGTATGCTGCGTAGGAGGAGTCATGTTAACTCTTTTGCAGATTTTACTTAGTGTCGCCTCCTAGTGGACAGCAGCATAACACCCACGGTCTGTGTCCCCCAATTAGAGGCTAAGAGAAAAGGAATTTACGGTGAGTACACAAAATTCTCCTTTTATTTGTGCACCAAATCTGCAAAGAGAAAATCCCCAACGTGTGCAGAAGACATTAGGGTTCTTATTGACTTTGCTGCCATCAGGAGCACCTTCAGGTTTTGTGACAAATCTGCACTCCGTGATAAACCTGTAACGTGTGCACCGAACCTTACTGCAGGACCTTAATGAGGAGCAGTGGGAATGGAGCAACGTTTGGGCATGTGTGCTGCTGCTCTGCTCAGTGTCCATGGAGTTGTTGGAAAGTGCAAAGTGCTTTACTTTGGATGGAGAAGAACTGGTCAGGTTGTGTCTGAGCTCTTCTGGAATAGAGCGTGACCGCTGCAGACGATCTGATGCTCCCACCAGTAACAGAACAGAGACCTCACTGAAGGAGTCGCCATTCATTATCATGCCGGTGATCTTATTTGTTCTCTTCACCGCAGGGTAGACCTGATGTCAGAATGGCTTATATCCAGTTTGGACTTTCCTTCTTTATCTCTGGAGACAACAACACAATTGTGCAGGTTCTGGAGCTGAAAGGTGAGGAATCCTGAAGATGTGTATATGAAGTGTAACCACTCACTGTCCGCTGATATCCGGTGTATATACAGAGTTCTGTAGATGGCAATTTGGCATTTGTTATCTGCCAGTGTTGAGCAATATAAGGTGACAGATATTGTTATTGGAGATCATTTTCTTATAATAAATTATCATGTTTCATTTTTTTCAGATTTTCTTGGAGAGATTTTCAGCACTGGGGTAAAGGAAGACCGAATATCTACCATAAACCTGCTGCTTTCTTTGCTGCAAACCAAGGTGATTGCACTTTGCAAACGATCAAGGGTTTAAAAGAGGTTTGCTAGATTTTATTTTAAGAATCCTGCTGCTCAGGTGGCCCTTAGTCTTTTCACAGCTGGCTTGCAGCGCTTATGTTCTGACTTAGCTTTGGCTGTCTACTGCAGTCGGTGTTTGCCATCCGGGCTTCCATCACCCCTGAAGGCTCATGACCATCTGCAGCAAAATATCCCCATAAAGGTACCTTTACACACGGCAACTTTTCTAGGAATTTCACTGGCAATTTGCTGGTTGCAGTGAAATCATGGACACATTGTTCTATCTTGTTGCTGTGTACAAATGTAACAATGTGTCCATGATTTCACTGCAACCAGTAAGTTGCCAGTGAAATTCCTAGAAAAGTTGCCGTGTGTAAAGGTACCATCACATGCTGCCATATCGCCGGCGAGATCGCTGGCAATTCCCGATTTCGGCGATGTGGTAACCACATCATCTGTGCGTGGTGGCGTGTGACTGTGCGATTCTACGGCGAGAAATCGCCAATGGAGTGTCGCCTGATCGCCCTGCACTGCAGTGAAATCAGGCGATATCCACCAGGCGATATCAGCGCATAATGTTGTGTGACAGGGCGATAGCGATGTAGAAAGCGAGCTCAGACATTCTGTAATCGATTCCAGAGGCGTGCCTGAGCGTGCTGTTTTCCGCGCACTGTCTGCAGTGATTGGTGACTTCTCTTGTGTTCCCATTGGGTGAACGCGGCAAAGACGCCATATTTGATGATCTGTGCGTTCTTCAGCAGACTCCTCTTCTTCTTCTTCTGCCTCCCAAGTGTCTGGAAAGGCAATCAAAGTACGAGCGTCATGGAGTAGCGCATCAGAATGATACTGCCTGTATGATGTTGGCAGGTCCTGACTAAATGAGTCGACGCTTGGCGTATGAATTCATACACAGAAATATATGTTTAATTAGTTAAATCCTATTGCTGGTGGCTGAAATGTCCAAACAAACATGTTGAGCACACACACAGTTCAGCCTGGACCAGACACAATCCATGCACATATGTTCATACTGTTGTTTGTTGCTTACCGACGTCAACAACAGACGCACACGTAGCCAATACTAGTGTCATCCACAGAGCAACAGATGAGCCGTGTCTTGCAGGAGCCGCAACACATGGCACAAGCGTGGAGTAGCGACATAGTAGAAAGGGCAAATGCGTCATGTAGTGGGCAGACTTCCTGACAAGGCTGACCAATGATAATGCAGTTCTGTAGGCCAATCAGAGTGGTAGGGGCGCGGTGTACAACACTCTGGCATGCCTACCTCCTTGCCACGGCCAAACTCTACACCCACATTGCTGACGTGGTGGTGACGTGGCGATGTGAGAAGGGAAGATTGCTTCCGGTCTTGGTCAAGCGATTTCCAGAACGCAGGATTGCCAGTTTTCGTACACAAAATCGCTACGTGTGACATCTCCGAAGTGATCTGCAAAAAGTGCACGGAACGTGCGCGCTCACATCAAATCGCCAGCGATATGGAAGCCATATCGCTGCGTGTGACGGTACCTTTAGAGTTTGTGTTATCAAGACAATCCTGGATGGATAGAAGGGATCGGTTGTATTTCACAGATTGGCGGTCCACCTGGGCCATACTTTGTGCAGTTTGCGCCTGTACAGCTATTATATTCTTTAAACGTTTTGATTTTTAAAACTACTTTTATCTTTTTTTCTGTTTTCCCATCTTTCAGGTTATTCACAATAAAGCAATCACAAAGACGCAGAAAGTTCACTTCTTTACTCCTGTCATCTTGAATCACATTGCCTCTCTGTACCGCTGGAACGGCATTGTAGACATGAGCACCAAGGATGTCCAGGTATTGTCACCGCACTGTGGAATGACATCATTAAAATGATAAATGATAAAATTTCCTATTTTTTAAGATTCTGTAATATAATTAAGGTCTGACTTATGCTCCCGCTATATACAGTACAACATACAAGCTTAGGGCACAATCTTGGCATATGTATGGCTATTGATGTCGGTATGTGTGTGACGTGTAATCGCTTATCTGTTCAGTCATGTCTAATATTAAAATGAATGGTGTTTTTGGGAGGATTTTTTTTCTCTATCGCTTCGTTGGGGGGCACGAGACCATGGAGACACAAAAAAGTGATCTCCTCCGCAGTAGTATACACCCACCCACTGGCAAAGAGGTAATCATTGAGTTTATTGTCAGAGGCGAACTTGGGGCTGCACTCGGTCCTGTTTCTGCCTTAGATTTGTTGTTGTTTTTTTTATTAGTGATTTCCATTTTTATTTGAGATACAGTTTGTGATTAGGTAACAGATTGGAGTTGTCACTCTGTTATCCTACCTATAGCCTGAGAGCATAATGTGGGGTTGTCACTACTGTATCCTCATCCTCTCTAGTCTGCGCGGCAGGACCCCAACACCACTAACACATGAAGAGTGTTTAGGATTCCATGGCGGACGGTCCGTGCCACCTTAGCCCTACCTGCTCGCCTACCAGAGCCTGACGAGCAGGGAGAGAAGACCGAATTGGTACCTTCCAGTCATCCAACAGCATTCAGGACACCTGATGACCGTCTTCCTGATTATGCTGCAATGAAGGGATTTGGAACCTTCAGGACAGATATTCCTCTTCCTAGCCCTCTTTCCAAGGTTGGATTAGTTCGCCCCATCCTGGACCTCAAATAACTGAACAGATGCGTCTGCCACCACCACTTCAGAATGGAGACATAACCCCCATGGAGCCCGAGGTATTCCTATGTTCCATGGACATCCAGGGTGCCTATCTGCACTAGCCCATTTTTCCATCTCACCAGAGGGTTTTGTGTTTTGCAGTTCAGGACTCACATTTTGAGTTCACAATGCTGCCTTTGGCCTGTCTACAGCTCCCAGGGTTTTCACCGAGGTAATGGTAGCCATCATGGCTATTCTTCAGGTTAGGTGTTCTGGTCATCTTTTATCTGGAAGACATTCTGATGAAAGCGCCATCTCCCTCAGCACGTTGCGTGAGCCTACAGATCACTCTGGACACACTCTCTTTTTTTTTTTTTGCGATTGGATCATCAACAGGGAGAAGTCGACTCAGATCTCGGCCCAGCGCATAGTCTTCCTGGGAATGCTATTCAACACCTCTAGCACATGTCTTTCTGAGTGAAGTTCTCAGGCCTTCTAAGTGGGATTTGTTCTTTGACGTCCCTCTCCATGCTCTTTCCGTTTCCGCATAAGTCTACTGGGCAAGATGGTAGACGTAATAGAAGCAGTCCCTTTCTTGCAGGTCCTACTGCATCTTTCTCCTATCAAGATGGGACAGGTCCACTCACTTCCAGGTCTGACTTGTGATGCTTCCACACCAGATCAAGAAATCCCCGTAATGGTGGAGACGCTCTTCCCTTTTTCCTTGTGGAAGATTGTTTCTACCGAAGTGTTGGAAGATCGTCACAATAGACGCCAGCATTCTCAGCAGGGGATTAGTTTTCCAGAACCTTAAATTTACGATGGAACGCTCAGGAACCATCTCTTTCCATCAACATCCTGAAGCTTAGAGCAATCCTCCTGGCTCTCCTTCACTGGCAGTACCTTCTCATTGGTAGCCTGATCCATGTCCAAACTGACAAAGCCTCGTCCGTGGCTTACATCAACCATCAAGGAGTAACTTGAAATTGAGCTGTATTTGCAGAAATCTCCTGCATCCTGCCATGGGCCGACTATAATGTACTGGCAAGCTTAACAGTGCACATTCCTGGAGTGGACAACTGGGCCGCTGACTTCCTCAGCCAAGAGGGCCTCACCGCAGGTGATACCTGAAACCGACAGTCTTCGGACAGACTTACCTCAGATGGGACATCTCTGATGTGGACCTGATGGTGTCCAGAGTGAACTACAAGGTTCCCAGTTCATACCCAGATCTTGCGATCCCCTAGCGTTTGACTCTGATACACTGGTGATTTCTTGGCCCTTTTCTCCCTTTTACACCTGTTTCCGCCTCTTCCACTGATCCCCAGGCTGGTTATTCCCGTAGCTCCAAACTGGCCCAATAGATTTTTGCATGCAGAGATCATCCTCTTTCTCTTGGATGTTCCATGAATGCTTCCAGATCTCCTCTTGCATGGTCCTCCCTTCCACCAGAATTCTCAGTTGCTCAATTTAACGATATGGCTGTCGAACTCGCGGTACTAAAGTCTGCTGGGTTTTCCAATCAGGTCGTCCAGATCATAATAAAGGCAAGGAAGCCACTTATCACTGTTCATGGAATGCCGACTTCTTCGCTGGTCATAAGCCAACCAGATCACCCCATGGCCTTCTTACCTTTACTGCTCTCCTTCCGACACTCAAGGTCACATTCTCCTGGGCATCCGCCACCAGGTCTCTGTCTCACAGCTGTGCAAAGCTGCTACCTAGTCTTCTACCGCCACAAAATCTTAGTGTTCACACCTACGTCTCGTCAGATGCAAGCCTCGGAGAAGGGTCCTGCAAGCTACAGTGGTCCGGGCTCAGGCCTGAGGGTACTATCCTGTTGGAACTGCTTGAGGACATCCCATGGTCTTCTGTGTCCCCCAGTGAAGTGATGGAAAAAAATAAGATTTTGGTTGTTCACCGTAAAATCTTTCTTAGAGCCTTCATTGAGAGACTCAGTATCCGCCTTTGTATTGAGTTATACGTGTTTAACTTTGTTACTTCAATATGTTTTTGCCCTCATGTGTTCTTACCTTGCTATTTCTTCTTCTACTGTTTTCTCACTAACTAATTATCTATATTGTCCCAGTTCGTGGGTGTATACTGCTGGGTATAACTTTTTTGCCTAGTGTCGCCTCCTTGTGGCAGCAGCATAACACACCCATGGTCTCCTGTGTCCTGCAAAGAAGGCTCAGAGAAAGATTTTACGATAAGAAAAAAGAAGATTTTTGATACTTAACTGCATGTACTTGGGACTAAGGATCACTTTTGTAACCTTGTTTCATTAAAATGTTTGCACTGTTTGACTTTTATGGGTTCTATTTTTTTTCCACCTGTACATTCAGCTATGATGTAGTCTGTGATCATGAATCAGTGGAGAGGAGCTCAGAAAAAGACTGATAAGTGTTATAAACTCCCATCGTTTAATCTTGGTGAATTCACTGACAAAATACAAGTTAATCAGAACGTATCATGTCCCCAAAAACTATTAACCTTCAGAAACAGGGTATACTGAAAGTGCAGCTACTGGGAGAATATTAACTATATTCCTCCCGTGAGTTGATGGCTTTTGGTCACTCGAGGCCGGAGCGGCTACACAAATCAATCAGAGAGGTAGCTTTATTTACTCCCTGGCACTTTCAGAGGTCGCTCTATGTTGATGTGCTGCAGAGCCAGCTGTCGGTCAAAGCACCGGGGCACGGTTACAGCCTCCATTCACTGTATCGGGTGGTGACTAGAGTTGCTTTTGGGCATTCCTCTGACTTACCTTCTTCATGACCCAGGGTCGTATTTATACGCCTCTGGCCGTTTCCCTCACCCTGATGTGAGTTCACGCACTGAGCTCACATCATCCCTTACATATCTCAGCTGATCTTATTATTTATTTATAGAGCACCATTGATTCCATGGTGCCGTACATGAGAAAGGGAAACGTTCACACAAGTTAAAAATACAATGAACAAACTAACTGTGACAGACTGGTGCAGAGGGGAGAGAGGACCCTGCCCCTGCGGGCTTACATTCTACAGGCCAATGGGGAGAGAAACAGTAGGTTGGGTTTGCTCGGGTGGTGGTGGAGCGCCGGCTGCAGTGGTGGTGGAGCGCCGGCTCCAGTGGTGGTGGAGCGCCGGCTCCAGTGGTGGTGATGAGGTGGCACCGTGGTCATTGCACGCTGTAGGCTGTTCTGAAGAGATGAGGTTTCAGGTTCCACTTAAAGGTTCTGAGTGTAGGGGGCAGTCGGACATGTTGGGGTGCAGAATTCCAGAGGATGGGGGCTATTCGGGAGAAGTCTTGCAGGCGGTTAGATGAGGAATGTACAAGTGTGTAGGAAAGAAGGAGGTCTTGGGAGGATTGAAGGTTACGATTTGGATGATATCAGAAGATTAGTTCAGAGATATATGGGGGGGGGAAAGATTGTGGATGTCTTTGTAAGTCAGTGTTAGTAGTTTGAATTGGATACGCTGGTGAATTGGGTGCCAGTGGAGGGATTTGCAGAGGGGTGAATTATAGGAATAGGGAGGAGAGAGGTGGATTACTGGAGCAGCAGAGTTAAGGACAGATTGGAGAGGTGCAAGAGTGTTAGCAGGGAGGCCACAGAGGAGGAGGTTGCAGTACTCGAGACAGGAGATGATGAGGGCATGCACTAGTAGTTTAGTAGATTGAGCGTTGATGAAGGGACGGATTCTGGAAATATTTTTGAGTTGGAGGCGGCAGGAGGTGGCAAGAGTTTGAATGAGTGGTTTAAAGGTAAGGGCAGAGTCAAGGGCAGTGGACTTCAGGTACAGGGCAAAGTGTGATGTCATTTATTATGATAGACAGATCTGGTAAAAAAAGGTGTGTGAGATGGAGGAAAGATGATGAGTTTGGTTTTGTCTACATTAGTTTTAGGAAGCGGGAGCAGGAGGAGGATATGGCTGATAGACACTTCGAGATTCTGGACAGGAGAGATAGATCTGAGTGTTATCATGGTACAGGTGATACTGGAAGCCATGGGACTTTGAGATGTCCCAGACCAAGGGTATAGATGGAAAAAAGGAGGGGTCCCAGGACAGAGCCTTGAGAGACCCCCAACAGAGAGGGGATGGGGCGAGGAGGTCGTATGGGAGTGGGAGACGGTAAATGTGCGGTTGGAAAGATAGGAGGAGATCCAGGAGAGGGCAAGGTCAGTGATGCCAATGGAACGGAGGATCTGTAATAGAAGGTGTGGTGAATCGGCAACCGAACATGGCAGCTCTACAGCACCTCCCGTTAAACCCAAGTCAGTTAGGGAACTGCCTGCTGAGGATAAAGGAGGACCGCAGCTGTCTTGTCAGTGCTGGTTTATTAAGGCACCCCAGTGAGTGTGGTATATTCCTTCTGATCCGCGGCCAGAAGCACATATAATAACTGCCACCCCGTCACTGATGGAGGCCCACAATAACCCCAAGCACTAATTACTGCCACCAGTTCCTCGTTTAATAGAAGTCCGGTGTGTGATCGGGCTTATATTGGGTCAGAAACCAACCCAGGTAGGGTTAAATGAGCACACGGACGTGGGAATGCTTGATCAAGATAAAAGGACAACTCCAGATTAAATTTATATATTTAACCACCCTATTGGTACACTAGATATATTTAGTTATTATTAAGATGTTACTAATATTACAGTCAGTTATGCAAGTAAAGGATAAATGGAATACACACAGAATTACACACACATGTGATCAGTTACCTTAATGCTTATGGCGCCACAAGGAACCGCATGGAACTACCCGTTTACAGGGTATACACTGGCTGTGATGAATTATGTTCCTTCATACGAATATCAAATGGAGATGGGGCAGCCGATTTTTATACAGTATAAGGCTGTCCCCACCCATCTCCCACCTCTGGGATGTCTCATTTTCCCACCCCTTGAGTGGAGATATGCAATATGCAACAGTTATTATCTGCCACATCTTTGTCTGGTAATGTCAGAAGACAATACTTTCATATTTTCAGTTATGATTTTATCTTCGCCTGGATATGAAGCATGACTATTCTGAGAGCATCCTACTGGCCAATATCAAGTTTAGGTTGCTTACGATTATCATACATATATGTAAATATAAGTGCTATGACCGTCTGGATCTGTAGGTTTCATATTTATACTCAAGATCATCATAGGAGGGACGGCTTATGAAATATTAAAGTTATATTCACGGCACCTGTCAGTCTGGGCTGAGTGAAAGGATTTCCTCTCCACCTGTAGTAGAAGGAGATTAGTTTTAACACTTCTGTGCACACAGGGGGGGTCTTCCTTTACCTGCCTAACTCTAGGCTCTGCATCACCTAGCTGTTATTCTTCTAGGAAGCTCTATTTTTCTGATCATCATAATGGGAGACCCAGACAATGGGGTTTAGGGCACTGCCCTCCGGAGGCCACACTAGGTACTACAAGTTTGTAGACACCGCCCCCTCCGCTTATAAACCCCTACCGCAGGGAATATCCTCAGTTTTAAACTTGGTGTGCTCGGAGGTACCACACGCTTTGCTTGCACATCACAGCATTCTCACAGCTTACGTGATGGCGTCTGAAGACAAGGTAGGTCCCGGTCGGGGACCTCCGGCGGTCTCCCTGTTCACCCTTGGGGAACATACAGGTCGAGGTACCGGAGGGCCTTGCGCCTGGACACATGGTGTTCTCCCGGTACGCTGCCGTGCTCCTGCCCATCCTCCCTTGGGGGGCTCTGAGAAGTGGGAGTCAGGAGCCTCGCACAGCTCCGCTCCGTCCGAGGCCTCCCTAAATGGTGCTTACAGACCGGACTGGAGCCAGCCCAGTCCGTGGCCTCCCTAAACGGTGCTTACAGACCGGACTGGTGCTGCAACCCGTCCGAGGCCTCCCATTATATGGTGCTTACAGACCGGACTGGCACTGAGGCGCGCTGCGTGTCTCCGGTGTGCCTGGGGGTAGTGTCTGACACTACTGTGTTCTGACACTCAGACCGCGCGCAACCCTCGGGTCCGCGGTTCTGGCGGTGTACCCTGTGCTGGGGTCACCATAGCTGACCGCCCTGTGTGTCGCAGGGGCTGCGGCTGCGGGCTACAGATTTTGTCTGGAGCCCTGGGTATAGTGTCGATACTATGCCTCCCGCGCTGCGGGCTCCAGCACCAGATTACTGACATGGCTGCTTGGAGAGATGGGGAGCAGCCCATGAGATGGGCGTGTGTGTGTTCTTCCCGCGTGTTTGTAGCGCCGCCCACGACTTGTCTGGCGGCGGCCATTTTTCTCCTCACTTCCCTACTGGGTCTGAATGAGTGCACTCCTGCGCTCCCGGGAGAATCCGGTCAATACCCTCGCGGAGGCCACACACACACCGCTCCCCTCCACCGCATTGAAGCGGTCGGTAAGCCACCGGTGTTCCGGTTTTCTGCTTGGCTTCCGCTGTCGGCATGTCCCCAGCAAAGAAGGGTGCTGCTAAGGCAGACAACTCCACCACTACCTGTGCTACATGCAACGGGACGTTGGTTGGGGGGTCCTGCAATAACTGCGGACGCCCAGAGGCCCGGACTGACACTGCAGAGGCTGCAGCTCCGGTGCTGTACCCTGAGGTTCAGGTGATCCCAGGGCAATGGGAGACACAGAATAAGATTAATGAATCTGTGTTATCCAAGCTATCCTCCATGTCGCAATCCCTGGAGGCACTGACTAGGAGACTGGGAAGCCCAGCTACTCGCTCAAGTTACCCCCGGGGGTCACCCTTTGTTGCCGCGACACCCCTTAAGCGGGCTCGCCGGGATGACTCACCCGAGATCCAGTACCTCTCTGAGGAGGAGCGTCACTCTGATGGTGACGAGGATGAGGGGGGTTCAATTCTTGAGTCTATGTCAGAACCACCTGATGGGGTGGAGGATTTGGTATCCTCCATAAACGAGACTCTTCGTCTCGTGGCACCCCCTGAGGAGGTGGAATTACACCCAAAGGAGGTGTATCAATGGTTGCAGCCGGAGGCTCGCCCATGTGGTTCCTTTATGGACCACACTAATTTTGGAAGGGTGGTTAGAGCACCCAGGGTTCACCCTGGGCGGCGCTATGTCCGTAAATCTAAGGACACTCGCTTCCCCTTTCCACAGGAGGTGCTTCAGGAGTGGTCGCAGTCCCCGAAGGTGGACGCCTCCATGACCAGGATTGCTGCACGCTCCCTATTCTCTGCCTCTGATAGCTCCTCATTGAAGGATGCGACGGATAGACAGGTCGAACAGCTTGCCAAGTCTTCCTATGAGGCTGTGGGGTCTTCATTCGCCCCTAATTTTGCCACGGTCTGGACTCTGCAGGCGATCATCACCTGCCTGGATGGTATCACTGACCTGGCGGGGTCCAATTCAGAGGTCCTAGCGCTTACTGACAGGGCAAGGGCCTATGCAGATTACGCCAGGACTGCGACCCTAGAAACTGCCACTCGCTCGGCTGTGGCTTCGGCCAATGCGATAGCGATCCGCAGATTGTTGTGGCTGCGTCTATGGGACTCAGATGCCACGTCAAAGAAGATTCTGCAGAATCTTCCATTCTCTGGTGACAGACTGTTTGGTACCGAGCTGGATAAGCTGATTAAGGATTCTGCGGAGTCTAAGATTCCACAGAATAAGCCTAAGCCACGGTATACAGTTAAAAGGAACCCTAAACAGTGGTCCTTTCGTGCCAGCTCACAGTCATCAGCTTCGTCCGCTCGCGCGGACAGAGGGGGCAAGCCCTCTACTCAGTGGCGCCCCAAGGGTCGCCAGAAGAAGTCAACGGGGGCAGTGGCTGCCGCTCCCAAACCCACCTCCGCATGACTCGCTCTCGCGTCCTGCCGCCCCACAGGTGGGGGGCCGCCTGTCCCGATTTCAGGACAGATGGTTACTCCACGTTCAAGATCAGTGGGTCCGAGACGTAGTCTCACGCGGATACAGGATAGAGCTGACGTCGCGGCCGGCTCACCGATTCTATCGGTCGGTTCCATCCCCAGAAGAGGCTCAGGCTTTTCATCTGGTGTTGGAGGGACTCCGCAGGGACGGAGTAGTGGTCCCAGTGCCTTCCGGGGAGAGGTTCCGGGGTTTTTACTCCAACCTCTTTATCGTCCCGAAGAAGGACGGCTCTTTTCGCCCGGTTCTGGACCTCAAGTTGTTCAACCGTCACGTGTTGGTTCGGAAGTTCCGCATGGAATCCCTGCGCTCCATGATCGCGGCTGTGTCGCAGGGAGACTTCCTAGCGTCCATAGATATCCGAGACGCTTACCTTCACGTGCCCATTGCACCGGATCATCAGCGCTGGTTGAGATTCGCAGTGGGGGACGAACACTACCAGTTCGTGGCGCTGCCCTTTGGGTTGGCCTCGGCACCGCGGGTGTTCACGAAAGTGATGGCCTCTATGATGGCTCTCCTACATATGCAGGGACATGCCGTCATACCCTATCTAGACGACCTGCTGGTCAGGGCGCCGTCGGAACATCTCTGTCAAAAGAGCCTGGAGGTAACCATGCAGTCTCTGGAACAGTTTGGGTGGCTTCTCAATGTCCAGAAATCAACCCTGGTTCCGACCCAGTCACTGACGTATCTGGGCATGGACTTCCACACGGACTCAGCTCTGGTGTCCCTGCCACGAGCCAAACAGCTGGCCATCCAATCGGGAGTCCAAGATATCCTCCTGTCCCCCCAATCATCCATACGGACGTTGATGAAGATGGTGGGACGCATGGTGGCAGCGATAGAGGCGGTGCCTTTCGCACAGTTTCGCCTCCGTCCTCTCCAGCTGGAAATTCTCCGCAGATGGGACAAGAGGACGATCTCGTTGAATCGGCTGATGGCCCTTTCACGACAGACCAGGGATTCCCTGCTGTGGTGGCTCCAGCCACGTCACTTGTCACGGGGCCGGTCTTTCCTCAAACCCTCATGGTTAGTGGTGACCACCGATGCCAGTCTGAAGGGCTGGGGGGCGGTGTTCTTACACCACAGGGCTCAAGGCCTCTGGACTCAGTCGGAGTCGGCGTTGCAGATCAACGTACTGGAGATCAAGGCGGTCTATCTGGCGCTCCTGGCGTTTCAGAAGTTCCTGTCAGGACAGCCCATCCGGGTTCAGTCCGACAATGCGACGGCCGTCGCCTACATAAATCATCAGGGAGGGACCAGAAGTGCTCAGGCCCTCGCCGAAGTCCACCGCATTCTATCCTGGGTGGAGGACAACGACTGCCTGATCTCCGCAGTTCACATCCTAGGGGTCGAGAATTGGGAGGCCGACTACTTGAGCCGCCAGGGGATGGACGCCGGAGAGTGGTCCCTTCATCCGGACGTCTTTCAGGACATCTGCAGCAGATGGGGCACTCCGGATGTGGATCTGATGGCCTCACGGCTGAATCATCAGGTGCCGCAATACATGGCGAGATCATGGGATCCTCAGTCTCTGGGGGCGGACGCCCTGATCCTGAGTTGGTCCGGATTCCATCTACCATATGTGTTCCCACCACTAGCACTGATTCCCAAGGTTTTGTGGAAGATCAGGTCGGAGTGCAGCGTAGCCATTCTAGTGGCACCGGATTGGCCCAGGAGGTCCTGGTATCCGGATCTGTGGCAACTGTCCGGCGGACTCCGGTGGGCTCTTCCAGATCGCGCAGATCTACTCGCGCAGGGCCCCTTCTTCCACCTCAATTCCAGGGCTCTCAGATTGACTGCATGGCTCTTGAGGCCTGGCTTCTGACTTCCAGAGGATTTTCTCCTACAGTGGTTGCCACTATGAATCGGGCTAGGAAGCCTGTATCACGGAGGATTTACCACAGGACGTGGAAAATCTTTTTCTCCTGGTGTACCTCTGGTGGACGGTCTCCGTGGCCCTTGTCCATTCCGACCTTGTTGGCTTTCCTACAATCGGGTTTGGAATTGGGTTTATCCCTCAGCTCCCTGAAGGGTCAAGTATCAGCTCTTTCAGTGCTGTTTGACAGGCGTTTGGCGCTCCTTCCTAAGGTCCGTCAATTTCTGCAGGGGGTATCTCGGGTGGTCCCGCCATACAGGCGACCGCTGGACCCTTGGGACCTTAACATGGTCCTGGCGGCTCTGCAGAAACCGCCGTTCGAGCCTTTGAGGGAAGTCTCTCTTTCTCGTCTGTCACAGAAAGTGGTCTTTCTGGTGGCAATTACATCTTTGAGACGGGTTTCAGAATTGGCTGCACTGTCGTGCAAATCTCCTTTTCTCCTTTGCCTCATTGGGGGACACAGACCGTGGGTGTTATGCTGCTGTCCACTAGGAGGCGACACTAGGCAGAATCTGCAAAAGAGTTAAGTTGACTCCTCCTCTGCAGCATTACACCCCAGAACAGGAAGAGATTCTCCAGTTTTTGCTTAGTGTCGATAGGAGGTAGACATGGTCCAAAGGACCACACTAATTACATAGTTAGATATTTTTAATCTTAGATTTTTATTGTTTTTTACCAAGGATACGAGAGGGCGACGGTATCTCCGCATACCGATTTCCCAAAAACAACAACAGGCGGGAACGCGGGGTGTTACCTCCACGTATCCCCTCCTGCCACGATGGATAGGGAGCAAGGCGACGGTTCCATTGCGTTCCGATCTCCTTGTCTTTCTCCCATGGCCGGTGCTCCCACATTTTCCCCTGTCCCCACTGGGAACCTCAGGGTGACTTCTGCAGGCTTGCAGAGAATCACAGCAGGAAAGCGCAGGATCCTGCTGGGCACATCCGGACGCCAGGCCAGGCACAGACTTCCCCATCTCCCCTCTGGGTTATGGGTCGAGCAAGCCCAAGATGCCCTCCCCATTCCCTGCCTAGGGTCTGGGTTGAGGAGCCTACACAGGTAATCAGGGCTCCCTTGGGACCCTGCATGGCTCTTTTCCTTCTTCGCCCCCCTGCTTCCTCCTGAGCCAACCAACCTGGGCTCATTTAATACCCTGTGCTCCTGCCAGCTGCGGACACAATCACAGGCTGCAGCATACTCTAGGCTGCAGCACACTTGCAGGGGCACCCCTGGAGCCCGGGGCCTCAGATGTGACCCCGAATGCAGCCATAAATCGGCACATGGCTTTATGCCGAAGGCAGTGGCGTCTCTAGGAGCGGGCCCGGGTTCGTCCCGCATACTATTCATGCTGCGCCATTTCCCCGGGAGGGAGCACAGCAGCAGCAGCTCACTCAGCGGGCTCTGGGTGCCGCCGGAGCATCTGCCCTATCGTGGGCGCAGCCTCCGGTGCCTGGCGGCGTTGTCCCCAGTTCCGGCCCCGGACATCCGCGCCAGGCCTCCGCCATTCCCCGGCCCGCGATTTACGCGAGGCCCCGGCTTCGGCCTAGCCGGACGTCACCGCCCTTGTCCCCGCCCATATGCCCGCCTCCCCACCGGACGTCGGAGCCTTGCGACGTCAGCAAGGGAGGCGGGACAGGACTAAAAAAGGCGCCCTCCAGCTTCTCTGCGCGCTCTCGCGCTGGCTCCGCCCCCTTCCTTCTCGGCACCGCCGCCATTACAGCCCCGGCGCTGACACCGCTGTATACAGCGGCGAACAGCGCTTGGGTACCGGGGGGCACAGGCTGACCAGCCATCAGGCACGGTTCTCAGATGTATGAGCTTAGAAGCCCAGCAGGTTTTCAGCCCTAGGGTTGAACCTAGGACTCAGTGCTGGGCGGAATGTCTGCAGGGGCACCCACGCAGGGGCACCCACTAAGGGGCACCCACTAAGGGGCACCCACTAAGGGGCAGATGACAGCAGGCTCATGCTTGCCACTGCTGCGGTAGCACTTTGTCCCCATCCTCCCAGCTGGAGGTAATGGGGATATAGGGATTCTTCTCAGGATCCTTGCACAACATTACAGCAATTCCAGCTTCCGCTGTGCGGTGTACACAGAGACCCAACACAGTACAATTAGCACAGCTTCGCTGTGCTGCGGTCTCCGGTAGTTACTGAAGGGCAGCCAGCAGGATACAGCCGGCTGCAATCTGTCGTCCTCCCCCCTCCCTGTACACCATGCATGGAACTCGTAATACTCCCTCTGAACACAGTGTATAGAGTAATATCATACTATGAGGAATACTGCTAATTCCCAGAGCAGTACAGGCACAGTCCCTCTATCCAGCGCACGATCTGATTACAGTGGTTCCTTCCATCGTGCCAGATACAGGTACCTGTTGGTACACCTGGCCAACCTAAGGGGGTAGCTAGGTTAAGCGATATACCAGCACACCCTTATTTTATCCTCGGTCCCCCAACTTTGGCAGACCCCTGTTAATATTCAAACATCAAATACTCATCCATCATACCACTTCCAGGCACCTACACAGTTCAGAACCAGGTTGTGGTGGAATTGCTACGAGTTTAATTCACATGTTTCTTCCTCAGCCCCTACATTGCGGGAGAGTCCAGTTAGAGTGGTGTAATCTACAATTACCTGACAACCGCAAGGTCCCAGGACCGTTTGCCAATCCTCCCCACAGCTGCAGTTCTGGTTGGCGGTGATTACAGTCCAATCTCACGAGACGCAGGATGAAACACCGTAATCCGCAGCTGCACTATGAATTTAGCTGCTGGTCTCTGGAACCTAAGACCCATAGCATACTCCCTCCTCAGCTCTCCGCTGTTGGAGGCGCTGGGTAGTAGCCAGGTTTGGCTAATTGCCTTACCCCTGTCTCAACTCCCCACTGTTGGAGCTTTGGTTGAAGCTATGACGGCTCAAGGCCTGGCCGGCCCCCGTCCCAGGAGCTCTGTTGCTCATCTCCTCACTATACCTATATTAGGTATTTGGGTTGAGGTGACATGGGCGAGCGCTTTGCACAGCCCGCTTCAAAGCAGGACCTCGCAGACCCTCGACCGCACATACAACAAGACTACTCCCATGACGGATGGGCCCTTCTGGACCCCGTATGTCCGTGGCCCAAACCTTCTTCACGCAATCTGTCCCTTCTCGACTCAGGAGTCGAAAAAAAAAAAAAAAAAAAAAAAAAAAAATAGAATTCTCACAGTGGGATAGTGTTCGCCGTGTGCAGCGCAGGACACCAGCGACTGCACTATCGTGGGCACAGCCTCCGGTTTTCAGCCAACGCTACTCCTGACTTCCGGCTACTTCCGGACCTCTGTGTCGGGCGTCTGCCGTTACTGAGCCCCGCGATTTCGCGAGCCCCCGCTTCGGCCTAGCAGGACATCTCTAGCTTACCCGCCCGCCTCCTGCTCGCCATACACACCCTCCACCTGACGCGGAGCCTCCGAAGCGTCAGCACAGGGAGTGGGGCAAGGCTAAAAGGACTGAAGCACAAAGAATACAAAGACTTTTCACAGCCTAACGTTGGCAATGTTTATACTGCATTCAGCAGTCCACCGTATCTGGATGACTCTTTTACGGATGCATGACTTTCAAGGACTGCGAACACAATGGCATTTACACCGTGCTCGTTAAGAAGATTCGGTACGATCGACCTCCATAGGTCTACCGCAATTCCATAGCACGTGTTGCAACTCGGCACACACATTCTGGGAGTCCCAGCTCTGCTGCGTACTCCGGACGGCCACATGCTACAGCATCACGTATGGCGTCTCAGCCATATGGAAGGCACAGCATCGCATGAACACGGCGGCCTTTAATTGCAACACTTCCACAGCTCTTGTTAAATTTCCCCAGACAAGGCACAGATCTTCGTCTTGGAATCCGCAGTCTCCGTCGGAAGTCCCTTCAATCCTTCACACCTGCTATAAGAGTCCTAGACAGTATAGCGGCAGCTTGAAAGTCAGTCCCATTGACTCAGCTTAACCGCCGGCCTTTGCAATTATCCATGCTCAGGCATTGCACGAGAACAGGATGGGGGGCGACGTGCCCCCATCACAATGCACATGGCAGTAGTCTTGCCCTGTCTCGAAGATACCCCTCAATCTACAATCGTTCGTGCAGTATCTCTAGTACTGAAAATCTTTCAGTCACCTTCTGGCATTTGAACATGTCAGAATACAGTCAAACAATGCTACAGCTGTGGCATGGGTCAACCACCAGGGTGGAACCCGCAGTCCCTAAGCGATGACAAGTTCGCCACATCCTTCACTAGATGGAATCCTGGAACACTGTACAGCCAACTGTTCTCACTCCAGATGTACTCCTCTAAGAGGCGGTTTTCCTAATCCACCAAGGGAAGGACTCAGGGGTCCGACCCCTTCGTCTCGGCGTTCTCCGTCGAAACGCCAATGCCAGGAAACCACAGATATGGACCTGACGGAGTCACGCCTCAATGCCACGGTCCCGGCCTTCCTTTCCTGGTCTCAGGATCCACAGTCAGTGGGACGGACGCATTTGTCCAAGCCTGGACCGGTATCCGTCTCTCCTATATTCTTTCCCCACTAACAGATAGTCTTGAATATCAAACGATAAGGTTGCCGGATCATCTTCGTGGTCTCAGACTGACCCACACGCGCTTGGTCCGCAGACTCGTCCAATTTTATAGCAGCAGTACCAGGACGTCTATCAGAGGGTCCAGACCTGCTAGTTCACAGCCAGTTCTTCCTCAGACTTCCTCGCTTCCGAGGTTAATGGTGTAGTTTTTGAGACCTAGAACTTAACCCAAGAGGTTTTTTTCCCAGGATATTGTAACGGCCTTAGTCACAAAGAGGACACCAGCTTTATCAGCGTTATCCCATCACACATGTGTAACTGTTTGGGGGGGGGGGGTTTGCCTTTGAGACCTCCAGAGGTCCTTCCCCTTGGCCCTACTTCATACCAGGGACTGTCCGTTTCTTCCACTCAGACCTAGACTCAGGTCTGTCCTTAGGGTCTCTCACACAGCAGGTTTTCAGTCGTTTTTCACCATCTTACAAACACGTCTTGCCACCAGATGTCTATGACATCCTTCCTTCGAAGGGTCGGCTATTTAGAGTCTCCATACAACAAGACTACTCCCATGAGGACCTGAAGTTGGTCCTCACGGCACTACAAGAGTCACCTTTTTCAGCCTCGATGGGGTATTACCTTGAGCATCTTCATCCAAATAGTAGTATGGTTTGGTGGCATTTCTTTGTCTCTGCAGAAGTATCGGTACTTGCAGCGGTCTCATCTAATCCATCCTCTTCTGTCTTCCATCTGGACAAGATTGTCCTGTGGCTGGTTCCGTTCTTCTAAGATAGGTTTACTCCTTCCACCTACATGAAGACATCTCTCTGCCATCACTGCGCACGACTCCAGTCCGGCCAGTCGCGAAGGACCTACATATGCGGGACCTTGTCAGAGCCCTACGCGTCTACATTTCCAAGACAGTGCCCTCCTAAGAGGTCGGATTCTCCTTTATCCTTCTTCCAGTGGGCAGAAATAAAGACACGTCAGCCTCTAGGCTCTTCTAACCAGATGATTTCCTCTAACCATCCAAGACGCTTATGCCATCGAAATCTCGTTGCTTCCGGCAGGTCATGGCATATTTTACTACGGCCGTGGAAGCCTTCTGGACAGTTCGGTAACAGGTATGGGAGCAACAAGTGTATAGGTAACCTAGGGTTGGCCTACACCCATGCCCAAGCCACTATAGTGCTTGCCCTCAGTCCTCGACAAATGCAGGTCTGGGGACACGTGCCCTCCAGGCGGCTGTAGCCCACCTGTCGGTACATAGTTCTTCACTGACCATGCTCAGTGTCACTAGTTCTATTGTTCTTTCCCACCCAGGGACTGCTTTAGGACGTCCCACGGTCTGTGTCCCCCAATGAGGCGAAGGAGAAAAGGAGATTTTTGTGTACTCACCGTAAAATCCTTTTCTCTTAGCCTCTAATTGGGGGACACAGCACCCACCCTATTGACCTTGTGGGCTTTTTCTACAGTTCTCACATAGCTTCTCAGCTGTTACATGGTTAACATGTTTACACATGTTTGCCTATTATCACTCTGTTAACTGTTGACTGTTTAAACTTGTGCCTGTTTAGTTCCAGGCCTTATAGTACTGTGAGCCTGTTTAGTTACAGGCCTTGTTATATGATTATTACTTCGTTAACTCTTCACTGTTTTCCACATGCGCCTGATTAATTTCAGGACTTGTGGTACTAGCATTACCCTGCTAACTTTTAACTGTTTACACACGTGCCTGTTTGGTTTCAGGCCACGTTACACGGTTATTACCTTGTTACCTATATTTGTTTACACAGGTCGCCTGCGTAGGCTTCCTGTGTCACTGTTATTATCTGTTAACTCTCCTACTGCTTTAGCACAAAACTGGAGAATCTCTTCCTGTTCTGGGGTGTAATGCTGCAGAGGAGGAGTCAACTTAACTCTTTTGCAGATTCTGCCTAGTGTCGCCTCCTAGTGGACAGCAGCATAACACCCACGGTCTGTGTCCCCCAATTAGAGGCTAAGAGAAAAGGATTTTACGGTGAGTACACAAAAATCTCCTTTTCTGGTAGTCCACCAGGACAAGGTGGTGTTGCGTCCGCGGGCAGAATTTTTGCCAAAGGTGGTGTCCACTTTTCACTTGAACCAAGAGATTGTGCTCCCATCCTTTTGTCCCGCTCCTGTTCATCAGGTTGAGCGCGACCTCCACACTCTGGATTTGGTAAGGGCTGTACGCATTTATGTGTCCAGGACTGCCTCCTTCCGGAGTTCGGACTCTTTGTTCATCCTTACGGCGGGTCGCTGTAAGGGGTCCGCGGCATCAAAATCGACCTTGGCCAGATGGATCAAGGCTCCCATTCAAGAGGCTTACCGTTCGGCGGGTATGCCTCTCCCGGTGGGCTTGAAGGCGCACTCGACCAGAGCCGTCGGTGCATCCTGGGCTTTGCGACATCGCGCTTCAGCTCTGCAAGTGTGTCAGGCGGCCACCTGGTCCAGCCTGCACACCTTCTCTAAGCACTATATGGTGCATGCCCATGCCTCTGCGGATGCAAGTTTGGGCAGGCGGGTCCTCCAGGCGGCGGTTGCCCACCTTTAAGGGGGACCGTGTATATCAACGTCTTTTGAGGAACTCTTCCCGCCCTGGGGTTTGCTTTAGGACATCCCCATTGTCTGGGTCTCCCATTATGATGATCAGAAAAAAGAGAATTTTGTTTACGTACCGTAAATTCTTTTTTCTTGAATCATCAATGGGAGACCCAGCACCCACCCAGTTGTTCCGTTGGATGTTTTTTGAATTGACCTGTTCCCAGTTGGGACAGTGTTTTTCCGGGTTGTTGGACCGTCTGTGCACGGTTTCTTTCCCGATGTTTCGGGTGTGGTTTATGTTGTCTCCTCGCAGCTTATGGACCAAACTGAGGATATTCCCTGCGGTAGGGGTTTATAAGCTGAGGGGGCGGTGTCTATAAACTTGTAGTACCTAGTGTGGCCTCCGGAGGGCAGTGCCCTAAACCCCATTGTCTGGGTCTCCCATTGATGATTCAAGAAAAAAGAATTTACGGTACGTAAACAAAATTCTCTTTGTGTGTTCCTTGCGAGGGGGAATATATGTTTGGAACAGCCCTAGATTACATCTTGGAGAAGGCAGGGGATAAGAGGAAGTTTCCAGAGCTGTCTTTTTCTTCTTTTAAATGGCCCTTTCGGAGTAGATGATATTCAAGGAAATATTCCCCGAAAAAAGACTAGTCCAGTTGGTCTGACCAGAGTAAAGGTGGAAGGGGTTCATGTTCAAGGGGTCCTCCCATGACTCCAAGAAGTCCTCAGAGTGATGCTCTTCCCCAGGTGGGAGGTCGGATCTTCCACTTCCTCCCAGCTTGGGCTTGAATTTCATCAAGCACTTGGATTTTAGACCTCATAAAAACTGGTCTAAAACTCTGGTTTCCACATCTTCCTCCGTCCAGATTCCTCATCACTCCTCCCAGAGCGTCCGGTGGGTGCTGGAAAGCGACATATACAGTCTCATGGACAAGGCGGTCCTAGTTCGGGTTCTGACCCAGGAAGAGGGAAAGGGTATTACTCTCCCCTCTTCCTGGTTAAAAAAACGGACGGTTCTTTCAGGACTATTTTGAACTTGAAAATCCTGTAGTTCCAACTTTCAAGATGGAGTCGATTGGGTCTGCAGTCAAAATGCTCCTTCCAGGTTGCCACATGGCAGTCATGGATTTTAAAGACTCATATCATGTTCCTATATGTGTCCAGTCCGAACATTACCTCCAGGTGACAGTTCAAGTGAATTTCCAAGTCCAGCATTTCCAGTATCAAGCCTTTCCGTGTGGCATAGCGATTGCTCCTCGAGATTTCACCAAGATAATATCAGAAGTGTCGGCTCACCTCCGGGAGCAAAGTGTCCTCATTGTACCATACCTGGACGATTTTATCATAATCTGGAAATCAGCTCAATATTGTTCAGATCAGGTCCTCAAAATGTTTAAAAATCTGGGTTGGCTCATCAACCTGGACAAATCCAAAATGACTCCATCAACGTCTCATATTTTTCTAGATCTCCTGTTGGACTCAACCATACAGGAGTGTCGTCTGCCACCAGACAAGGTGAAGAACATCCAGACGCTTGTCTTAAACACCATAGACTCACCAACCATGACTCTGAGATAGGCCATGTCGTTACTGGGCTCCCTCACAGCTTGCATACCAGGAGTATGCTTGGCCCAGGCCCATACCAGGACTCTGCAGTGGGACATTCTCAAACATCAGGAAACCCTTGATCAGAAGCTAGAGGGCAAACTGACTCTGCAACCAGCTACTATTAATCTCTCCGCTGGAGTTTGGACGATTCGATACTGTCTACAGGGACATTTAGATCAGGAGATACTTCAGGGAAATTGGTCAAGTTTTCTGAAGGACAGTTCCTCCAACATGAGAGGGTTGATAGCTGTAGAACGTGCCTTAGCGTGTTTTCTGCCAGCATTAAAGGGTCATCACGTCAAAGCCCTTTCTGACACTCAGGTGTCAGTTGCCTATATAAACTACCAATGGGGGACACGGTCCAAAGCACTCATAGGGGTGGCGGAACGTATCCTCTTACTAGCAAAGACATACCTTGCCTACATCTCGGCAGTACATATAAGGTGAAAGGACAACGAAACAGCAGATTTCCTCAGTTGGATACAACTTCACCAGGGCGAGTGGACTCTGAAGCATACAGTGTTTTGCCAGATCACAGACATGTAGGGAACCCCCACCATTGATTTGTTCACGACCAGGTCCAACTGGCAAGTGGATCGGTTTTGCTCCATGGATCCCAGAGATCATCCATTTGCAGTGGATGCACTCCTGATCAACTGGGAATTCAGACTGGCTTATGCCTTTCCCCCACTAATTCTAATACCGACAGTCCTGCGCAAAATCAGGGAAGACCGAGCACAAGTGATCTTGATAGCCCCTTTCTGGCCGAGGAGGCCTTGGTTCTTCTGGCTCCAACATATGACGGTCTCCGATCCCTTGGTCCTTCCGAATCTTCCAGACCTCCTGTCCCAGGGGCCGGTTCATCACCCTCAGGGAGACAGATTACACTTGACTGCCTGGAACTTGGAAGGCGGCTTTTGAGTAATAGGGGGTTCTTTGCTGCAGTATCAGAAACTTTCCTTAAATCTAGAAAACTGTAACTTCCCGGATTTCTCATAGGACCTGGACAAAATTCCTGTCCATAACAGGGGCAGATCCGGAAGGGGAAGTCCCTATCAACCTGGTTCTAGAATTTCTGGCTACTGAACAGGTGTCGTGGAGAAGGAGTCCAAGGTGGAAGACCGGCTTTACAGAGACACCGAGGGACTGGGTCGACGGACAGGGTACCAATCCTGTAAAAGTGGTTAGAGACTACAGCCCCGGCCACAGATTAACCGGTGAGGTGAAGGGTCTCTATGCCCGGAACCAAGCAGACCAAATAAAACCCAGGAAAGGCCTCACATACTGCTGGCCCTGAGGTAGTGGTCCTGAGAAGAGAGACCCGGAAAGGCCTAAAGAAAGTGGGTGTTTGGTGAACCAGACCAGCTGCTGACCGGCTACCGATGTGTTCACTGTTAGAGAATACTGTGACTGAGTGAACTTATTACAGTGAGTAAAGCACCCAGTTAAACCTGAAGAAATGTGTGAGAGTCTTTATTAAAGGTCTATGGCTGTGGAGACCAGCATCTGAGGAGAAGTAGAGCCTGGGAGATCTAAAGGACATCGGTCAGTATTAAGTGCACCCCTATTATCACCTCACAACAACTACACCAACCAAAAACTATTATCACCGGCCCAGGGATCATCCTAGCCTTACCTGTGGAGGGCTTATCTCCGGCTGCATCCCAACATCATCCCCTGGGGATGAGTCAAGCAGCATCGGTCATATCTGGCCGCATCCCACAGGTGGCGTCACTAACAAACTCTTATTTTTATTTTTCCCTTTTTACAGTTATCCCCTTTTTATTTGCGGTCCCTCCAGGGCCTCGGAAACGGCCAACACCGTGACATCCCCCTGTAAACAGATGATAAGGCCCGATCCTGAGTAACCCATAGCCCTAGGGCGATGCAATTCCAGCCTTGGAGTGCTCTATAATTTCAACCTAGCAGGGGATCCTTGGGTTTTCAAGCTTTATCAAACCATGCACCAGATCTGCACCCGTTAAGCCTATTAGCTCAGCTCCATGGTATCTCAACCTGGTACTCACTTCATTGACAGAACCTCCTCTGCAGGATGTCCCTATCAAAGTCCTTTCCCTTAAGACAGTCCTCTTGGTAGCATTAAGCTCTGCTCGACGAATACGGGACATTGAGGCCCTCTCTGCAGACCCTCCTTTTACCTTGTTTAGAGACAATAGAATGATTTTCACCAGTCACAAAAGATAGTTTTTCCCACTTTTTGCAGTAACCCTATACATAAGGAACTCAGATTACACTCCTTAGATACCTAGAGACCACAAGTCTATGGAGGAGAGACCGATCCCTTTTGGTTTGTTTTCTGGGACAGATGAAAGATTGTAGGGCCTCCACATTAGCTCGTTGCGTTAGGGAGGATATTAGCATGACCTATTCTGCAAGCGATAAAGAAGAGGAGAAGAACCTCAGAGCTCATTCCACAAGGGACGTGGCTGCTACCTGGGCTGAAAGGTCAGACATATCTATCGATGATATCTGCAGAGCAGCATCCATAAAGGCTACAGGAATGCAGGGTAAGGCATTTACAAGGTGCATCAGCATGCATGTGATTGAAATCATGAATACAACAGAAGAAAAGAGACCATGCATGTAAACGTTGGGCACGCCATCGAATGTAGAAAACTGTAAATTTTATTATCAACAACCAGAACAACAACTGCAGGTCCTGTAACCCAGGTTCACAGAATATATGATCAATCCAATTACAATCATATTAATGTATTAAACAATGAAGAAAAACTGATGAGTAGGACCTGGTGGGCGCCAATCTATAGTTGTATATTGTAATCTACAAACTATAACCCTTTTCCAGTGGGTCCATTCAATAAGATCGATATTACCAATGATCTATTTGGGGTGATTCAGCAATAAAGATCAATACCAATTTGCCTGAATCCCAAAAGGAAGTTGCCAAGGGCAATGGAACGCATGGGGCCTCCGGACACCCAGGTTACAGGTATGACTATGGATGGATGTGGTATGGGGTGCTTTCAATCGGGGTCATTTTCCCTTCCCTTTGGGATTCAGACAAAATGGTATTGATCTTTATTGCTGAATCACCCCATATAGATCATTGGTAATATCAATCTATATGAATAGAACCATTGGAAATGGGTTGTAGTTTGTTGATTACAATATACAACTATAGATTGTAAATATCTTAGATTATAGGAATAAACTAAATAGGAAATTTGGAGAAAAACGCTTGGCCTCGGACTAACTGAGGAGTATTGTTTTTTTCCCTCTCATGTAGCCACACTTTCAGTACATTGGCCAAACAGCACTAGAATACTGATAACCTGCCTATTAACCCTATATTTGCCTGTTAATAGCGTTTGGGGATATTACAGGTTCCCTCCAACTTATTGCGCCGCCGGCTATAGACTGTACAACACAGAGTAGAAAAGGCAGACTACTTTTTTTAATGAAACCCAATGAGAGGAATGATTTTTAACCTCCGATACATGCCTATAAAAACAAAAAACACAATGTCCTTAATGATGAACAATCCCTTTTTAATATGATGATCACTTTCCATTTAGGACATAAAAGACCCAAAAGAAGCTGGAAAACGAATGATCCGGGATCAGGTCCACAGCCTCCTCATGGATCTCTGCTGCTCCCTGAAGCACGGGATTAATTTCTATGACCCAAGTCTGGGGACAGCAGCAAGGTGATGCTTTTTTTTCAATTCTTTTGGCACTAGCAGTGGCTCGGTGCTTAGCTCTGCGCGGTGGCTCAGTGCCTGGCACTACGCGGTGGCTCGGTGCTTAGCACTATGTGCAGACTATAGAGCAGGTTACTAGTCTGCTCATGTGACATTGGTGCCTGTGATACTTCTCTTTATTCTTGAACAGTTCTGACAGCAGAATTGTGAATGCAGCTCTGAGGTGTGATCCAGACTGCAACTCCTGGATCCATTAAAGAAGCATAGTCATTAAAACACATAGATAATAAAGATCGCTGTCCGGGATTTCCTGCTTCGTCCATTGTTACAGCAGCGCTGTGCTTTAACCCCTTCACCTCTCATTTTATGATATATTTACGCTGCTATGTCTATGTATAAACTGTAGAAAAAAAAATAAATCTCCATGTAACTTCTGGTGCTGCTAAAAAGTTTATAAGAACGTATCGGTGTATGTTTTATATGTGCTGCTGTTCATGTTTTATGACCAGGGCTGGTAATCTGGTCCTCCTGCGTTTTCTTGTTGGACTGAAGACTGCAACTGAAGATGAATTAGTGGGTGAACTGGTGGTGAATGTACTGAAGGTTTGTCCGGACTTGCTGGGGCGATACTTTAAGGAAATTCAGTACTCCTTCACTCCTCGGATCAAGTCAACTTGGCTGGATAATATACGACTCCTTAAAAAGGTCAGAACCAAGATGTTATCCTCTAAATCCCCTCATTTACTACCAATTGTATGATGAGAAGGTTTATACAGCATTCATGTATTTTGTGGATTTTTTATTGCCATTTTTAGCTGCTTTCTTTTTAAATTCCTAAGTCCTACTGACACCTTTTACTTTGATTTCTTCTCGACATCCATTGTAGAAGTATGGAGCGAGCCCAGGAGTTGAGCCCTCGCCAACCGCAGCAGATGCTGGCTGTGCTAAACAGCAATCATCTAACTGGCAAAGCTCTAACCACTGTTGTCAGACCCTGTTAATGCCAGGGTTAATCTGAAATTGGCATTTAAGGCGTTCGGTCCAGTGGGCGCACCACTCTGGGCTTTTATCGGCACATTCACACCCTATTGTCATCTTTTTTTTTTTTTTGGTTTATTCCAGCATGGCCTGAAGCCCCCAGCGACTACCACGTTGGTATTCCTGTGAAGCTCATCCATCAAAATATTCAAAAGTAATTAAAACATCCCAAGATAATATCAATAAAATAATGTAAGCTCACTATATGAAAACAAGCCCAGGTCTATTAACGGAAATAAAAGTGACATTTCTCATAATATGGGGAGTTAGTGTGAGATCTTATGCTTTGAATGAAACTAGCAATACTGTATCTTTTACTATGTAAACTTTACTAGGGACATTGCAACATTTTTATCATCAATGATTTTTATTAGTTTTCAGCACGAAAAGAAAATTACAAAGAATTTTATAACAGGGGGATTACCCCAATGAAGATCAAAATGGGGGGAGGGGGGAAGATACAGGTTGGGGGGAGGGGAGAGGGGGAGGGAAGAAAAGGGGAAATAGCAGGGTACATACTCTAATAACGTCTATCCACAATAAAGGACGATTCACTCCATAGGAGTGGTTGGGAGATTTGTAACTTTGGCCTCAAAACGCGTAAAGTATAGTGGGTCAGGAGACCCCGAAGGGGTGCTGGTAATTAGGAAAAGTCTCGAAATCTTACAGACCCAAAGTCCATTCAGTGCTTCAAATGCTATAGCTCCACCTAATAGTCAATTTCCATGAGGAACAGGCACGAGAGTTGAGCAGATCAATAATAGAGGGGAAAAATAACATGAGGGAATTAAGGGGGGAGGGAACTGACTAGCCCGATACTGGAAGAACCAAGGAGGAGGGAGACAGGAAGAGGGGATGGGGGGTGAAAAAGGGGGGGAGGGGAATGAATTCTGTAAAGAGAGGGGGAGCTACGTGGGAAGTCAGGGGAGGGGGTGGGGGGGGGATCCCTGAGCTGATGACCCACACAACATGGGGCACACTTGCGTCACCCTGTTTTTCCGGGTTCAGAAGGGGACTTGAATTGCCAAGGGATAACTCGCCCAAATATCCCAGGCTTCAGCCACATATCTTCTCGTAGGCCCATCCATTGCCAAATAGTATTCAAGGCAGAATATGGAATTCAGTTTGTCCGTCAGATGAGACATGGAGGGAGGAGAGTCGGCCTTCCATCTAGCAGCTACACAACTTCTAGCAGCTGTCCATACATATGTGATAAGATGTCTGAGAGCCGGGGGAAGAGTTTCTAACCCTATCTGAAGAAGTGCTAATTGGGGCGTCAGGAGCGACTGGATCCCCATAAGGGTCTCCAGCAAACTCGAGACCGTGAGCCAGAAAGGCGTCAGCCTGGGGCATCCCCACCACATGTGGGCCAGGTCTCCCTTCTTGCCACAGTTCCTCCAACACCGAGAAGAAGAGCCTCCGTCGGTAAACTTTGCCAGTTTTACAGGGGAAATATGCCACCTCAAATGTATTTTCTTGAGGAGCTCCACGTGATTGATGCAATTGGAGGCTTTGATTACACAATAGACTGCTCCCTCCCATTCCTCTGGCTCTGCTTTGAAGTCTAGGTCCTCTTCCCATTTTCCCATATAGCTAAGCTTAGGCGGAGTCGAAATTTCCAGAAGACCTCCATACAATAGGGGGACACCCTTTGTGGTTTTAGGATCTGACCCAACAAAACGTCGCAGAGGGGAAATCTCAGGAGGTTTAAGGTCATTGCGGCATGACTGAGATCGAAGAAAGTGTGACACTTGGCAGTATTGAAAAAAAGTATTACTCAAGGAGGGATGCTTGACAATGAAGTCCTTAAATGGCATCAGGTGATTACCCACACAGAGATCGCCCAAAAAACCAAGCCCCCCTTCCGACCAACGAGAGAGGTTCAGCGAGGGGATGAGCAAGCGGAAGGCCTCCAAAGGAACCTACGATACAGGCAACCTCCAAAGGAACCTCCTCTCGAACCCCCCTCCCCCCCCCTAAAGCCCCAGCAGGGCCCGAACCGTGAGCAGCATGTCGCTCCGGGGCAGCGCTCCCAGGGACTCTGCTACTAATAGCAATTTAAGGGAGTCTCCCATAGATTCTGATTTTTCTATGTGACGCCAGCCGCCACATCCTCCCTCCCTCCACCAGGACCTCGCCCCTTCCAGTATGATTGCTTTAAGATATGATAATACATCGGGGATTCCCATGCCTCCTTTATGTAGTTTTAGATACATAGTCGTTTTCCCCACCCTAGCCGGCTTTCCTCCCCAAACAAATTTGTTAATTAAGGATTGGAGTTTTGAGATCAGTCCCAGTGGGTACCCGATCGGCAGGCACCGAAAGATATAAATTATCTTTGGAAGCCAGAGCATTCTCACTGCCTGTATCTTTGCTATCCACGTCATCGAGGCAAGGGGAAACGTCTCGAGTGCCTGGCGTAGGCTATCCATCAACTTACGGATGTTCTGAGAAGCTATCTTTTCTGATCATCATAATGGGAGACCCAGACAATGGGGTTTAGGGCACTGCGCTCCGGAGGCCACACTAGGTACTACAAGTTTGTAGACACCGCCCCCTCCGCTTATAAACCCCTACCGCAGGGAATATCCTCAGTTTTAAACTTAGTGTGCTCGGAGGAATCACACGCTTTGCTTGCACATCACTGCATTCTCACAGCTTACGTGATGGCGTCTGAAGACAAGGTAGGTCCCGGTCGGGGACCTCCGCCAGTCTCCCTGTTCACCCTTGGGGAACACACAGGTTGAGGTACCGGAGGGCCCAGAGCCTGGACACGTTGTGTCCTCCCGGTACGCTGCCGTGCTCCTTCCCATCCCTCCTTGGGGGGCTCTGGGAAGTGGGAGACAGGAGCCTTGCACAGCTCCGCTCCGTCCGAGGCCTCCCTAAATGGTGCTTACAGACCGGACTGGAGCCAGCCCAGTCCGAGGCCTCCCTAAAGGTGCTTACAGACCGGACTGGTGCTGAAACCCCTGTCCGAGGCCTCCCATATATGGTGCTTACAGACCGGACCGGCACTGAGGCGCCCTGTGTGTCTCCGGTGTGCCTGGGGGTAGTGTCTGACACTATGTGTTTTGACACTCAGACCGCGCGCAACCTTTGGGTCCGCGGTTCTGGCGGTGTACCCTGTGCTGGGGTCACAATAGCTGACCGCCCTGTGTGTCACAGGGGCTGCGGCTGCGGGCTACAGATTTTGTCTGCAGCCCTGGGTATAGTATGATGCTATATCTCCCGCGCTGCGGGCTCCAGCACCAGATTATTAAGATGGCTGCTTGGAGAGATGTGGAGCAGCCCATGGGATGACGTCATCACTGGGCGTGTGTGTGTGTGCTTCCCGCGTGTTTTCGGCACCGCCCACGACTTGTCTGGCGGCGGCCATCTTCTCCTCACTTCCCTGTTGGGACTGAATGAGTGCACTACTGCGCTCCCTGGAGAATACGATCCTTACCCTCGCGGAGGCCACACACACACCGCTCCCCTCCACCGCATTGAAGCGGTCGGTAAGCCGCCGGTGTTCCGGTTTCCTACTTGGCTTATTTTTCTCTTCTGCTGTCGGCATGTCCCCAGCAAAGAAGAGCGCTGCTAAGGCAGACAACTCTACCACTACCTGTGCTACATGCAACGGGACGCTGGTTGGGGGGTCCTGCAATAACTGCGGACGCCCAGAGGCCCGGACTGATGCTGCAGAGGCTGCAGCTCCGGTGCTGTACCCTGAGGTTCAGGTGATCCCAGGGCCATGGGAGACACAGAATAAGATAAATGACTCTGTGTTGTCCAAGCTGTCCTCCATGTCGCAATCCCTGGAGGCACTGACTAGGAGACTGGAAAGTCCAGCTGCTCCCTCAAGTTACCCCCGGGTGTCACCCCTTGTTGCCGCGAGATCCCTTAAGCGGGCTCGCCGGGATGAATCACCCGAGATCCAGAACCTCTCTGAGGAGGAGCGTCACTCTGACGGTGACGAGGATGATGGGGGTTCAATACTTGAGTCTATATCAGAACCACCTGACGGGGTGGAGGATTTGGTATCCTCCATAAACGAGACTCTTCATCTCGTGGCACCCCCTGAGGAGGTGGACCTCCATCCGAAGGAGGCTTATCAATGGCTGCAGCCAGAGGCTCGCTCATGTGGCTCCTTTATGGACCACACTAACTTTGGAAGGGTGGTTAGAGCACCCAGGGTTCACCCTGGGCGGCGTTATGTCCGCAAATCTAGGGACACTCGCTTCCCCTTCCCACAGGAGGTGCTTCAGGAGTGGTCGCAGTCCCCGAAGGTGGACGCTTCCATGACCAGGATTGCTGCACGCTCCCTATTCTCTGCCTCTGATAGCTCCTCATTGAAGGACGCGACGGATAGACAGGTCGAACAACTCGCCAAGTCTTCCTATGAGGCTGTGGGGTCTTCATTTGCCCCTAATTTTGCCACGGTCTGGACCTTGCAGGCGATCACCGCCTGCTTGGATGGTATAACTGACCTGGCGGGGTCCAATTCAGAGGTCCTAGCGCTTACTGATAGGGCAAGGGCCTATGCAGATTACGCCAGGACTGCGACCCTAGAAACTGCCACTCGCTCGGCTGTGGCTTCGGCCAATGCGATAGCGATCCGCAGGTTATTGTGGCTGCGTCTATGGGACTCAGATGCCACGTCAAAGAAGATTCTGCAGAATCTTCCGTTTTCTGGTGACAGACTGTTTGGTACTGAGCTGGATAAGCTGATAAAGGATTCTGCGGAGTGTAAGATCCCACAGAATAAACCCAAGCCACGATATACCGTTAAAAGGAACCCTAAACAGTGGTCCTTTCGCTCCAGCTCACAGTCATCAGCCTCGTCCGCTCGCGCGGACAGAGGGGGTAAGCCCTCTACTCAGTGGCGCCCCAAGGGTCGCCAGAAGAAGTCAACGGGGGCGGCGGCTGCCACTCCCAAACCCACTTCCGCATGACTCGCTCTCCAGTCCTGCCGCCCCACAGGTGGGGGGCCGCCTGTCCCGATTTCAGGACAGATGGTTACTCCTCGTTCAAGATCAGTGGGTCCGAGACGTAGTCTCGCGCGGCTACAGGATAGAGCTGACGTCGCGGCCGGCACACCGATTCCATCGGTCTGTTCCATCCCCGGAAAAGGCTCAGGCTTTTCATCTGGTGTTGGAGGGGCTCCGCAGAGACGGAGTAGTGATCCCAGTGCCTTCCGGAGAGAGGTTCAGGGGTTTTTACTCCAACCTCTTTATCGTCCCGAAGAAGGACGGCTCCTTTCGCCCGGTTCTGGACCTCAAGTTGTTCAACCGTCACGTGTTGGTTCGGAAGTTCCGCATGGAATCCCTGCGCTCCGTGATCGCGGCTGTGTCGCAGGGAGACTTCTTAGCGTCCAAAGATATCCGAGACGCTTACCTTCACGTGCCCATTGCACCAGCTCATCAGCGCTGGTTGAGATTTGCAGTGGGGGACGAACACTACCAGTTCGTGGCGCTGCCCTTCGGGTTGGCCTCGGCTCCGCGGATGTTCACAAAAGTGATGGCCTCTATGATGGCTCTCCTACATATGCAGGGACATGCCGTCATACCCTATTTAGACGACCTGCTGGTCAGGGCGCCATCAGAACATCTTTGCCGGAAGAGCCTAGAGGTGACCATGAAGTCTCTGGAACAGTTTGGGTGGCTTCTCAATGTCCAGAAATCAACCCTGGTTCAGACCCAGTCACTGACATATCTGGGCATGGACTTCCACACGGACTCAGCTCTGGTGTCCCTGCCACGAGCCAAACAGCTGGCCATCCAATCGGGAGTCCAAGATATACTCCTGTCCCCACAATCATCCATACGGGTGTTGATGAAGCTGGTGGGACGCATGGTGGCAGCGATAGAGGCGGTGCCTTTTGCACAGTTTCACCTCCGTCCTCTTCAGCTGGAAATTCTCCGCAGATGGGACAAGAGGACGATCTCGCTGAATCGGCTGATGGCCCTTTCACGATCGACCAGGGATTCCCTGCTGTGGTGGCTTCAGCCACATCACTTGTCACGGGGCCGGTCTTTTCTCAAACCGTCATGGTTAGTGGTGACCACCGACGCCAGTCTGAAGGGCTGGGGGGCGGTGTTCTTACACCACAGGGCTCAAGGCCTCTGGACTCAGTCGGAGTCGGCGTTGCAGATCAACGTGCTGGAGATCAAGGCGGTCTATCTGGCGCTCCTGGCGTTTCAGAAGTTCCTGTCGGGACAGCCCATCCGGGTTCAGTCCGACAATGCGACGGCCGTCGCATATATAAATCATCAGGGAAGGACCAGAAGTGCTCAGGCCCTCGCCGAAGTCCACCGCATTCTATCCTGGGTGGAGGACAACAACTGTCTGATCTCCGCAGTTCACATCCCAGGAGTCGAAAACTGGGAGGCCGATTACCTGAGCCGACAGGGAATGGACGCCGGAGAGTGGTCTCTTCATCCGGACGTCTTCCGGGACATCTGCAGCAGATGGGGCACTCCGGACGTGGATCTGATGGCCTCACGGCTCAATCATCAGGTGCCGCAATACATGGCGAGATCATGGGATCCTCAGTCTCTGGGGGCGGACGCCCTGATCCTGAGTTGGTCCGGATTCCATCTACCATATGTGTTCCCTCCGCTGGCACTGATTCCCAAGGTTTTGTGGAAGATCAGGACGGAGTGCAGCGTAGCCATTCTAGTGGCACCGGATTGGCCCAGGAGGTCCTGGTATCCGGACCTGTGGCAACTGTCCGGCGGACTCCGGTGGGCTCTTCCAGACCGCGCAGATCTACTCGCGCAGGGCCCCTTCTTCCACCTCAGTTCCAAGGCCCTCAGATTGACTGCATGGCTCTTGAGGCCTGGCTTCTGACATCCAGGGGATTCTCTCCTACAGTGGTTGCCACTATGAATCGGGCTAGGAAGCCTGTATCACGGAGGATTTACCACAGGACGTGGAAAATCTTTTTCTCCTGGTGTGCCTCTGGTGGACGGTCTCCGTGGCCCTTGTCCGTTCCGACTCTGTTGGCTTTCTTGCAATCGGGTTTGGAATTGGGCTTATCCCTCGGCTCCCTGAAGGGTCAAGTATCAGCGCTTTCAGTGCTGTTTGACAGGCGTTTGGCGCTCCTTCCTAAGGTCCGTCAATTTCTGCAGGGGGTGTCTCGGGTGGTTCCGCCATACAGGCGACCGCTGGACCCTTGGGACCTTAACATGGTCCTGGCGGCTCTGCAGAAACCGCCGTTCGAGCCACTGAGGGAAGTCTCCCTCTCTCATCTGTCACAGAAAGTGGTCTTTCTGGTGGCAATTACATCTCTGAGACGGGTTTCAGAATTGGCTGCACTGTCGTGCAAGTCACCCTTCCTGGTAGTCCACCAGGACAAGGTGGTGGTGCGTCCGCGGGCTGAATTTTTGCCAAAGGTGGTGTCCACTTTTCACTTGAACCAAGAGATTGTGCTCCCATCATTTTGTCCCGCTCCTGTTCATCAGGTTGAGCGCGACCTCCACACTCTGGATTTAGTGAGGGCTGTACGCATCTATGTGTCCAGGACGGCCTCCTTCCGGAGTTCGGACTCTTTGTTCATCCTTACGGCGGGTCGCTGTAAGGGGTCCGCGGCATCCAAATCAACCTTGGCCAGATGGATCAAGGCTCCCATTCAAGAGGCTTACCGTTCGGCGGGTCTGCCTCTCCCGGTGGCTTGAAGGTGCACTCGACCAGAGCCGTTGGTGCTTCCTGGGCTTTGCGACATCGCGCTTCAGCTCTGCAAGTGTGTCAGGCGGCAACCTGGTCCAGCCTGCATACATTCTCTAAGCACTATATGGTGCATGCCCATGCCTCTGCGGATGCAAGTTTGGGCCGGCGGGTCCTCCAGGCGGCGGTTGCCCACCTTTGAGGGGGACCGTGTATATCAACGTCTTTTGAGGAACTCTTCCCGCCCTGGGGTTTGCTTTAGGACATCCCCATTGTCTGGGTCTCCCATTATGATGATCAGAAAAAAGAGAATTTTGTTTACGTACCGTAAATTCTTTTTTCTTGAATCATCAATGGGAGACCCAGCACCCACCCAGTTGTTCCGTTGGATGTTTTTGCATTTGCCTGTTCCCAGTTGGGACAGTTGATCCGGGTTGTTGGACCGTCTGTGCACGGTTTCTTTCCCGATGTTTCGGGTGTGGTTTATGTTGTCTCCTCGCAGCTTATGGACCAAACTGAGGATATTCCCTGCGGTAGGGGTTTATAAGCGGAGGGGGCGGTGTCTACAAACTTGTAGTACCTAGTGTGGCCTCCGGAGGGCAGTGCCCTAAACCCCATTGTCTGGGTCTCCCATTGATGATTCAAGAAAAAAGAATTTACGGTACGTAAACAAAATTCTCTTTTTCTCGAGGGGCAGAGGAAAACCCCCAAATACAGTATACCCAAAGGGCACCATGCAAAAGGGTAAATCCTCCTAAGGCGAGCCCCCTCCACCGAGGAGACATGGACTGGGAAGATCATTGATTTGTTCATATTTAACTTATAGTAAGATATTTCCGCAAACCTGGCAAGAGCACCCATTATCCCCGGGAGGGAGGAAGTGGGACCCAAGGAGGAAATGATAACGTCATCAGCGTACAGGCCTACCACATGCCTCTCCCCCGACTGATATCCCCTCTATTGATTCATCTCCTTGGAGGGAGACCGCCAATGGCTCCATCATGAGGGCGAAGATCAGGGGGGAGAGGGGGCAGCCCTGCCGCATGCCGTTTGTGATCGAGAATGCCCGGGACAGGACGCCTGCCGAAAACACCCTAGCACAAGGGTGTGTATACAGACTAAGGACTGCTGACAGGATAGGGCCTGAAAAACCAAAGGTGGAGAGGACCTCCCGGAGGTACCCCCAGTGAACCCTATCAAACGCTTTCTCCGCTTCCAAAGACAGGAACACACTTGGGGGCACCTTTCCTCTCCACTACCTCTATCAGGTCCAGCATCCTTCTGGTCCCATCGCGGGCCTCCCTCCCCTGCACAAATCCCACCTGGTCGGGGTGAACAAGGGAGGGGATCAACTCTCCTGGTTGCCAAAAGTTTTGAATAAATCTTGATGTCAGTGTTTAGGAGAGAAATGGGACGGTAATGTTCAGGACGGTCTGGAGTTTTGCCTGGTTTGGGAATTGTCGTTATGGTGGCCTCCAGGGCTTCCTGGGAATTGATCCCTTGCTCTGCCAGGTGTTAAATAGGCGAAGGAGGTATGGCTCCAGAGACACTGCAAAAGTTTTGTAATACTCATTTATAAACCCTTCTGGGCCAGGCGCAGAGTTGTCTTTCATTGATGAAATCACATTCTTAACTTCCAGTTGAGTAAAGGGTCTATTTAAATTCTGCAGTACCTCAGGAGACACCGAAAGGGAGTCGGAGGTTCCCCAGGAACGACCTAATGCTGTCCAGAGTGGGCTGTGGAGTCGTCATGTCATTTTTTAGGTTATACAGGCTTTCGTAGTATGAAGCAAAAACTTCCACAATTTTGGCTGGGTCTCTAACGGTTTCTCCCCTTGCATCTCTCATGGAGACTGTCATTGTTTTAATGTCTCTTTTTTTTAGTCTATTAGCTAGGAGCTTACCTGCCCTATCTCCTGCCGCATAGTACCTAGTTTTCATTTTCTGCAGGCCGGCCTCGTATTGTCTGAGGAGCAACGCTCTCAGGTTTGTTCTCAAGGTCAAGATTCGGGAAAGAAGGGAAGCGCTCGGTGCAGTTTTATTTACCTTTTCAAGGGTCTGAATCTCATCCAACCATTCCTTTCTGAGTCGGTCTCTACGTTTTTTTTCAATTGCTGCTGTTTGCAATAGGAGACCACGCAGGGACCGCCTTATGGGCATACCATAATGAGTCATCTGGGACCCCTTGATTGTCATTGAGAGCAAAATAGTCCTGAATCTTGCTCTCGATTTCAGCACGCACTTCTGGGCTCACAATGAGGCCCGGTCTAAGTCGCCAGCGTCGGGACATCCCCCCTCCGAACCCCAAGGCAAGCTCCAAGGTGACCGGAGCATGATCAGACCAACTAATGACCCCGATCTACGAGGCCAAGCAGGTCTCAAGAGCCGCATCATTGACCAAAAATAGGTAAATTCTGGAGTAAGTACCATGCACGCTGGAGAAGGAGTAATCCCTCTCCTCCGCGTGATGGTACCTCCAAACATCATGAAAGTGGAACTCCCGGGCTAGATAGTCCAGGGAACCACCTATCCTGGGGACCGGAGAGGAGGAGTCCAAACGCCCATCGACAACCATATTGAAATCGCCACAGATGATTAGTTTACCCTTAGTAACTGCACAGAGTTTCCCGAACAAAGACCTCAAGAACTTAATTTGTCCCGTATTTGGTGCGTAAACATTGACAACCGTAAACAAGGAACCAGCTATTTCACAGATCAATATGAGATACCGACCCGCTGGATCCGAGATCACCTCTTGCATCTGAAATTGAAGGGTTTCAATAAAATAGACACTCCTGCCTTCTTTTTGTCTGGGTAGTTAGCATGAAAAACATGGGGAAAAGCACTGCCACATAGCCTGTGGTTATCCTCCTTTAGGAGGTGAGTTTCCTGAATACATAAGAGTTCAGCGGAGGCCGAACTCACCTCCCTCCAAAGAAAAGAACGCTTTGCGGGGGAGTTCAGCCCCTTGACGTTCAGAGATAGGATCCTGAGGGACGGGGGACCCATGGTGATGGCTTACGGCTGCGTCAATCAGCTCAGGGATGGGAGGAGTGGGAAGGGGGTGAGGGGTGAGTGAAAGGGGAAGTTAGCCAAAAAAGGGGGGAGGAGGAGAGTAGAGAGGGAGAGATATAGTGTAGAGGGGATTAAGCTTAAGATATTGGAAGGGGAGGGGGGAAAAGGGAAATGATCGTTGTTTACAACAGGAAGACTAACAAACAAAGATGTAAACAATAAAGCCCAATTGCGTTTGGGCAGATTGGGGGGAAAATGGTTCCTTACTTACAACCAGAGCCAGACCACCACTCCAACTTCCGGTCTAGGCCCTGATTCCAAGGAACCTTGTGCCGGGCTTAATAATTAAGATCGGGGCTTCAACCAGGGAAGCAACAATAACAAGGAGTCAAATCCTACACCACCGCCTTGCCGATGAGCATTAGCATTTCATGCAGCTCCACCATGTCCCGGGGATCCTCCATTCCCCCTGTTGCTGCCAGCCATCTGAGGGGAGTTCGATCCAGAGGAGAGTAGTCGCCATCCTTTTAGAGTTTTGCGAAGCTGAGTGGGGGAGGGGAAGGAGTACCTCTTTCCCTGGTGCTTGAAGTTAAGGGCCACAGGGGATCCCCAGCTGTAGATGATACCCTTTTCTCTCAGGATTTTGCAGCTTGATGCGAAGTCGCGTCTTCTGGAGAGGGTGCCCGGACAAAGGTCCTGATGGACTGTGACTCCCCTATAATGCTCCGGTAGGGTAGCACCAGCTCTTAATCTGCGCAGCAAACGATCACGAACTCCCCCCCGCAGTAACCCCACCAGTAAGTCACGGGGTACCTCTGCAGGCAGTTTTGGGTGTTTAGGAATACAGAAGGCCTTTTCTACCTCCAGGTCGGATTCTGGGGAGTCCGGCAGCATTGCTACAAGAAAATCCTTCGCTGTTTTGTAAGGGTCCTCCTCTCCCCCTATCTCTGGAAGACCTCTGATCTTAACATTGTTCTTTCTTAACTGGTCTTCTAGATGACAGATTTTAGCTGAGATGGACCCCACTTCGCTGTCTAGTGCAGCATGGCTGTCTGATAAGCCGTTGTGAGCAGCAGCAAAGTCACTGAACTTGTTTTCTAAGTGAGATGTCCTTTCAGTGAGGGCTCCCACATCTTCCCTGAGGGATCCCATGAGTGCCCTCATATCCTCCATTATAGAGGAGCACAATTCTCCCAGAAGAGATCTCAGCGGTCCCAGAGTCACAGGGGTCCGCTCATCACCTCCTCCCTCCCATAGCTCCTTAGTGCGGGAGAGCGGGAAGAGGACTGATGGGGAGAGGACGCCGCCGCCATCTTAACAGGGGAGGAACGCCGGCTCTCAGCTTCAAAATAATCAGTCAACTTACTGTCACCAGGGGTCTCCGGGACTGCGCTCGCGGCATCACACCTGCTTCCAGAGGGGTTCTCCTTCAGGTTGGTGTCAAAACCGCCGCTGTGCTGTCGGTGGGGAGTCGTTATGGCCGGTGGTATGTGAGGAGCTCCTTCACTGTGCGTCCGGCGCCATGTGCAGCTAGGACACGCCCCGACAACATTTTTAATTGTCGTCATCTTTAATAAAATATTCGGCCTGCGACTGCCCATTGTTTTCTTTAAATAAAAAGAGTAGCCGCATTGTGGTGATAGGTTCTCTGAAACCCTTCACTCCCGTGCGATTTTCCGTTTTCCAAGAGCCATAGGTTTTATCTTTCTCCATCAATATCATCATATAAGAGCTTGTTTTTTTGCGGGACGAGTTGTACTTTAACCCCTTCCTGACCCATGACTTTACACAAATGTCATGAAAGTCGGTGCCTTCCCGACCTATGACATTGTGCAAAGTCATGGCGGGCCATCGGGCCCTGGTGTTCAGTGATCCTTATCACTAAACACTGGGGCTTGAGGTCAGGTGGGGGGGTTGGATTTCCCACCCTGCTCCCAGGATCACGGTGATTGGCTCTTAGGCTGGTTTCACACTACGATTTTGTGAAATCCGATTCTGTCCGATAGAAATCGGACAGCATCGGATCCGAATTTGCCCCCATGTTACCCTATGGGTATCGGACCGATTCAGATGTGCACTAATTGCCATCCGATTTGCGTCCGATCCGAATTTGTCCGATTTCTTTCCGGTGCAAAAATCAGAGACTGCTCCAATTTTTGCATCTGAATCAAAAACCGGAGAGAATCGGATCTGACAAATCGGATGGCAATTATGCCAAATCCGATCCGATCCGGTTCCATTAACATGGGGCTCTATGGAGCAGGGTCGAAGGAAACATCTGATGTCTCCTCGGACCCGATTTTAGTGTACTGAGCATGCTCAGTACACTAAAATTGCTCCAACCCTTCTAATTACACTTCTGCAATGTATAATATACATTGCAGAAGTGTAATTAAGTAAAAGAAAGACTTAAAAATAAAAAAATCAATATGCTCACCTATCCTCTATCCAGCGCTGCCTCCCAGCAAGGTCCGGGTGCTTACAGGACCTGTGATGATGTCACAGAGCATCATCGGGTCACATGACCGCAGTTACTGTAGCGCTGGATAGAGGATAGGTGAGCATAGTGATTTTTTATTTTTAACTCTTTCTTATATTTCACTTCTGCAATGTACATCATACATTGCAGAAGTGAAAGTGCCCCGCTGTGTACGGATACGTGATAATCATGGACCCGGACACAGAAAAAGCATCTGGAGGTCACCTCCGATGCTTTCCTTTCCTGCCTGTGGGATCCTACAAAAAGTAGGTTCCCACGGACAGGGAAAAAATCGTTATGTGAAAGCAGCCTTAGAACAGTCAATGACCGTGATCCTCTGCCACCTATGGAAGGGGCTGTGGAGCGGCTCTGATGGGGGTGACCATTCCATCAGATCGCTTCCATCAGAGCTGGAGTGCTGGAAAGGGCGGGCATCACCCACTCCAGCTCTGGTGGAAGCGCTCTGATGGAATGATCACCCCCATCAGAGCCGCTCCACAGCCTCCCTGCATCCGCTGCCCGCAACCGCCGGTATGCTCCTTCCTCCTCGCCTCCCCTGGTCCTCCTCCTGCTCCTTCCTCCTCGCTTCCCCTCCTCCCGCTCTGCTACTGATTTCCGCCACCTCACACTTTCTCCTTCTCCTGTCACCTCCATGCCCCATGCTCCCCCGCTGCCCCCACATACCTCCGTTGCCCGCCGTCACTTCTACTGAGCTCCTCAGTTGCAGAACACCGGTCACCAGGCTGCCAGGAGGATCGGTGAGGTGAGTATGGACAAATGGACGGATGGGTGGATGGATTGGATGGATGGATGGGATGGATGAATGGTAAGGATGGAGTGGATGGGTGGATGGATTGGATGGGTGGATGGATGGATAAGATGGATGGTGGATGGATGGGATGGTTGGATGGATGGGTGCATGGGTGGATAGAGAGAGAGCCTGCATGGGTGGATGGATGGGTGGAATCATGGTGCACAGTACAGCAAATCATTGCCATACAGTGCACCATGACTTTGATCCCAGAGACTACAACAAGGGATCAAGTGTCCTCTTGTTGTAGTCTGTGGGGTCACGGTGATGATGCACTCTATGGCAGATCATTGCCATACAGTGAGTGCACCATGACTTTGACCCCAGAGACTACAACAAGAGGACACTTGATCCCTTGTTGTAGTCTCTGGGGTCAGAGTCATGGTGCACTGTATGGCAATGATCTGCCATACAGTGCACTATCACCGTGACCCCAGAGAGAGACTACAACAAAGGATCAAGTGTAATCTTGTTGTCGTCTAGTATCATAGTGATGGTGCACTGTATGGCAGTGATCTGCCATACAGTACACTATCACCGTGACCCCAGAGACTACAACAAGGGATCAAGTGTCCTCTTGTTGTAGTCTCTGGGGTAACGGTGACAGTGCACTGTATGGTAATAATCTTCCTTACAGTGCATCATCACCATGACCCCAGAGACTACAACAAGAGGACACTTGATCCCTTGTTGTAGTCTTTGGTGTCAGTGATGGTGCACTGTATGGCAAGGATCTGCCGCATAGTGCACTATTACTATTACACCAGAGACTGTAACAAGAGGACGCTTGATCCCTTGCTGCAGTTTCTGAATATAGCAGAGGCGATTGAGCATCGTGAGACCATCGTTTTGGACTACGTCAGATAATAATAATAAAGATGGAGTCTGAATTTAGTTTTTTCTCTGTGTGGTGTATTTTTTTTTACTATTTACTAGAGATACCTAATGGCCAGATCTAACACTAGCGCAACATTATGAAACTCGGGCTTAGTGTCAGCTGCCAATAAAAAAAGTTGGCATTAACCCCTTTATTTCCCAATTTGCCACCGACACCAGGGCAACTGGAAGAGTCTGGGTACAGCGCCAGAAAATGGCGCTTCAATGAATGCGCCATTTTCTGGGGTGGCTGCGGGCTGCAATTTGCAGCATGGGGGGCTCAGAACGCTTGGGCTTCTCCATGCTGAGGATTCCAGCCCCCCAGCTGCCTAGTTGTACATGGCTGGACCAGAAATATGGCGGAGCCCCATGTTGTTTTTTTTCTCTCAAATTCTATAAAAAAAATAAAAAATAAAAAAATGTTGGGCTTCGCTGTGTTTTTGGTTGCCATCCAGGTACAAGGAGGCAGCTGGGGTGGGCGGTTGTCCGTTGCTGCCAAGTTGAACCTGGCTGGCAAACAAAAATATGGTGAAGCCCCTTGTCTTTTTTTTAATTCTTTCTAAAAATAATTAAAAAAAACAACATGGAGCTTTGCTGTATTTTTGGTTGCCAGCCAGGTACAACTGTGGGGCTGGAATCCTCAGTGGGGTGACACCCAAATGTTCTGGGCCCCTTACGCAGTGAATTGCAACCAACAGCCACCCAAGAAAATAGTGCATTCATTAGAGACGCCATTTTCGGCTGCTGTACCCTTTCAGTTGCCCTGGTGCTGGTGGCAAACTGGGTGAAAAAGGGGTTATTGTCAGCTGCCTATTGGCAGCTGGCACTAAGCATGAGATTCATAATGTCGGGCCAATGTTAGATCTGGCCATTAGGAATTTATGATAAATAGAAAATAATAAACAACACTCAGAGAAAAATAATTTTATTAGAAGGAAAAACAAACATCTGAACTCCATCTTTATTACTCCCACATAACCCTCCACGATCCTTCATGCAGAGTCTGCAGGGAGAGCACAAGCGTCCTCTTCCTGCAGAGTCTGCAATCACACTGACCGCAGGGACTCGGTGAGTGATGTCTCCCGCGGCAGTCAGAAACTGCCACAGGGGAGTGGTGACATCACTCGCTGAGTAACCAGGGCTCCCCGTGGCAGTGAACTCAAAATGTTGTCATCAGGGACTACCCAAACAAAGCATGATACCCACAGACCATGCCATCAAAATCTGTGATCCAAAATGTCACTCCCTCCCTTCAGAGCCCTGCCGTGCACCCAAACAATGATTTATGACCACATATGAGGTATCGGTGTACTCAGGAGAAATTGCCCAACAAAGTTTAGGATGCATTTTATCCTGTTGCTCATGTGAAAATGAAAAATTTGAGGCTAAAAGAACATTTTTGTGAAAAAAAAAAAGTACTTTTTCATTTTTACGGATCAATGTGTGAAGCACCTGGGGGTTCAAAGTGCTCACTACGCCCTGAGGAAGGAGACGAAACGGCCGTAGGCGGTGGGGGTGCCAGGACCGCGGCTATACAACTATTTTCTGACCAGGTATGATATAAGTAAGGGGACACTGGGAACTAAAAAGGCAGTAGCACACAAGGTGTCAATAAGAGGTGAAAGGACACTATTAGATCATAGGTGTGCACACAGAGTGTATGATCTGGACATATGACAGTGGGCACCTATAATTGAAGTATTGAGGTGGCATGATATTATGACCTATGCTAAAGAAAGGGGAGAGTGCATAGATGTCCAGACACACTACTGAATGCCTGAAGTGATAAATTAACAAGGAAATAGTACCCCTATACATACCTGGTATCACTGGTTACTATATAAACTGTATAAATAGTGATGTATTTGGTCTGAGTCCTGGACCCAGACATGAGTTATTTCTGTTATCAGGACACCCCTATTTAGAGTAAAAATATTTTACATGATTTTTATGGAATAAGTTGTAAATTTATACTAATAAAGTGATCACTTAAAAAGTAGAATTTGTTCTCATATTTCACCTAAGAGCCCTTGATAGGGAATTCTGGGTGTTTTTGAAGCAGTTGTGGTGCAAGGTGAGGCAATACAGGTTGGGGACATTTGAGATAATAATGCTCACTATGCATCTAGATAAGTTCCTTGGAGGGTCTAGTTTCCAAAATGGGGTCACTTGTGGGGGAGCTCCAATGTTTAGGCCAGTGATGGCGAACCTATGACACGCGTGTCAGCACTGACACGCGTAGCCATTTTCAGTGACACGCGGCCGCCGGAGAAACTACACGTAGGATTCGGTACTCTGCGATCCTAGTTTTGTCAGAGTTTACTTTTTCTCACTCGCTAGACTCGCTATTTGGATAAAAACCACAGACACGGCAGCAAAAAACTGTTGCGAGTGGGGCTTCCGACACGGCAATGCGAGCGCTTGTAAATCACACATTACCTTGCTATTACTCGCTTCCCCATTCATTAACATTGGACTCGCTAGACAACGAGTAGCGAGTCCCGGGCTCGGACTCGCTAGACTAGAGTCAAGTGATTCCGACTAATTTAGGACTCGCCCATCACTAACTACAGGGCCAGGTGCAGTAGCTGAGGAAAAAAAAATGTGCTGGAGGTCTGTAGGCCAGAAGAGCGAGCTCCGGCACAGAGCGTCTAGTCCTGGGACTTCCGGTAGGGCAGGCGGAACTTGCTGGTTAGCTGGCGCAGCAGGGAGCAGCGGAACGCTGTGGGGGACGCATATCTGAGGCCCTGTGATCGCTGTCTGGAGGTCTGTCTGGAGGTCCAGTGATTACTACAGCAACCATCCTCCAGTGAAAGGTTCTGGGCAGAATCTGGGTGTCATGAATGTGTGATTGGCCATTACTGAGATAAGTGAGGGGGAGGCTGGAAGATGCCTGTGCTATGGGTGCCGTTTCCCGCCATTAATTTACATAAGGAACGCCATCTTGCAGCATAGTACAGACTCCATTTCACCACTATATTATTGTTGCGCACCCTATTAATCCCTATTTCTGACCTTTCCTAAAAGACAGTTAACCCCTAATTGCCTGCAGGGCTATCTATAAATCTTCTGTCACTGCCCCTCTGATGGAGAAGCCAAAAAAACCAAGGTTAAGTAAAGGAAGTGGTAGTAGTAGCAGTAGCCGACCCTTTCAAGAGACATGGACTGAGATGTATGGCATTATAGAAAAAAATGGCAGATCATTTTGCGTTCTATGTAGTGAAACGGTAGTAAGCAGAACGTGGAATATAAATAGGCATTTTGAAACTACCGTATATACTCGTGTATAAGCCGACCCGTGTATAAGCCGACCCCCCTACTTTTGCCCCCAAAACCTGGGAAAACCTATTGACTCGTGTATAAGCCGAGGGTGGACTCCAGCACAGGTATACAGCCCCCAGCAGTGTGGTATACAGGCCCCCCAATGGTAGTATACAGCAGCCTCCCCAGTGGTAGTATACAGCAGCAGCCCCAGTGGTATATACAGCAGCAGCTCCAGTAGTTAGTATACAGCATCCCCAGAGGTATATACAGCCCCAGTGGTAGTATATAGCATCCCCACAGGTATATACAGCCCCAGTGGTAGTATACAGCATCCCCAGAGGTAGTATACAGCAGCCCCAAAGGTATATACAGCCCCAGTGGTAGTATCCAGCAGCCCCAGAGGTATATACAGCCCCAGTGGTAGTATACAGCAGCCCCAGAAGTATATACAGCCCCAGTGGTAGTATACAGCAGCCCCAGAAGTATATACAGCCCCAGTGGTAGTATACAGCAGCCCCAGAGGTATATACAGCCCCAGTGGTAGTATACAGCAGCCCCACAGGTATATACAGCCCCAGTGGTAGCATCCAGCAGCCCCAGAGGTATATACAGCCCCAGTGGTAGTATACAGCAGCCCCACAGGTATATACAGCCCCAGTGGTAGTATACAGCAGCCCCAGAGGTATATACAGCCCCAGTGTAGTATACAGCAGCCCCAGAGGTATATACAGCCCCAGTGTAGTATACAGCAGCCCCACAGGTATATACAGCCCCAGTGGTAGTATACAGCAACCCCACAGGTATATACAGCCCCAGTGGTAGTATACAGCAGCCCCACAGGTATATACAGCCCCAGTGTAGTATACAGCAGCCCCACAGGTATATTCAGCCCCAGTGGTAGTATATACAGCCCCAGTGGTAGTAGATTGCAGCCCCAGCGGCAGTATATACAGCCCCAGTGGTAGTATATACAGCCCCAGTGGTAGTATATACAGCCCCAGTGGTAGTATATACAGCCCCAGTGGTAGTATATACAGCCCCAGTGGTAGTATATACAGCCCCAGTGGTAGAAGATTGCAGCCCCAGCGGTAGTATACAGGGCCCCAGTAATCCAGGGCCCCCCCAGCGTCTCTCCGGTCACCTGAAAAGCAAGCTATACTTATCAGTGTCCGCTGTCCGCGCCCGCTCGCCTCTGCCCGGTCTGCCGTCTGCGATCCTCCTTCTTCATGCGGCGTCTTCCGGTTTCCTGTGCTCGTCGCAGGGAATGACGTCATTCCCTGCGACGAGCACAGGAACCCGGAAGACGCCGCATGAAGATGGAGGATCGCAGACGGCAGACCGGGCAGAGGCGAGCGGGCGCGGACAGCGGACACTGATAAGTATAGCTTGCTTTTCAGGTGACCGGAGAGACGCTGGGGGGGCCCTGGATTACTGGGGATGCGGGGGCTGCTGTATACCGATGTATACATCGGTATGTACCGATGTATACATCGGTATACAGCACTGACTCGCGTATAAGCCGAGGGGGGTACTTTTCAGCCCAATTTTTGGGCTGAAAAACTCGGCTTCATTCCCAGCTCTTGAAAAAAAGTGAGGATGAAAGGAAGGAATACATTTCCAGGCAGCTACAACTTCATAAGAGCCAATCTAATTCCATCCTTAAATTTGTAAAAAGCTCTACAAATTTAACATCTGCAAGTCTGAGCATTGCTCACTCCATAGCTCAGCATGGAAAAGCCCTCAGTGAGGGAGAATTTATTAAAGAAACTCTCTTAAGATGTGCACCAGTTCTATTTCATGATATGCAGAATAAAGATGCAATTAGTAAGAGAATATCTGAGTTACCACTCAGTAGAAATATCATAAAAGACCGAATAATGAGACTGAACACAAACGTACAACATCAATTAAAGGAAGACATAAGTAATTGTAAATATTTTTCGATCTCTCTTGATGAAACTACTGATGTCACATCACATGCACAGTTGGCCATTATTGGTCGATATTCTGATGGTCTCACAATGAGAGAAGAGTTGATAAAGTTAGTATCAGTGCCAACAAGTACATCAGGAAGCGAAATATGTAAGGTTGTTAAACAAACATTCTGTGACCTAAGCATTGATATCTCTAAAGTTGTGTCAGTGACGACAGACGGGGCACCAAACATGGTGGGGAAAAAAGTTGGATTTGTTACATTGTTTACAGAAGCTATTGGACACCCGATTGTGCCTTTTCATTGTATTATCCATCAGGAGGCTTTATGTGCCAAGGCAGGATTCACTGACTTAAACGACTTAATGTCAGTTGTTACAAAAATAGTTAATTTAATAGCTGCTCGCCCCTTCACAAGAGAGAATTTTCGGCACTTTTACTGGAGGTTGATTCCACCTACAGTGGACTGCTGATGTACAATAATGTAAGATGGCTGAGCCGAGGCAAAGTTCTTGAGCGCTTTGTCGAGTGCTTTGAAGAAATTAAGGTATTTCTTGAGGATAAGGATCTGGGAAACTTTCCTCAGCTCTATGATTATAAGTGGGTCAACACCCTGATGTTTTTTACAGATCTCTCTGTTCATATTAATGAACTGAACTTAAAGCTACAAGGTTTTGGCAAAAGTATTGACGTTATGTTTGGATACATAAAAGCTTTTGAAAGTAAACTTAAAATTTTCAAGCGAGATGTAGAAACTAAAACTTATAAGTATTTTCCTCGAGTAACAAAGTATTTTGAGAAGGCCAGTGCAGCTGTACAAAATGAAATGGAGCCCTTGCATATAAAGTACCAGCATGTTTTAGACTCCTTACTTGACCAGTTCAGTGATAGATTTAATCAATTTAGAAGCCTAGAACAGACCATGAAAATAATTAAGTATCCTGATGTAGTAGTCTACAGTAGTTTGGAATTAAATGGTTTCCAATGGATACAAATTGATGATTTGGAGATGCAACTTGCAGAATTTCAGGACAGCATCTGGGGTCAGGTGTTTGTTGACTTGAGGTCAAAGCTTGAGAATCTAGAAAGGTGCCGCTTGGAGAATCAAGAGGAGTGCCACTATGAACAGGAAATTTGGAGTGCCTGGAATCGGTTACCAGACACTTTTAGCACCCTGAAAAATATAGCAATGGCTTTACTTACTATTTTTCCCTCTACGTACTTTTGTGAGACCTTATTCTCAGCATTAAATAATATCAAAACCAACAAAAGAAACAGATTGACAGATAACCTTAGTAGCGCTTGCTTGGCCTTGAAGTGTACAAAATACCAACCTTCAATTGAACATTTAGCCAATGAAATTCAGCAACAAAAAAGTCACTAAATCAGTGATGGCGAACCTGTGGCAGTCCAGCTGTTGCTGGACTGCCACAGGTTCGCCATCACTGGAAGAATTCCCCCTCCCCCTCACTTATCTTAGTTCATGACACCCCACATAAGTTAAATAACAGCAAGACCAACAAAAGAAACCAACTGACAGATTAACAAAGAAGTCACTAAGCAGGTAAGTTAAATATTAAACATATTTGTTATTTAAACTATAAATATCGTAAAATTAGGTTTTTTTTTCTAAAGGTGACACACCTCCAGATTTATGCTCGGTTTTTTGGCGAATTTTGACACACCAAGCTCAAAAGGTTGCCCATCACTGGTTTAGGCACACAAGGGGCTCTCCAAACGTGACATGGTGTCCGCTAACAATTGGAGCTAATTTTCCATTCAAAAAGTCAAATTGCGCTCCTTCCCTTCTGAGCCCTGCCGTGCGCCCAAACAGTGGTTTATGACCACATATGAGGTATCGGTGTACTCAGGAGAAATTGCCCAACAAATTTTAGGATCCATTTTATCCTGTTCCCCATGTGAAAATGAAAGAATTGAGGCTAAAAAGAACATTTTTGTTGGAAAAGTTAAAATGTCCATTTTTTCCTTCCACGTTGCTTTAGTCCCTGTGAAGCACCTGAAGGGTTAATAATCTTCTTGAATGTAGTTTTGAGTAGCTTGAGGAGTGCAGTTTTTGGAATGGTGTCACTTTTGGGTGTTTTCTGTCATGTACACCCCTCAAAGGGACTTCAAATGTGATGTGGTCACTAAAAAAAATGGTAAATTTTGCTGGAAAAATGAAAAATTGCTGATGAACTTTGACCCCTTATAACTTCATAACCAAAAAAAAATGTTTTTCCCAAATTGTGCTGATGTGAAGTAGACATGTGGGAAATGTTATTTGTTAACTATTTTGTGTCACATACCTCTCTGGTTTAACAGAATAAAAATTCAAAATGTAAAAATTGCGAAATTTTTAAAAATATTTGCCAAATTTTTTATTTTTTCACAAATAAATGCAAAAATTATTGACCTAAATTTAATACTAACATGAAGCCCAATATGTCCCTAAAAAACAGTCTCAGAATCGCTAGCATCCGTTGAAGTGTTCCAGAGTTATTACCTCATAAACGGACACTGATCAGAATTACCAAAAATGGCTAGGTCAGGAAGGCAAAAATAGGCTGGGTCATGAAGGGGTTAAGATGCAATCATTTATATCACCATATTAGTGTACAGGAAAATGGGAAAACAATTCTAAGTGCGGTGAAATTGCAAAAAAAAAAAAGTGCAATTACATGTATGTTTTTGGTTTTTTTTATCCACCATGTTCTCTATATGGTAAAGCATACGAGTCCGTAGATACCAAACATGTATACTATCACTGTTATCTAAGTGGTGAAAAAAATTCATACATTTTTAAAGAAAAATAATTGCGCTTTTGCGCCCTTTTTTCGGGATCTGGGGCTGTGTGATGGCTTATCTTTTGTGGTTTGAGGCGAGGTTTCTAATGATACCATTTTTGGGTCGACGCGATGTTTTGATCGCCCGTTATTGCTTTTTATTGCAATGTTGTGACGACCCAAAAAAACGTTAATTTGGTGTTAGGACTTGTATTTCCATTATGCAGTTTACACATCTGATTAATTGGTTTTATATTTTGATAGAACGGGCATTTCTGAATGTGGCGATACCAAATTTTAAAAAAAATTTAATAGTTTTTTTTTTCATTGGGGTTATAGGGGTGATTTGAACTTTTGTGTTTTTTATTTTTTTTTAAACTTTATTTTACGCAGACCACTAGATGGCCTCAGTGCTGCACAGTGCAATCGCTTGTGCTATGTACTGATGAGCTGCAGCACTTCAGTACATAGGGGAAGTGATCACTGTCTGTGGATGTCGGGCCTCGCCAGCCATCCACAGGAAGTGGCTCAGAACAGCTTCCAGGGTCATTGCAGGACCCCAGGCTGTGCAGATAACAGGATGCAGGTCCAGTGATCACTTCACGCGACCTCCAATCATGGCAGGGAAAGGCGCAATCCCCGCCGTGGGGCTTTGGATTGCACTGTCATTGATTGACAGCACGATCCAAAGGGTTAACAGTGGCGATATGATACATACATATCTCAGCTGAGATGTGGTGGGGGGGGATGTGAGCTCACAGCATGACCTTGCATCAAAGGGTGGGAAGCGGCCTATGACGCACATGCACGGGATTTAAATGCTGGAAGAAATAGTGGGCCTTAATTATCATGAACTGTTTTCATTGTTCATGGCAACCAATCAGAGCTCAGAGGATTAAAGGCCCTGTGCACAAGAGCTTACAATCTATAAGGGTTATCAACAGAGGCGTAACTAGGATCTCATGGCCCTGATGCGCAAGCTCCAACAAGACCAACAATTATTGCAAATCTTTAATAGCATTAGTCTTTTTCTATAGGCCAGATGGACTTTTGGGCCTCCTAGGCTCCAGGGCCCGGGTACGCCCCGCACCTGCTGTAGTTACACCACTGGTAATTGCTCAGGTTTGCAAAAAATATACCTAAGTTGCGCTCATCTTGGTGTTACCTTTTAAAATCATGCAGCAATTGATTACTGAATGCCGCTGAGTGCTTGGATAAAGCCCTTAGTTCCATTAAAGTGATGGCTGCCATGACGGACCCCTCAGTAAATCAATGGGGTATGTTGAGCCTCTGGATCAATCATACTGCACCCGACACTGCACCATGGCTTTGGTTCTAAAGGGAAATGATGAGCCGTATTATTGACCTGCAGCTTATTAATGGTCTCGCTTGTCTTTTCAGATTTATGAGGCCCAGCCTTCGGTATCGGTGGCTTTCAAGACCACAGAGTTTGTCCCGCTCCCCCGTCTGGTCAATATGGTGATGATAACGACTGTGGCTCCTGTTTGTAACAAGACAATGTTCACCCAAGGGCTAAATGTGAGTTCATGACATTGTATCGAAAAAATATCACGTTGGGTTATTCTTTAAAGGATATGGACACCTTTGGGGGCCCTATTTTTGTTTGCTGCTTAAAGCATCACTACAGCAGGAAGGGGGTGTAGGGGAAGGGGGGGTGTTCAGCCATGGAGTGGTGCTTTAAATGTAAGCACCCTGCCCTAGCTTTATACTCCCTTCTGGCATTTTCATCCTTTTGGGGTCCTGTGGCGCCATCCTGTGTCTGTAACCTCTGGCTGGAAGTCAGAAGTTACATCACATGCGCTCAATGCAAGTCTATGATGCCCAGAACGAGGCTGTCATAGAGATGTATTGAAAAGAGACCTCCATGAAAACACTAGAGCTGCCGGTTGGTCACTGTTCGTTGCAGACTGACTGGAAATGGATAAAGGCTGTGGAAGGTGGGTATAACACAGGGGACTTACATTGAAAGCAATACTTCAGCGGAGGGATAAAATAATCGGAGTGGCGCTTTAAATGTGTATATACCTGCACATTTTTGATGAGAATTGTAAGTGCGGCACAGAGGTCACAGAAGGGAAAGTGCAAAAAGCTGTAATTAAATCAAGTTGCCAAAATTATTTGTAGCCTAAAATACATCCATAAGACTGATTGCTGCATGTGTTAATCTGTTATTTCATACGAAGTGTGATAGATTCACAGCGCCAAGATAGTGGGGCAACAGCAAGTTGCAGACAAGTTGGGCTCTTTTGGCCACTTTTTGGAGAGTTGCTGTCGCACCGCACGTCACTGTGTTCCCTAGTTTTGGTCTGCAAAGACAACTACAATCAATATGTGAACAACAATCTGTAATCCCCATGGGTTATAAGTGGTGTTTTAGTTGTGGAGAACAGAACATGGATGTGTAAAATGGATTTTTGAATATGGCCCTATAATAGTGGGAAAACCGTTTAAATCCTGAACCATGAAAAATTCATTACTAATGAACTTGTCTCAGTTACAGCGGCATCTCAATGAATTAGAATATCATCAAAAAGTTCATTTATTTGAGTAATTCAATACATAAAGTGAAACACATATATTATATAGAATCATTACACACAGAGGGATCTATTTCATGTGTTTATTTATGTTAATGTTGATGATTATGGAAACCCAAAGGTCATTATCTCAGAAAATTAAAGTAGGGAGGATGATGGGTCTGAGAGGTAAAATATGACCTAAATAGGTATCAGAGGCTTCACCTTGTGTGGTTGTGAGAGTCACAACCACTATAAAAGCAGATCACTGCTGCTGCAGTCCCCAGCATGGTGCCTATAGAGTAGGGGGGATGAAGCTTAAAAACCACGCTGCCATATTCCACGAGATATCAAAGGGTGAATATAGCTTTTGATTTATTAGTCAACGCATTTCAGGGCTCCCTCAAACGCCGCAATATGATATTGATTTGTCCTGAGGAAGGGGGTAGGGAGCCCTGAAACGTGTTGACTACTAAATCAATATTATATCAATATATAATAAATCAATATTATATTAACCCTTTGATATCTTGTGGAATACGGCAACGTGGTTTTTAACCCTTCATCCTTGCTACTTTAATTTTCTGAGATAATGACCTTTGGGTTTTATTAATAATCAACATTAACATAAACAAACACTTGACATAGATCCCTCTGTGTGTAATGACTCTATAATATATGTATTTCACTTTGAGTATTGAATTACTGAAATAAATAATCGTTTTGATGGTCTCATAGGGTGCATCTCAATGAATTAGAATATCATGTGTTTTATAGTATTGGAATATTAATTGTTCATCACTTGAGGATATTTTTTGGTTGACAATATATTAATTTGTTATAATAATTTTCTTAGGTGCCAAACAAAATAGTGAAACACACGGTCCTGTCGCTGATGTCTTCTCTCCTGAAAAGGGCAGAACAGAACATCAGTCACTGCCTGAAAGACGACGTCTGGCAGAAGTCCGACATCTACACTCCAGCGACCATGGCAGATTTTGCCCAGAAATACAGAGAAGCTCTGGGCAAGGTGAGGACATCACTGCTACATACTCATAGTACTTGATCCCCAAAGAAATTTCCTCTCTTAGGGTGCTTTCACATCTGCGTTTTTCGTAATTCGCGGCAGATGCGGTGAAAAAACCGCATCTGCCGCGTTTGCCGCATAACGGTTCCACTTGCGGCACGGTTGCGGTTTTTTCCATAGGAAGTATAGGGGGACTTGCGGCAGATGCGGCAAGTGCGGTATTGCACTTGCGGCAGGTGCGGCAGAGAAAAAAACCGCAGCTTACTGCGGTTTTTTTCGCTGCCGCACCTGCCGCAAGTGCAATACCGCACTTGCCGCATCTGCCGCAAGTCCCCCTATACTTCCTATGGAAAAAACCGCAACCGTGCCGCAAGTGGAACCGTTATGCGGCAAACGCGGCAGATGCGGTTTTTTCACCGCATCTGCCGCGAATTACGAAAAACGCAGATGTGAAAGCACCCTTACAGGATTTTAAAGAGAAATCTGTCAAGTTAAAAATCCATATGTAACTGCTATCATTTTCTAATCTTTTCTCTAAGCTGTCTCTATTCATGTATCTCTATTATTTATATTTCCCTTCTATCCTGCGTAAACTGCAAATATAGAGATTAATTCCATCTGTTATATTAGTGAGTTCTCTGCTGTCCACTCCCCAAGGAATGAATATTCTTGTCACATATGTACATCACTGCACTGCACAGAGGGAGGGGCTGTATCCTCCTCTCTGCTCTCTTACACAGCCGGGCTAATGGATTAGCTTGCTGCCTGCTGGGTGTGAAGATGCTTATAGCAAGAGAACTACAGAGGGTGCAGGAATTATTTTTACACATTCTGAAAGCTCTATCCATGCCCTACTCAAGGGCACTATTAGTATCATACTGACAAATTACCCAACAGAGTCCCTTTAACATATCACCGTTGGGACCCCATGATAAGTAGAATGTGCTATACCACCAGCCGTGCAGGGACCCGACATCACAGCCCCGGTCAATTGTGTAGGCTCATGTACTGATGTGTTTTCTCTTTAGCTTTTGCCGGATGTGAACACCGTAGTAGCCACCTGGCAATCCCTCCTAAAGCAAGAAGAGACGGACGCTGGAGAAAAGGGGGATGATGTTAAAGCTCTCGAGGTAAAACACGTGACCTCCGCAGCTGATGAATTTCCAGAACTGGCAACAGAGAAGAATGGTAAGTAATTACAAAAGTTTTTATTTATTTTATAAGTCCCCAGCATGAAATCCCTAAGACATAATTTCTCCTTCTAACAACCAGTTTGGCTGTTAATACATTCCCAATAGGGTAGTCATCTTTCAAAGTTAGGCCCCTTTCACATCAGTGTTTTCGCTGAATCGCAGCAGATCCGAGAGATTTACCGCATCTGCCATGTAACGGCTGACTTGCGGTACACCTGCGGCAAGCCCCTATTCATTCTCTATGGGGCTTGCCGCAGTGCGGTTTTGCCGCAAGCCTAATAGAGAATGAATAGGGGCTTGCTTCAGGTGTACCGCAAGTCAGCCGTTACAGCAGATTTACCGCATCTGCCATGTATCTGACGCAATTCAGCGAAAACGCTGATGTAAAAGCAGCCTTATCTAGCTATTTTTGCAATGGTACCTGTTGGTAATTAAAGGGAGCCTGTCACCCTCTTTGAGCTTTTTTAAACTGTGCCCACCAGCTTATACATGATGTAAATGGGGTTCTAGTAACCCCTGTATGTGCCCAGACTGGCCCCTCATACCTGAAATATGAACGTTTACTATGTCCAGCGCTGGCCTCCTACTGAGACCGGGAGGCAGCTGTTTAGACCTGGGGGATGATACTTTCGCCGTCCCTCCGGGCTGCTAAACCCGCCATGCACTTTTTAAATTTCCCAACCCTCCTCTGGCCGGCGCTTGAGTGATAGCTGCAACTTACACCGGCGCAGTGGAGCGGGTGTCCCCACTCCATTGAACATAATAGCACTGATGTCTCCCGAGACTTCACAAATCTCGTGAGATTTGTTAAGTCTCACGAAACATCGGAACTATGGGGGGACAGGGGGGCAGAAAGAGAACACATGGGGGAGAGGGGGTCTGAAAGAGAGGACAGGGGGCCAGAAACAGTACAGGGGAGGGGGCAGAAAGAGAGCATGGGGAGACAGGGGGACCGAAAGAGAGGACAGGGGGGCAGAAACAGTACAGAGGAGGGGGCAGAAAGAGCATGGGGGGACAGGGTGGCAGAAATAGAACACATGGGGGGACAGGGGGCAGAAAGAGAATGGGGGGGCTAAAGAGAGGATGGGGGGTCAGAACCAGTACAAGGGAGGGGGCAGAAAGGGAGCACGGGAGGGGGACAGGGGAGCAGAAAAATTGCACAGGGGGCCAGAAACAGTACAAGGAGGGCAGAAAAAGCACAGGGGCCAGAAACAGTACGGGGGGCACAAACAATACAGGGGGGCAGAAACAGTACAGTGGGGCCAGAAAGACTACAGGGGGGTCAGAAGCAATACGGGGGGAGGCAGAAAGACTATAGATGGGGGACAGAGAGCGCACACTGAGGTACAAAGCAACAACAGGAGGGTCTGTACACGGAAGGAGACAGTGCGCACAGACAGCGGGATCACGGAAGGAGAGAGTGCGTGCACGGAGGGACAGATCACCGAAGGAGAGAGCCTGCACGTAAGGAGAGTAAGCGCACAGAGGGAGACACAGCGCACGCACAGAGGGAGATAGGGTGCATGGGGGAGCTGACACAGGGGGATGACAGCTCAAAGGACACATCATAGAGGGAAGAGAGACCACATACAGGGAGGACAACACAAATAAGAGTAGATGAGGGGAAAAAACTGTACAGTGGGGTACAGAGACAGCACACAGGGGTAAGACGACTGAAGGAAGAGTGCACATGAGAAAAGAAGACAGCATGGGGGGAAGGCGGACGGAGGGAAAGACAGCTGCTCCTCGACCCACAACAGAGCCCACCCCCATCGTAACATCACTGCCCTCCCGATGCGATCGCATCGGGCCTATTTCTAGTGTTTTTTAATAAGTGGAGGATTCGAGTTCTGGACACATGTAAGACCAAGACCAATTTCCAAGGACTGTTCAACTCCGATTCTAACTTGAAATCTGAGTATGCATTCATGCCCGAACCCAATCCAGAACATGCCTTGTTAAACACGCAACGTTGTATCCTGTCACATCCGGAAATCCCAGTCCCCCATATCTTTCGGTAACATCAATGTATCTATCCTGATTCTCGGTCTTTTCCCCCTCCATGTAAATCTGGAAAAAATCCTGTTCAATTTATCAACATCCTTGTGTTTTAATAGGAGAGGCAGCATCTGAAGAACTGGGTATAACAATTTTGGGAAGCTCATCATTTTGGCCAGGTGGCACCGCCCCAACAGGGAAAGTGGCAAGCCTCCCCACCTTTCTAGTTCCCATTCAATTGTGGTGAAAATGGGTTCATAGTTAAGGTGGTATAGCCGGTCTACCGTTCTCGCTATATGAAAGGTATTTAACCAAACTTTTTGCTACTGGGATGCCATGAAGTTCTGTCTGGCCATGGTTTTTTGGATTGGACCTTTTAAGAAATAAAATGTCACTTTTTGAAAAGGTTCCAAACTTCCCCAAGAACTTGACTAAACTCGGTAGATCTCATATAGGGTTTTCCATGTAAAGGGCGATATCGTCAGCAAAAAGACTGGAATACATTACCCTTTTGCCCACTCTGATCCCCTCAAATTCTTTCCCCCCATTCAAAAACCTGGACAAGGACTCAATAGCTAGGTTAAAAAGGAGTGGGGGCAGTGGGCATCCCTGGCGTGTCCCCCTCCACAGCGGGATGATGCTTGAGAGGAATCCAGGGATACTCGCTCTCGCCTTTGGATTGGAATATAATCCTTTTAAGAAGGTCCTCAATGTTCCCTTTAGTCCCACTTTGTCCAGTACTAAATGCAGCCAGGGCCACCTGACATTGTCAAAAGGTATTTCAGCATCCAGAGTGACCATGGCTGGATCCCCGCACCTTCTTGTCCTCAGACGAGGTTCAATACGTCCAAGACCAAGAGCGACCTCCGGATATTGCCAACCGCTGACCTTCCCTTCACAAAGCCAGCCTATCGAGGGTTGATCAATTTGGGCAGAACTTGTGCTAAACGATTGGTTATTATGTTAGATATGATTCTTAAATCTACATTTATGAGGGAGATTGGACGGTAATTGACCGGGTTCATCCAGATTTTTATCCCCTTTTGGTATCAGTTTAATGTGTGCCACATTCATATTGTCTGGTATTGTCCCCTCCCTCAAGAAAGCGTTAAACATGGAAGATAGACGCGGCGCCACCTGGTCTTTCAATGATTTGTAAAAACCTCCATTAAAGCCGTGAGGTCCCGGAGCTTTGTGAGTGTTAAGATTGTGTATTCTTCCGATAACTTCTGTCACAGTCATCTCTACCTTTAAAGAGTCCACGTCTTCTGTGGACAAAGCGGGAAGATGTATCCCAGCTAACCAGTCTTGTCTCCCCTTCTCCCTCCGTCTGGTTACTGTAGAGAGATCTGTAGTGATGACCCAAAACATCAATTGTTTTCTTAGGGTCATACGTTAGAGAGCCATCTTTGTGCCAGATGGAACATATCAGGGTGCCCGGTCTCCCCCTTGCCAGGTTAGCTAAAACTTTTCCTGCCCTGTCCCCGAATCTGTGTAATTTGGCTTCCCACTGTGATTTATGCATAGCTTCCTTCAATTTAACCCAGTCATCAAAGTTTTGTTTCTGTGCCCTCCATTGTTCTTTAGCCTCAGGAGAAGCATTTTGTTTGTACTGTAGGAGGTTCTGACGGCATCACTGAGTGGCAAGAATTGGGATTCTAAGCGCTTCTTCTTTGTCGTGGTGTAAGCCAACATTTTCTCCCTAATGACGGCTTTCGCCGTCTCCCAGAACAATCTAGGGTTATCCTCATGTTGTTGGTTGTCGATTAAATTCTGTCCGCCATTCTCTCAGCAGCTTCTGGAAGTTTTCATCTTCCTGTAGAAAGGTTGGGAAGCGCCAGATAAAGTCAGTGCCACGAGGGTATCAATCAGATCGAGGGTTACCGGGCTGTGGTCCGAGATGACACCTCTACGTCTCTGACTCTGTGAACCAGTCCATCCCCTACCAAGAACATATCTATCCTGGACCAAGATCCATGGGGATGGGAGAAATGAGTAAACTCCCTCCCCATTGGATTCCTCAGACGCCAAATGTCTCTTATTACCAGGTCCCGAGCAAAGTTCTGCAGATCTGTAATATCGTCACCTCTCCCCCGTTGTCATCTTTGTCCCGGCCGTCTGTGTCGCCCCTTCTTGTCTGTCGTCAGTATTGGACATGACTAAATTAAAGTCGCCCCCTATGATTGTTTGTTGTCTGTCAGCTACCAGTATCTGTCTCTGGAGTCTGGCCAGGAACTGTTTCTGGTCTGTGTTTGGGGCATATACGTTATGTATATTAAGGGTAACACCCTGGCTCTCCAGTAGAACATTGATGTGTCTCCCTTCCTTGTCACATGAACTTGATATCAATTTGTAAGGAAAAGATGTGTGTATTACTACCATCACCCCGCCTTCCTTCCCACCGCCCCAGACCCAAAGACAGCTCCCACCCAAAGCCTATGCATTCTGAATAATTGGTCTTGTTTCAGATGTGTCTCTTGTAGTAAGACAACATCCCCCCTCATCTTTTTAAGATGGCATAATATAATGGACCGTTTGCCTGCAGACCTTTGACATTCCACGTCACTAGTCTAACCAGAATCTACACTTTGCATCGATGATTCCCGACGTCCAAACTGGAATTGGACAAAGAAGCCCGTCTTATTCTCGGCTTGAATCCCCCCTTTGTTGCCGACCCTCTAACCCAGAACAAAGTAACAAAAGTCGTCAACCCCAAAAACCCACAATTCCAACATGTCATCAACATTAACACAGGTTCATATTGCAATGTCATCAAAACCCTCCCCTCCCACCCACTCCTGTAACATGCAATTAGCTTCTATATCTGCCATGTAGCCAGTTAACCCTTTCTTGCTCCCACCACACGTCCCGCTAATATTGATGTTGTGGCGGTGGTGAGGGAGGAAATGATGCAGAAAAAACAGAAGGAACGAGAAGAGAGAGAAAAGAAAAGAAGAGAGATGGGGGGACCAAAAAGGAGTGTGAAAAGAACTGCGATTCCCCCCCGTGCATTGGCATCTCCGGAGACTTCTTTCAGTTTTGCTAGCCCACAGTGGAAGCTCCCGCCATCAGCATGCGTAAGTGACGTCAGTGGGTATCCCGGGGCTTATGCATGTTGATGAGCGGGAGCTTCCACTGTGGGCGGTCTCCCCTGCAGTGATGGCCTGACATTCTCAATGGCACAGAGGAAGGGGGACGCAGGATATTAGGGGAGTTGTGAAACTGCACTGCGGGGAGCGGACAACAACGGGGAGTGGGGGGCTGAGCATTCACACTACGGGGAGGGGCTGAGAAGTCAATCTGCAGGGAGGAGGGCTGGAGATCTTAGTAAACATTTGAACAGCCCGCCCCTGGAATAGTGACACTGTTTCAGGGAGGGGATGAAGAGGGGTGTGGCAGCCGTGTGAGGATCCCAGGATGCATTGGGGCACTTATACGGAGCGTCACCAAAGAGGAAATGGCATAAAAAACAATAGCAGTTATATAGTGTAGAGAGGGAACGATGAGGAATTAATAAGGGAAGTAACTGAGAAAAAAAACTTAGATTAGAGGGATATATTGGATAGTAAGCTAAGAGGAAAGTTGCTGGTCTTGGACTGACCCTTTAGTACCTTGACAACACTTATTACAACTCATCACCCCTTTCAGGATCTTTACTTGCTATCATTGAATGGGAAAGTCTTGGCTGAGAGTTAAAACCTAAGATCTAATACTGAATCCCCCTATACCCCTTAGATGGTTGTTGATTGGCCGATCATTTTACCTGCAGCTATGTCTGATGTTTCGATCACACACAGTAGCTTTTGCTTGGCCGATCGCCCCTGTGTCCTCTGAGACCGAGCTGCTGCCCTTCATCTCCCGGAGAATACGCGGATCTAACTCTTCTCCTCTTTCTGCCCTTCCTCAGCTGATTTCCAGGGCACGCTGGTGAAGGCCTCGCTCCTGCAGGTCCTGTGCTTGTACCAGAGGGTGGTGCCCCATTTGGTGTCGCAGAGTAATTTTGATTTCAGTAAACTACTGAGAGGTAAGTTACATGCACATCATCCGGCGGAGTCTACTAAGACGATAACCATTCATTTCCTCCCAGCGTCTCTGATCTACTTTTCACTTTTCTATTTTTGAAGAACATAATAATCAATGCTCTTATGAACCTGATTTTGGATAAAAATAGTTTGTTGGTCGGAGTTAATTGAATTTCACGCCTCCTGGTTGGATCCGTTCTTGCTGGGGAGCTGTGCCGTCCTAACTGTTTCTAGGTTACTTGCCAGTCTACTCGCATCAAAGTTACAAATGTAGACATTATGTAAGAGAGCCGGTGAAGCACGAGAACGCCGGTTACATTTCTAGACCGAGTTTACTCAACTTTTAATGAATGGTAACTATCTGAATGTGTGAAAGTCTACAGAAAGGGGTTGTGCCATGAACAATTGTACATTTTAATTGATAGATCTTAGAATAAAAATAAATTCCACAATTGGTTGTGTTGAAAAAAATATGTTCCTGTCTCGAAATATTCTTATAAATGTGTCCCTGTGTAATGTATGTGTTCGACCATGTGGGAACAGGTGGGAGTATAAGAGTATACACAGACAGTACAGCCAGGGATCACAGGATATAAGAGTGAGCTGTAATGTCTGTATACTCTTATTTTCTGGTCATCATAATGGGAGACCCAGACAATGGGGTTTAGGGCACTGCCCTCCGGAGGTCACACTAGGTACTACAAGTTTGTAGACACCGCCTCCTCCGCTTATAAACCCCTACCGCAGGGAAAATCCTCAGTTTTAAACTTAGTGTGCTCGGAGGATCACGCTTTGCTTGCACTTCACTGCATTCTCACAGCTTACGTGATGGCGTCTGAAGACAAGGTAAAAGGTTCCAGTCGGGACCTGCGACAGCCTCCCCGCTCACCCTTGTGGAACACGCAGGTGGAGGTACCGGAGGGCCTAGAGCCTGGACACTTTGTGTTCTCCCGGTACGCTGTTGCGCTCCTTTCCATCCCTCTCTGGGGGGCTCTGGAGAGTGGGAGATGGGAGCCTTGCACAGCTCCGCTCCGTCCGAGGCCTCCCTAAATGGTGCTTACAGACCGGACTGGAGCCAGCCCAGTCCGAGGCTTCCCTAAATGGTGCTTGCACTCCGGACTGGTGCTGCACCCCCGTCCGAGGCCTCCCTAAATGGTGCTTACAGACCGGACCGGCACTGAGGCACTCTGTGTCTCCTGTGTGCCTGGGGGTAGTGTCTGGCACTTTATGTGTTTCATGACACTCAGACCGCGCGTTACCCTCGGGTCCGCGGTTCTGCGGGTGTACCCTGTGCTGGGGTCACCCTGGCTGACCGCCCTGTGTGTCACGGGCTGAGGCTGTAGGCTGCGGATGTTTTGTTTTGTGCATGCAGTCTGTGTATAACATTTTACACTTTTTCCCGCGCTGCGGGCTCCGGCTCCCTCATGCTGAGGCTGCTTGGAGGATGGGAAGCAGCCCGTGCGGTGACGTCATCGATGGGCGTGTGTGTGTGTTTCCCGCGTGTCTTCGGCGCCGCCCACAGTTTCACTGTCGGCGCCCATCTTTACCCTCACTTCCCGGTTGGGATTTGTATGCAGCGTGCGCCTGCACTCCAAAGGGGAGACCGGAAACCGTCGCGGAGGTCACACACACACACCGCTTCCTCATACCGCTTTACTGCGGTCGGTAAGCCACCGGGACTCCCGGTTTTGTTGTCTGCAATTTGGCTTATTTTCCCCTACTGTGGCGATGTCCTCAGTTAGGAAGCGTGCTGCTAAGGCGGCAGAGACCACCATTACCTGTGCTACATGCAATGGAACGCTGGTGGAGGGGTCCTGCAATAACTGCGGACGCCCAGAGGCCCGGGCTGGCACTGCTGAGTCAGCAGCTCCGGTGCTATACCCTGAGGTTCAGGTGATCTCAGGGCCATGGGAGACTCAGAATAAGATCAATGAATCTCTGTTGTCCCAGCTGTCCTCCATGTCGCAATCCCTGGAGGCACTTAATAGGAGGCTGGATAGCCCAGCTACTCCGTCCAGTTACCCCCGGGTGTCCCCCTCTTCGGCTGTGAGACCCCTTAAGCGGGCTCGTCGTGAGGAGTCACTCGAGCTCCAGGCTCTCTCTGAGGAGAGCGTTCCTCTGATGGTGAGGACGATGATGGGGGTTCAACTTTCGGGTCTGTGTCTGTATCTGAAGGTGCACCCGAAGGAGGTCTATCAATGGCTACGGCCAGAGGCTAGACCAAGTGGTTCCTTCATGGACCACACGAATTTTGGAAGGGTTGTTAGAGCTCCCAGGTTACATCCTGGGCGGCGTTATGTCCGTAAACCCAAGGACAATCGCTTCCCCTTCTCCCAGGAGGTGCTTCAGGAGTGGTCGCAGTCCCCGAAGGTGGATGCTTCCATGACCAGGATTGCTGCACGCTCCCTTTTCTCTGCCTCTGATAGCTCCTCGCTGAAGGATGCGACGGATAGACAGGTCGAGCAACTCGCCAAGTCTTCCTATGAGGCTGTGGGGTCTTCATTTGCCCCTAACTTTGCCACGGTCTGGACCTTGCAAGCGATTACTACCTGCTTGGATGGTATCTCTGACCTGGCAAGATCTAGTCCAGAGGTCCTGGCACTTACCGAGAGGGCAAGGGCCTATGCGGACTACGCCAGGACGGCGACTCTGGAAACTGCCGCTCGCTCAGCTGTGGCTTCGGCCAATGCTATAGCGATCCGCAGGTTGTTGTGGCTGCGTCTTTGGGACTCAGATGCCACATCCAAGAAGATTTTGCAGAATCTTCCGTTTGCTGGTGACAGGCTTTTTGGCACCGAACTGGACAAGCTGATAAAGGATTCTGCTGAGTCTAAGATACCGCAGAATAAGCCTAAGCCACGGTATTCCGTTAAAAGGAACCCAAAACAGTGGTCCTTTCGCTCCAGCTCGCAGTCATCAGCACCGTCCGCTCGCACGGACCGAGGGGGAAAGCCCGCCTCTCAGTGGCGCTCTAAGAGTCGTCCAAAGAAGCCGGCGGGGGCGGCGGCTGCCACCCCCAAACCCGCCTCTACATGACTCGCTCTCTCATCCTGCCTCCCCACAGGTGGGGGGCCGCTTGTCTCGCTTTCAGGACAAGTGGCTACTTCACGTTCAAGATCAGTGGGTTCGAGACGTGATCTCGCGAGGTTACAGGATAGAGCTGACGTCAAAGCCGATATCCCGATTTCATCGGTCGGTCCCATCACCAGAAAAGGCTCAGGCTTTTTACCAGGTGTTGGAGGGTCTCCGCAGAGACGGAGTGGTGGTCCCGGTGCCTTCCGGAGAGAGGTTCAGGGGTTTTTACTCCAACCTCTTTATCGTCCCGAAGAAGGACGGATCCTTCCGCCCAGTACTGGACCTGAAGTTGTTCAACCGTCACGTGTTGGTTCGGAAGTTCCGTATGGAATCACTGCGCTCCGTGATCGCAGCTGTGTCACAGGGGGACTTCCTAGGGTCCATAGATATCAGAGACGCTTACCTTCACGTGCCCATTGCACCGGCTCATCAGCGCTGGTTGCGATTCGCAGTGGGGGAAGAACACTTCCAATTTGTGGCGCTGCCGTTCGGGTTGGCGTCGGCACCGCGGGTGTTCACAAAAGTGATGGCCTCCATGATGGCTCTCCTGCACATGCAGGGACATGCCGTCATTCCCTATTTAGACGACCTGCTGGTCAGGGCGCCATCAGAACACCTCTGTCAAGAGAGCCTGGATGTGACCATGCGGTCCCTGGAACAGTTTGGTTGGCTCCTCAATATTCAGAAGTCAACGCTAGTTCCGACCCAGTCTTTGACATATCTGGGCATGGACTTCAACACAGCCTCAGCCCTGGTGTCTCTGCCACGAGTCAAACAGATGGCGATCCAATCAGGAGTACAAGCAGTCCTCCTGTCACCACAATCATCCCTACGGGTGTTGATGAAGCTGGTGGGGCGCATGGTGGCAGCAATAGAGGCGGTGCCGTTCGCACAATTTCGCCTCCGTCCTCTTCAGCTGGAGATTCTCCGCAGGTGGGACAAGAGGACGATCTCTCTGAATCGGCTGGTGACCCTTTCCCAACCGACCAGGGATTCCCTGCAGTGGTGGCTACAGCCACGTCACTTGTCTCGGGGCCGGTCCTTCATCAAACCGTCATGGTTAGTGGTGACCACCGACGCCAGTCTGAAGGGCTGGGGGGCGGTGTTCTTGCACCACAGGGCCCAAGGCCTCTGGACTCAGTCGGAGTCGGCGTTGCAGATCAACGTACTGGAGATCAAGGCGATCTATCTGGCACTCCTGGCATTTCAGAGATTCCTCTCAGGACAACCCATTCGGGTTCAGTCCGACAATGCGACGGCCGTCGCTTATATAAATCATCAAGGAGGAACCAGGAGTGCAGAGGCTCTGGCCGAAGTCCACCGCATCCTATCCTGGGCGGAGGACAACAACTGCCTGATCTCCACAGTTCACATCCCAGGGGTCGAAAACTGGGAGGCCGACTATCTGAGCCGGCAGGGGATGGACGCCGGAGAGTGGTCTCTTCATCCAGACGTCTTCCAGGACATCTGCAGCAGATGGGGCACTCCGGACGTGGATCTGATGGCCTCGTGGCTGAATCATCAGGTTCCGCAATACATGGCGAGGTCATGGGACCCCCAGTCTCTGGGAGCGGACGCCCTGATCTTGACTTGGTCCAGATTCCATCTACCATATGTGTTCCCGCCTCTGGCTGTGATTCCCAGGGTGCTGTGGAAAATCAGGTCGGAATGCAGGGTAGCCATTCTAGTGGCCCCAGACTGGCCCAGGAGGTCCTGGTATCTGGACCTGTGGCAACTGTCAGGCGGACACAGGTGGGCTCTTCCAGACCGCGCAGATTTACTCGCGCAAGGCCCATTCTTCCACCTCAATTCCAGGGCCCTCAGATTGACTGCATGGCTCTTGAGGCCTGGCTGCTGACGTCCAGGGGTTTCTCCCCTACGGTGGTTGCCACTATGAATCGGGCTAGGAAGCCAGTTTCCAGGAAGATGTACCACAGAACGTGGAAGATCTTTTTTACTTGGTGTGCATCTGGTGGACGGTCTCCGTGGCCCTTGTCCATCCCGACGTTGTTGGCTTTCCTACAGTCGGGTTTGGAATTGGGATTATCCCTTGGCTCTTTGAAAGGTCAAGTATCAGCATTTTCAGTGCTGTTTGACAGGCGATTGGCGCTTCTCCCGAAGGTCCGTCAATTTCTGCAGGGGGTGTCACGGATGGTTCCGCCCTACAAGAGACCTCTAGACCCTTGGGACCTTAACATGGTCCTGGCGGCATTACAGAAACCTCCGTTTGAGCCGCTAAGAGATGTTTCTCTATCGCGTCTGTCCCAGAAGGTGGCTTTTCTGGTGGCAATTACGTCTCTGAGGAGGGTATCAGAATTGGCTGCACTATCGTGCAAGTCGCCCTTTCTGGTGGTTCACCAAGACAAGGTGGTGTTGCGCCCACGGCCAGAATTCTTGCCGAAGGTGGTTTCAACTTTCCATCTGAACCAGGAGATTGTTCTCCCATCATTTTGCCCCGCTCCCGTTCATCAGGTTGAACGCGACCTCCATACTCTGGATCTTGTGAGAGCTATACGCATTTATGTGTCCAGGACCGCCTCCTTTAGGAGTTCGGATTCCTTATTTGTTCTTACGACAGGTCGCTGTAAGGGGTCCGCGGCGTCGAAGTCGACATTGGCCAGATGGATTAAGGCTTCCATCCAAGAGGCTTACCGGACTTCTGGTTTGCCTCTCCCGGTGGGATTAAAGGCTCACTCTACCAGAGCAGTAGGTGCCTCCTGGGCTTTGCGACATCGAGCGTCTGCTCTACAGGTGTGTCAGGCGGCCACTTGGTCCAGCCTGCACGCTTTCTCTAAGCACTATATGGTGCATGCCCATGCCTCTGCGGATGCAAGTTTGGGCAGGCGGGTTCTCCAGGCGGCGGTTGCCCACCTTTAAAAGGGAACCATGTATTATCCGTCTTGTTGAGGAACTCTTCCCGCCCTGGGGTATTGCTTTAGGACATCCCCATTGTCTGGGTCTCCCATTATGATGACCAGAAAAAAGAGAATTTGTTTACGTACCGTAAATTCTTTTTTCTTTAATCATCAATGGGAGACCCAGCACCCACCCAGTTGTTCCTTTGCATGTTTTGCATTTGCTCTGTTCTCCGTTGAGACAGGGTTTGCCGGGTTGTTGAACCGTCTGTGCACGGCATTCTTCCCGATGTTTCGGGTGTGGTTTATTTCCTCCTCGCAGCTTGTGGACCAAACTGAGGATTTTCCCTGCGGTAGGGGTTTATAAGCGGAGGAGGCGGTGTCTACAAACTTGTAGTACCTAGTGTGACCTCCGGAGGGCAGTGCCCTAAACCCCATTGTCTGGGTCTCCCATTGATGATTAAAGAAAAAAGAATTTACGGTACGTAAACAAAATTCTCTTTATTCTGTGATCCCCGGATGTAATGTCTGTATACTCTTATATTCTGTGATCTCCAGCTGTAATGTCTGTATACGCTTATATTCTGTGATCCCCAGCTGTAATGTATGTATACTCTTATATTCTGTGATCCCCGGCTGTAATGTCTGTATACTCTTATATTCTGTGATCTCTGGCTGTAATGTCTGTATACTCTTATATTCATTGATCCCCAGCTGTAATGTCTGTATACTCTTATATTCTGTGATCCCCAGCTGTAATGTCTGTATACTCTTATATACTGTGATTCCCAGCTGTAATGTCTGTATACCCTTATATTCTGTGATTCCCAGCTGTAATGTCTGTATACTCTTATATTCCGTGATCCCCGGCTGTAATGTCTGTATACGCTTATATTTTGTGATCCCCGGCTGTAATGTCTGTATACTCTTATATTCTGTGATCCCTGGCTGTAATGTCTGTATACTCTTATATTCAGTGATCCTCGGCTGTAATGTCTGTATACTCTTATATTCTGTGATCCCCGGCTGTAATTTCTGTATACTCTTATATTCTGTGATCCCCGGCTGTAATGTCTGTATACTCTTATATTCTGTGATCCCTGGCTGTAATGTGTGTATACTCTTATATTCTGTGATCCCCAGCTGTAATGTCTGTATACTCTTATATTCTGTGATCCCTGGCTGTAATGTCTGTATACTCTTATATTCAGTGATCCTCGGCTGTAATGTCTGTATACTCTTATATCCTGTGATCCCCAGCTGTAATGTCTGTATACTCTTATATTCTGTGATCCCCGTCTGTAATGTCTGTATACTCTTATATTCCATGATCCCCGGCTGTAATGTCTATATACACGTACATTACACGGGCACATTTATAAGAATATCTTGGGACAGGAACATTTTTTTTTTATAACACATCCAATTGTGGAACTTATTTTTATGCGAAGATCTATTAATTAAAATGTACAACTGTTCATGTTTTATGGGTAATCAACTACTATACAGTATTGTAATCTTTTTCATAGGCTGTTCTGTGCTTGCCATAGACTTGAATAATAAGTGTCCATGCACTCCAGGGCTATAAGTCCCTCATGGTATAGATATTGATCATATATTAGATCCATCCGTCTTGTAAAACTACATCTCCCAGCATGCCCTTAACAGCCTGAGGGTCTTTGGCTGCAGAAATTGATGTATGGTTTTGGTCTTCTACCTTAGGGATTGTGGATGAGAGGGGGATCCGTACGGAGGTGCCTCCTGTGCTGCAGCATCAGATCCTCCAGGTGGCGCTAGAGCTTCCAGCCAGCAAGTTTTCTTGGTTCAAAATGCAGGTTCGTCTTCGATTGATTGAAGTTTTGTATCAGTAAAATGAAGTTTTAACTGGAATAAACCTACATATTAGAAATGAATCCTCACAGTAATAAAAATAAATGTGTGTGCAATAAATGTATAAAACATGCTGTAGAAAAGATGATTTGGCTGGAATATCCCTTTAATAAATGTTATGACTACATTAAATTGGTAACCTTCATACCATAATATTCCTTTTCTCCTTCGCCTCATTGGGGGACACAGACCGTGTGTAGACCGTGGGTGTTATGCTGCTGTCCTCTAGGAGGCGACACTAGGCAAATCTGCAAAAGAGTTCAGAGACTCCTCCTCTGCAGCATATACACCCTGGAGCAGGAAGTGCTTCTCCAGTTTTTGCTTAGTGTCGATAGAAGGTAGACATGGTCCATAGGACCACTCCAAATTACATAGTTAGATATTTTTTACTTAGATTTTTTATTCTTTTTTACCAAGGATATGAGAGGGCGACGGTATCTCCGCATACCGATCTCCCAAAACCAGCAACAGGCGGGAACGCGGGGTGTTACCTCCACGTATCCCCTCCTGCCACGATGGATAGGGAGCAAGGCGACGGTTCCATTGCGTTCCGATCTCCTTGTTTTTTCTCCCATGGCCGGCGCTTCCACATTTTCCCCTGTCCCCACTGGGAACCTCAGGGTGACTTCTGCAGGCTTGCAGAGAATCACAGCATGAAAGAGCTAATCCTGCTGGGCACATCAGGACGCCAGGCCAGGCACAGACACCCTCCCCATCTCCCTTCTGGGTTATGGGTCGAGCAAGCCCAAGATGCCCTCCCCATTCCCTGCCAGGGTCTGGGTTGAGGAGCCTACACAGGTAATCAGGGTTCCCCTGGGACCCTGCATGTTTTCTTTCTTTTTACCCCCTGAGCCACCAGCTGCAGCGTCTGTAACCTGCAGAACTACAAGCCCTTCTGTGAGGGTCTCTGAGAGCAGGCTCTCCCACCTCGGTCCCCCCTCCTCCGGACTATTTATGCTGCGCCCGCTCCCCTGGAAGGGAGCACAGCAGCGGCGGCTCATAGCGGGCCCTGGGTGCCGATGGGGCGCTGCCTCACTGTGGTCGCAACCTCCGGTGCCAGGCGCCGTGCTCCCAGTTCCGGCCCCGGACCTCCGCGCCAGCCCTCCGCCATTCCCGGGCCCGCGTTTTACGCGAGGCCCCGGCTTCGGCCTAGCCGCACGTCACAGTCCCGCCCACCGGCTCGCCCCACTGGACGGGAGCCTTGCAGCGTCAGCACGGGGGCGGGACCGGTCTGAAAAGGGCGCCATTCAGCCTCTCTGCGCGCTCTCGCGCTGGCTCCGCCCCCTTCTTCATGGCACTGCCGCCATTGCAGCCCCGGCGCTGACACCGCTGTATAACAGCGGCGAACAGCACTTGGGCATTAGGGGACTCAGGCTGACCTGGCCATCTGTGGCTAGAGGTCAGATGGTTGAATAACACACTACAACCTCTGGGGTTGCACATAGGACTCTGCTCAGGGCAGAATGACTGCAGGGGCACCCACTAATGGGGCAGATGGCAGCAGGCTCATGCTTGCCTCCGCTGAGGCACCTGGTCCCTATCCTCCCAGGTGGAGATAAAAGGGGATACACAGATCAGCTCAGTTTCTTGTGCCACATTACAGCAAGTCTCACAGCATCCGCTGTACGGGGTATACAGGGACCTAACACGGCTTCGCTGTGCGCCAGTCTCCGATAGTTACTGACGGGCAGTCAGCAGTGGCGTACCTACACCAGGTGCAGAAGTTGCGATCGCACCCGGGCCCTGCAGCCTAGGGGGCCCCAAAAGTCCCTTTGTCCTATAGAAAAAGACATACTGTTAAACATTTGCAATAATTGGGGGCCCCATTGGAGCCTTCGCATCAGGGTCCCGGGGCCTGATGTTACGCCACTGGCAGCCAGCTTGGTACAGCCTGCCTCAACTTGTACTCCTCCCCCCTCCCTGTACACCAAGCATGTGACAGTAATGCTACCCCTGTACTCTGTGACAGAGTAACATCACATTACTAGGAATACTGCTAATTCCCAGAGCAGTACAGCCAGAGTCCCTCTGTCCAGCACACGGACCAATTATAGTTGTGCCTACCACCGTGCCAGATGCAGGTACCTGTTGGTACAACATCCCGATCTGATGGCCTTACCCGGGGAGGGTAGCTACGTTTAAGTGATATACCGACATGCCCTCCTCCTCTGTTCCCCTCAACGTTGGGAACCCTGTTGATATTCATCATCCATCGGCCCCCTTCCCAGGCCCCTACACAGTTGAGAGAACTAGGTTGCGGTGGAATTACGGCGAGTCTAACTCACAGGTTTCTTCCTGGGTCCTCCATTGTTGGAGAGTCCAGTTGAAGTTGACGTAACCTACAATTATCTGACAACTGCAAGGGTCCTAGGACTGTTACCAATTTTTTCCAATCCCACAGCTAGAGTTCCGGTTTGCAGGGATGACGGTCAAGTCCTTCAAAACACAGGATGAACTCCATGATCAGCCCTGCTCGAGTGGTTTAGCTCGGGTCTCTGGAACCGAAGACCCATAACATGCTTCCTCCTCAGCTCCCCACTGTCGGAGGCGCTGAGTTGTAGCCGATAGTGTTATATGCCAAGCTTCTTCCTCGACTCTCCACTGGGGATTCGGGTTGAAGCTGCGAAGGCATGAGGCCTGACCGGCCTCCGTCACCTGACTACAAAGACAAAACTCGGGGTATACGAATTCTGTTGCCAATCTCCTCACTAGACCTATATGGATATTTGGCTTAAGATGACACGTGCGAGTACTCTGCACAGCCTGCCTCGAGACGGGACCTTGCGGCCCCCTGACCGCATTAATCCAATGAATGGGCCCTTCTTGCCCCCGTAAGACCATGGCCCGAGCCTTCTTCCACGCACTCTGTCCCTTCTCGATTCAGGAGTCACCAGTGGGATAGTGCTCGCGGTGGGCAGCACAGGACACCAGCGACCGAACGGTCGCGAACACAGCCTCCAATTCTTTTTCTGCCAGCACTGCTCTTGTCTTTCGGCTTTCTCCGGACCTCCACGACGGGCCTCTGTGGTTCCCGAGCCCCGCGTTTTTTAGCAGGGTCCGGCTTCGGCCTAGCCGTGACATCTCTGGCTTTCCCGCCCGTTCTCAGCCCGCCTTCTGCCCGCCCTCCACCTGCCGTCGGAGCTTCCGAACCTTCAGCTCAGGGGGTGGGGCGACGCTGAAGGGACTGAAGCGAAAAGATTACATAGTTTTTTCCCCCGCCTGAACTTGGCAACGTATATACTGCTTTTCAGCAGTCTTCCATCTCCGGATGGCTCTTTTATCAATCCATGACTTTCAGAGACTGCGAACACAGTGACATTTGCACCGTGCTCGTTAAACAGATTCAGTGGGATCGGCCTTCCTCAGGTCTACCCAAACACTACGGCGCATGCTGCAACACAGCACATATATCCAGGAGCCCCAGCTCCGCTGCGTGCCCTTGACGCCCCATGCTGCAGCGTCACGTATAGAGTCTCAGCCATATGGGACGCACAGCATCGCATGATCATGGCTGCCGTTAGTTGCAACGCATTTACAGCTCTAGTCAGTTTCCCAGACAAAGCACAGATTCTTCATCTTGGACTCCGCAGCTTTCGTCAGGGATTTCCTCAATCCTTCACAGCTGCTATAAGAGTCCTGGTCAGCATAGTAGCCAGTTCCTTTGCCTCAGCGGAATCGCCGGCCTTTGCAATTATCCATGCTCAGGCGTTGCACGAATACTGCATGGGGGGCGATGTACCCCCCTCACAATGCTCAGGGCAGTAGTCTTGCCCTGTCTCGAACATACCTCACAATGCGCAGGGCAGTAGTCTTGCCCTGTCTCGAACATACCCCTAACTCTACGCACATTCAGTAGTATCTCTAGGACTGTAATTGTTCAGTCACCTTCTGGCATTCAGACAAGTAAGGATGCAGTCAGACAAGGCCACAGCCGTGGCATATGTCAACCACCAGTGTGGAACCCGCAGTCTCTGAGCGATGACAAGTTCGCCACATTCTTCACTAGGTGGAATCCTACAACACGGTACTGCCAGCTGTTCTCATACCAGGTGTACTCTTCTGAGTGGCGTTTTCTTTTTTCCTAATTCGCCAAGGCATGGACTCAGGGTGACCAGCCCCTTCCCCTACACGTCCTCCGTCGAATCGCCGACGCCAGGTACCCACAGATATGGAGCTGACGGAGTCACACCTCAATGCCACGGTCCCGGCCTTCCTGGCCTGGTCTCAGGATACGCAGTCAGTGGGACAGACTCACTAGTCCAAGCCTGGACCGGTACCCGCCTCTCCTATATTTCTTCCCCTCTAACAGTCAGGAATATCAAAACGAGAATGTCGCCGGGTCATCTTTATGGTCTCAGACTGTTCCATTCGCCCTTGGCGCGCACGCTTGTCCAATTTATAGCTGCAGTACCAGGACCTCTAACGGACAGTTCAGACCTGTTCGCTCACGGCCAGTTCTTTCTCAGAACTCTTCACATCTGAGGTTAATACCGTAGCCTTTCAGACCTAGAATTTCACCCAAGAGGTTTTTTTCCCAGGATATTGTAACGAGCGTAGTCACAGAGGAGGACACCAGCTTTATCAGCGATATCCCATCACACGTGTACTCATATTTTTTTTTTTTGCTGGGACTCCTTTAGAAGTCATTCCCCTTGGCCCTACTTCTTACTAGGACCCTCCGTCTTCCACTCAGACCTAGACTCAGGGCTATCCTTTGGGTCTTTCACACAGCAGGTTTTTTTCACCCTCTTACAAGCACGTCTTGCCACCAGACTTCTATGAAACCATTCCTCGAAGGGTCTGCTATTTCTGGTCCCCATACAATAAGACTACATCCGTGGGGAACTGACCTTGATACTCGCGGCCGGCAAGAATCCCGTTTTCAGCCATGATGGAATATTTCCTATAGCATCCTCATTCACATAGCGGTATAGTTCGGTGGCATTTTATTTGTCTCTGCAGAGGTATCGGTACTTGCAGCGGTTTCGCGTAATCCATCTTTTTTTCTAGTCTTTCATCGGAACAAGACTTTCCTATGGCTGTTTCCTTTCTTCTTCCAGGATAGGTTTACTCTTTCCACCTACATGACGACGTCTCTCTGCCATCGCTACGCCCGACTTCAGTCCGTCCGGTCGCGAGGGACTTACATGTGCGGGACCTGGTCTGGGCCCTACGCATCTAGATGTCAGTGCCCTCCTGAGAGGTCGGATTCTCTTTTCTTTTTTCTCATTCTTCCAATGGGCAGAACTAAGAACACGTCAGCCTCTAGGGCTCCTCTAACCATCCGGGACGCTTATTCCATTGATGACTCATCCCTTCCAGAAGGTCATGGTACATTCTACTCGGCCAGGAAGGCCTCCCGGACAGTTCGGTAACAGGCATTGGCGCAACAAGTGTATAGGCAGCCAATAGGCCAGCCTACTCCCATACCCAAGCCGCTATAGCGCTTGCACTCAGTCAGCAACAAATGCAGGTCTGGGTACACGTGTCCTCCAGGCGGCAGCTCGCCTGTTGGCTCATTGTTCTTCACTGACCATGCTCAGTGTCACTAGTTCCTGGGGCATGGTTCTTCTCTGACCTTGCTCAGTATATCTAGTTCCTTTGTTCTTTCCCACCCAGGGACTGCTTTGGGACGTCCCACGGTCTGTGTACCCCAATGAGGCGAAGGAGAAAAGGAGATTTTTGTGTACTCACCGTAAAATCCTTTTCTCTTAGCCTCTAATTGGGGGACACAGCACCCACCCTATTGCTCTTATGGGCCTTTTCTTCAGTTCTCACATTCATGGTTAACATGTTTACCATGTTTGCCTATTATCTCTCTGTTAGTTGTTGGCTGTTTAAACTTGTGCCTGTTTAGCTTCAGGCCTTGTAGTACTATGAGCCTGTTTAATATCATGTCTTGTTATACGATCATATGCTTCGTTAACTCTTCACTGTTTTCCACATGCGCCTGCTTAGTTACAGGCCTTGTGGTACTAATATTACTCTGCTAATTCTTAACTGTTTACGCACGTGCCTGTTCGGTTTCAAGCCGTGTTCCGCTATTATTGCCTTGTTAACTATATTGTTTACACGGATTGACTGTGTGTACTTCCTGTGTCACTGTTATTTCTTGACTCTCCTACTGCTTTAGCACAAAACTGGAGAAGCACTTCCTGCTCCAGGGTGTATATGCTGCAGAGGAGGAGTCTCTGAACTCTTTTGCAGATTTGCCTAGTGTCGCCTCCTAGTGGACAGCAGCATAACACCCACGGTCTACACACGGTCTGTGTCCCCCAATTAGAGGCTAAGAGAAAAGGATTTTACGGTGAGTACACAAAAATCTCCTTTTTTCCCATTTGCAGGAGGCAGCAGATGTTGGAGGGGAGAAGTCTGTATTTTATCTGCTCCTGAAAATGTTTGTGACGTGTAACAAAGCGCAGCTCAAGTCATCAACCAGAATGCTAGTTATTAAGGTGGGTAAGAACTACACTTTATTATTTAAAGGGGTATTCCCATCTCCAGGATCCTATCCCTATAATATAATATACCATATATACTCGTGTATAAGCCGACCCCCCTACTTTTGCCCCCAAAAGCTTGTAAAAGTTATTGACTCGCGTATAAGCCTAGGGTATGAAATGCAGCAGACCCCCACCCTATTATATAGCGCCCGTCACTGGTATATAGCACCCCTCAGTAATGGTATACAGGCCCCTCAGCAGTGGTATTATACAGGCCCCTCAGCAGTGGTATACAGGCCCCTGTGCAGTGGTATACAGGCCCCTGTGCAGTGGTATACAGGCCCCTGTGCAGTAGTATACAGGCCCCTGTGCAGTGGTATACAGGCCCCTGTGCAGTGGTATACAGGCCCCTGTGCAGTGGTATACAGGCCCCTGTGCAGTGGTATACAGGCCCCTGTGCAGTGGTATACAGGCCCCTGTGCAGTGGTATACAGGCCCCTATGCAGAAGTATACAGGCCCCCAGTGGTATACAGGTCCCTATGCAGAAGTATATAGGCCCCCAGTGGTGGTATACTGGCCCCCAGCAGTAATACACAGCCCCCCCTCCTTATTATGTGTCCCCCAGGCTGCGGCACCTGTCAAAGTAACAAACCTTTCATACATCACCTTTCCGGCGCCGCTCCTCCGCTCTCGGCTTCTTCTTCCTGCTTGTGCCGGCTTCCAGTGCTGTGACCGGGCGCCATCAGCTGTGCCCGGTCACATGACACCGGCACAAGCAGGAAGAAGCCGGGATCGGAGGAGCGGCGCTGGAAAGGTGATGTATGAAAGGTTTGTTATTTTAACAGGTGCCGCAGCCTGGGGGACACATAATAAGGAGGGGGGGGGGCTGTGTACCACTGCTGGGGGCCAGTGTAGTGCAATATGCACGGCATCCCCCCGCCGCTGATGGACGGGGGGATGCCGTGCATATTTATTACACTAATGAGGCGGCCCCACGTGACCGCCCACGGTTACTGCGGCCCCTCCTGCCTCCTCCAGCCACTGGTCACAGCCCCCCCCCCCCACAGCAAAAACCAAGTGACTCGCGTATAAGCCAAGGTGGGGACTTTTCAGCCCAATTTTTGGGCTGAAAAACTCGGCTTATACGCGAGTATATACGGTAATAGCAAATTCCTCCAATTAGTAATATAGTATAGTTCTCCTGATTAGCTGTCACTTTCCTCATGTGCAGGCCTTTGCAGTATCTTAGGTATCCATGGTTACAACCACTCATATAGTTAGTTTCTAGTGGTCGTAACCATGGATACCTAAGCTCCTGCAAAGGTCTGCACATGGGGTAAGTGACAGCTAATCAGGAGAACTATACTACATTCCTAATTGGAATTATTTACTAATATTAAAGAGGTTTTCCACTAATACTGTGCCCCCTTTTTTTTGTCCCAACTAACATGTTCCTAATATACTTTTGCTATCTACCCGGTCCTGTAACCTTATCTCTCTAAAGGTGCCGTTACACCTTGCGACATCGCCGCCGATTACATAGGCGATGTAGGGGTGTGGCCTATCAGTGACGACATCGCCCCTACATCACCTAATGTAAAGGGGCAATGTCGGCGCCTCCGAGAGGTCGCCTGGTTTAACATCATTGATGTGAAACCAGGCGGCCAATCTGGGGCGATGTGCACACATCGCCCCATATAACCAGCCGCCGGCTACCTGACAGCCGATGAGAGCCATAGGCTCCCGTTGTGCTGCATCGCCGCTGGGGTTTTGAGACCCCTCAACTCACCGATGCGCCGCCGGAGGTGTCGCCCCATGTAAATGGGCGACGGCGACAGTGGTGGGGCGCCAAAAACATGTGCACCCGCCAGTCGCCGCCAACATCTCCGGCGGCGGCGGCAGGTGTAACGGCACCTTAAGACTTGAATACCTTTATTGTTGTAGCTTTGATCTTCTGGGCTGCAGACTGGAATCGGACCAACTGAGCAGAACACATCACTGGTGGGGGCTGAGAGGAGAGTGAAGTGTGATCTGGGCACGTGTGCACAGACTGCTGTCGCTCACAGAGAGGCCACCAGCCTCCACCAGTGACGTGCCCAGCTCTGTTGGTCCAATTCCGGTCTGCAGCCCAGAAGATCAAAGCTACAACACAATAAATGTATTTATGAGTCTCTTAGAGAGAAGATTACAGGAGCAGGGTAGATAGCAGAAGTATATTGAGAAAGTATTACTTAAGAAAGGACAATAGAAAGGGGAAAGGGGATGTGTCCAGTTCATAGATATAGCAATAAAATGTGGCTACTTCGTGCACATACTGGATATTTAATTTCTGATGCCTGACCCCTAGATCCTGCGTGACAGCGGTGTGTTTGAGCATACCTGGGCTGAGCTGGAAATGTGGCTGAGGAGACTGGATAAAGTACCGCAGAGCTCGCAGGAGGGGGTCATCCACTTTCTGGAACAGGTAAGAGAAAACCCCCTCTAAAGCAGATATTCACTGATCGGTGCAGATCCTGAGTTACAGCCTCTATTACTGTAATTCTACTGCACAGCTGAATCTACAATTCTGGATTTTGATGAGCTTTTATTAGTATTTGCTATAAAGTAATCTATTGTAGGAGAAATTTGCTCATCCAGAATGGTGTGCTGCAGGTAGTATTCATTGTAAGGCTATGTATACCTTTGCAAAGTATAGATGGTTGTTTGGAAATTTTACATGATAACCTATCCTTCTGCTACCAATAACACTAACAGAAGGGAGGGGGAGAGCAGAGAAAGTCATTAGAACCAAGAGCAGTTATATAAAGGGGTTATTCAGGACTTTTACATTGGTAGCCTATCCTTAGGATAGGCTACCAAAGTATCTGATCGGTGGTGGTGTATCACTCGGACACCACGGATGCCTGGCGGACCCTATTGACTATAACGGGGTCCATCATGTTTCCATCTTGGTCTTCAGTAAATATGACAATCTTCAAAAGATGCTCTAATGCAGACACAAATACTGCCTGTATCGACACCCACTGGACTGTTTTCAAAGGCCAGCAGAATTGTGAGTGCAGCTCTGAAGTGTAAAACTTGACACAGGATTAACAAGAGGATTTTTTTCACGCTTTTAATAGTAATATTGTGTCACCTGTTTCATTGCATGTCCCCGATCATGTCCTGTTCTGTGTCTCTCTTTGCACAGGCGTTAGTCAAGGTGATTTCTAACCCATATCCGTTCACTGATAAAGTTTCTGATTTCGTACAAGAAGCCGGCATGCTGCAGATGAACACGGGGCTGCAGGATCCAGACAGCGTCAGTATTCCTATATCACACATTGATGGTTGGTATATTTCTATTCATTCCAGACCTTCTCTGCACCGCTGCATGTGTCCCCTGCCTGTCTGCTCACTGCTTCCTCTAGTGGAGATGTTATGTGACCACTGCAGCCAGTCAGCAGCCAGAGATAGGCTGCAGCTGTGTCTGATCTGGAAATAAAAGGTACGGACACTGTTCTGTCCAAGCTGGAGGAATCGTCAAGGCTGCAGGCAATCAGTGGGGGCAGATTACCTGCTGTGGTCACATAACGTCACCTGCTGGAGAGGAACCGATGAGACCAGTGGAGAAATGGTGGGATCCAGTAGATGAATGCCTGATATTTTTTTAAGTAGTGCCCACATGGATCCTTTATTACTATCATTATAACGTGTACTGGACTTGTCTTTTAAAAGATACGTTGACCTACTGTTTAAATTAGATTTTTTTTTTTTTTTTCTTTTTGTTTTTTTTTTTTGTTAAATATGAAATTTAATAGCTTTTTCATTATCAATCTGGTCACTGGACCTCATGCTACACTTATAATAGACTCACACTACTATTAATCTTCAGCAGTCTCATTATCGTCTCAGACACCATTACAGTGACTGATAACACCTCTATATACAGTAGATGACACTGGATCCACCATTCACAATAGGTGATATCACAGCTCACCTCCTCCTCCTGTACAATGACTGATAACACCTCTATATACAGTAGATAACACAGGATCCATTATTCTCAATAGGTGATATCACAGCTCTCCTCCTGTACAGTGACAGATAACACTTCTATATACAGTAGATAACACAGGATCAACCATTCACAATAGGTGATGTCACAGCTCACCTCCTCTTGTACAATGACTGATAACACCTCTATATACAGTAGATAACACACGATCCACCATTCACAATAGGTGATGTCACAGCTCACCTCCTCCTCCTGTACAATGACTGATAACACCTCTATATACAGTAGATAACACAGGATCCACCATTCACAATAGGTGATATCACAGCTCACCTCCTCACTTGAATTCTCAGATCACATGTGTTAATATTTGCCTTTGTTTCCTCCAGATGTTATGGATATGGTGGACGTGATTGTGGAGGGCAGTGATGGTCTGGATGAGGAGGTGGGCTTTGCTCTGGATGAGGATATGATCCTCCAGACCTTTCCTTTTAGTCCTCTGGTCACTGTGGCTCTTGAAGCCAGGAATAAGCTGCTGGCGTCTGATGGAGCCGGAGATGGTGAGCTTTCTCATCTTCCTGGTAATATCCTGTAAGATCTAAGGCTTCATTTGCTGCTCATATATTTGTACTGATATCTGATATTCTCTGTTCTTTAGCCGGTCCTGTGGTGCGGTACCTGACTTCCATAATGACAGACGTTCTCCATGGTCAGCGGGAGGCGCTCACGCTCTGCCTGGCTCTCCAGTCCTATGATGACCACCTGCCGTCCTTGGACACCAGCTCCTCGGTGTACTGTCATCTGCACAACTTTCATAACTATTACAGCTTGTGGATTCCTCCGTCCACTAAAAAGCCTCTGGTAAATGACTGTAGATACATATTGGACTCATAGGACTGCAAGTAGCAAGGCTTGTGTACCAGTGGTATAGGTAGTAGTCCGGCAAGCCTTAAACGGGCAGAGTACTGTGATTGATGCCTGGTGGGACCCTATAAATGCAGTCATACCTTTACTTGAATGATTGCAGAAAAAAGTGTCATAAAACTCCTGGAAAACAGGGCAGCATATGATTGATGTGTGCAGCACTACGTCACTATTTTGGGTTGTTGTTTTTTTGTCCCCTGTGGGCATGCCTTTCGACTGTAAGCGAAACCCTCCCGCCCCCTCCTCTTTCAGTTTTGTCAGGCTGGAGAATAGTGACAGTGCGCAGGAGCCAGAAACTATAAGTAGAGATGAGATGAGAGGGAGAGGGGCAGGGTTTGGCTTCCAGCCCTAAATCCTGCTGGTTGGTTTTCTTTAAAGAGTTTATATTGACTTTTTGGATTGCTACTTCCAATAGGTGCTGCTAGAGTTCTAGTCCTCTTCCTCTATGATGAGGCCATATGCAGCTTTAACTCTTATAAATGTTTTCTTCCGATAAGATGTGCAGATCAGTGACTATTGCTTGTTTCTTTAGTTCACAGAGCAGGGTGATGACAGTATGGAGACCTCGGAGCAGGAGGGGGACGCCTCGTATGACCGGCTCCTGAAGAAGGTGTTTGTGAATGTTGGTACAGAAGACGACTCCCAGGAAAGCCTGAAGGAGTCCATGTCACAGATTTCCCAAGAGGAGTTCCCACTTGCTGTAAAGCACACCCTGCTGTGTCTGAGGAGCACTGTGGACAACTTCAGCAAGGTGCGAAATTACTACATGATGACTGTAAATGTCACTGGTGAAGGTTCTATCATCTAGGTATATCCCATAGTACATATCACATCACCAGGTTTTCCTTCTGCAGCCTCTATCTCTAATTGTCAGTCTTCTCTGAGCTAGTGGGTGGTGACTACTCATTGTCTCTATATATTGCACTCAGATATGAGGGACTCCTGATCCCCTGACTCTATATAGCACAGACATAAAGGACATTAATGAGCATTGTTGCTGTGAGTTCAGCTCCGGGAGAAGATAAAGCGGGGAAAAGCAACAACATCTTCACTGTGCGTGTTTCTGCCTCTCTGCAGCTCCTTCTTCATCCTCATCCTTTCCTTGTCCTTTAACTTCAATAGGCAGCTTTAATCTGATTTCTCAGTGATCTTGTTTTAATCAAGACAGATTTTAGGGATGAGAAGAAGAGATTCCTACATGGAGAAAGAAGCTTAGTATGCTGATAAGCTGTGTTCCACAGTTTTATATTCACTCTTACTATATGCAGAGGAGGTGAGCTGTGACATCACCTATTGTGAATGGTGGATCCTGTGTTATCTACTGTATATAGAGGTGTTATCAGTCATTATACAGGAGGAGGAGGTGAGCTGTGATATCACCTATTGTGAATGGTGGATTCTGTACTATCTACTGTATATAGAGGTGTTATCAGTCATTGTACAGGAGGAAGAGGTGAGCTGTGATATCATTTATTGTGAATGGTGGATCTGTGTTATCTACTGTATATAGAGGTGTTATCAGTCATTGTACAGGAGGAGGAGGTGTGCTGTGATATCACCTATTGTGAATGGTGGATCCTGTGTTATCTACTGTATATAGAGGTGTTATCAGTCATTGTGCAGGAGGAGGTGAGCTGTGACATCCCCTATTGTGAATGGTGGATCCTGTGTTATCTACTGTATATAGAGGTGTTATCAGTCATTGTGCAGGAGGAGGTGAGCTGTGACATCACCTATTGTGAATGGTGGATCCTGTGTTATCTACTGTATATAGAGGTGTTATCAGTCATTGTACAGGAGGAGGTGAGCTGTGATATCACCTATTGTGAATGGTGGATCCTGTGTTATCTACTGTATATAGAGGTGTTATCAGTCATTGTACAGGAGGAGGAGGTGAGCTGTGATATCACCTATTGTGAATGGTGGATCCTGTGGTATTTACTGTGTAATGAAGTGATACATTTAATTGAATCCTGCATGTGTTAATATTAGCTACAGAAAAAGTGTCGTGTAAAAAGTGAGCCCAGCTTTAGGACTAGTCGGTGTGAGTGTCACTTGATTTCTTTAGTAATGGTGAAGTGATTGGGATGGGATGGGGATGACACTTTCCCTACACAAGGGATGTGTGGGGTACAATATCCGCTCTACCTCTGACCCTAAAGCTGCCATTACTGAGCGTTGCCTCACTATGAGCATTAATACAGCCTTATTTTCCTCTTATTTTCTGTGCATGCATTTTCTATTAATCTCCATGTAATTTATAATCTCCCCCTCCCCAGCATAAGAAGTCTACAGCGGCCGGTCTGGTCAGCTTCTTCATAGACCTCTTGAGCGGCCTTCTGTGCAAATACCAGACAGAATATCAAAAGGAAGAAGAGAAGACAGAATCCGATCTATTTATTGAAAGCGACTCAAGTATTCTGGAAACTCCAGGAAACACGGTAATGATGGGTTCTTTAATGTTGGTAGTGCTTAGTGACGTGGAGGTAGCACCTAATTATCTCTCAGTCCCATAGAAGTGAATGGAGTGATGTTCACACATGCTCAGTACCAATCCATTCACACAGGGGACCCCCTTTCTTGCAACTGCTAGAGTTCACAATGATTGTTCTTGCATTTTCACCATCTGCAAAGATTAGGAATGAATTTAGTTTGGAAAAAATAAAAACTTTCATTGCACAATATGAATTATAAACAAGAATTCCTTAACGGGTTATTCCGATCTTCATGAATGCAGAATTACTGTTTATAAGATTTACAATCAATCTTAAGATACTGACCTCCATTGCTGGCTACCTTGTGAGCTATGTGCTGATGCTGGCTGGGATGAGGGGCTACAACGTGCTTAAACAATCCTGTTTGGCTTTTATAACTGTGCTTTCAAGCTTGACAGAAAAGAGCTTGTAAGCACTGTACACGTCTGCTGTCTAGCAGAGGTAGTCGGTCTTCATTGCAACAGAAGAAAATCAGTAAATAGTTTTTATTTACAAGCACTGTGTGACAATATCCTTCTTTGAAGTCTGAAACAATCCTTTAAAACATAAGGGGATAATTCACCAAGACTGGTGCATTAATCCAATGCATGGCCACATTATGAGACCTAGAGAATGTCCCGCATTTCAGCTGTGCACCAAAGATACACTTCTATAATTGACACCTCTTCTATAGAATAAACTATAGTAAATCGATGTGGACCGCACTTTTCACAAAGTTGGTGTAAAATCGGCAAAAGGATATTTTTGTTTAAAGTGTAACCACCAATTAAATGTTTATTGATTAATAATGTAAAGCAAGTTATTATAATAAACTTTCAAATATACTTTATAATTGAAATCTGGAAGAAAACATTTTTAAAAACATTTAACAAGGTATCCCCACTAGACTGTGTGTGTGAAGCTCATTCTCAGTGAGATCCGTCTTCAGCTTCTCTCACACACGGAATACGGCCAGATAACCATATAACCATATAACGGAGGGGGCGTGGTCTTCACAGTGTCCCTGTCTAACATGGCTACAGCTGATCTGTATTGTCAGTTTACTTCATGCAGGGACAGTGTGAGTTGAGACTGTCGGCACACAGTTCCTGTTAGATCTTATCTGACTCCTCTCCATTCACATCGGCCCTGCTCCTTGCAATCAGCTGATAACAGAGGAGCAGTATGATGTGAATGGAGCAGTCAGATAAGATCTCACAGGAGCTGTGTGCCGACACCCTGAGCTCACACTGTCCCTCCCCAAGGTAACTTGATACACTCATAAGCTGTGAACGCTGTTTAGGCTTCACTCCCACCTCCACCCAGCGTATGTCAGGTTTAGAAGCAGCCTAGTGGGGACATCTTCTTGAAGGTTTATGAAAGGTTTTCTTCCAGATTTCACTTATGAACTATATTTGAAAGTTTATTATAATCACTTGCTTTACATTATTACATTATTATTAAATAGAAATGTAAATGGCGGTTACACGTTAACTATGAGTAGCGCAAAAGTTTGCAACTTCTTTGCTCCAGATTTCTGGCAAAGAAGAACATAGTGAGAAATTCATCAGACATTTTGCATATTTTGTGTTGTTTTTAGACACCTTGACGGAAATAGTGAAAATCACTTAAAGAATATCTAGCAAGGTGCACATTTATCATTTAACATTTTGGAGCACTTTGATAAATTTGGTGCAAATAACAACATATCCAAAGATAAAGTGACTTCTAAAATACATCACATTATGATAATTCAACTGTAACATGACCCTCCCCCAATCCCCTCCCTGTTTTCAGGACATTAGTGGTTTGCAGTCAGTGGATGAGCACAGTGGCAGTACACCTGTGAGCAGATAGTCCTGCTCTTCTTAGCTGAGAGGTTGATACAATGGTGTCCAGTGTATCCTGAAAATATTCATGTATTGTAGGATATTGTGTATTCTGACTCCTGGTTTTAGTGGTTTTTACAACGTTCGGGGATGGCCTTACAACCTAGTATATAAAAACCCTATCCTGTCTCTCTGCCTGTGTGCCTGTAAGTTTTATCCTGAAAACAGCACCACCAATAGGACATCTGGTATGGGGGGGCCTTATGCCGTCCATGACGCTGGCCATAGCACAGTCATTCATTATCGCCTGCACTTGCACTGTCATACCCTTAGGGAGCATCCATCCTGCTGCTGTACTTGCTCTCTTCCACTCTGGATCGCAGGCAGGCCTCCGCAGCTCCTCAGCGTACAGGGGTGAGTGAGACAGAGCACAACATGGGGACAGGAGAGGGGGGGGGGGGGGGGAAGACAGCACTGTGGGAGAGAGTGTGCACAGGAGTGAGACAGCACAAGGGGAGAGAGAGTGCACGGCAGTGAGACTGCACAAGGGGAGAGAGATTGCATGGGGGGAGAGACAGCACAAAGGTAGAGAGAGAGTGCACAAGGGGAGAGAGAGTGCACAGGGGGATGGCGAGCAGCTGCGGCGCCTGCCAAGCCACGGCCACCCCGTGCAGCAGCGGGCTCCCCCACCCTTCTTGGTGGTGCTGTGATTAGTAGTCGCCCGATGCAATAGAATTGGGCCCCGTCTAGTAATAACATAAATCCTACTGATGGACTCTCGCTTTATTGGTTCAGGACAGGAGGATGTGATGTCAGTCACCTGACTTCTTAGGCTTATGATTGGCTACTACTGTCAGGTGACTATAATGAGACTTCATGGAAGGTGTCTCGGATGGACATCCCATCTTCTCATGACTGTGTCCAGGCACACAACACAGGAGTAGTGTACGCTGCGTCCCCAGGAGTTTGAGCCCTTGACTTTCCTGATATAATATATACTGGTTGGATTTCCCCCTTTTAAACTTTATATGGATAAAACCAGAAAACTTTAAATTTGTTTTTTTACTTTTCTGGAATCATCGTCTGTGTGTAATTGTTTTCCACCAATAATGAATGCTTTCTTTTTAGGTGTTGGACACCATACTTTCTGCAGTCTTCAGACATCCTGTGTTGGAGAGCTGGTTCCTGGCCTTGGACCGGCAGTCTGCCCCCATGCACAACCTGAACCCCGTGTGTGCTAAGCTGCTGTCTTCTCACCTTAACAAGGGTATCCTTCACCTCCTGAACTCCAGCGCTCCTCTGCTACAGCAAACAGACAACCTACATCTGCTGGACAAATATTTTGATGCCATTTCTACTAGTGTCCTTCAATCACTTGAAACACCCAGAAAGCTGCCGTCCAAGATGTCTCCTGCCCTACAAGCCTTGCAGTCTCTGCATCCTTACATGGACACCATTCAGGTCAATGAGTTGACTCTGGCCCTCTTGAAGCTTCCTGAAGAATGTCTTCTTGGGGTCAATGATGCCTCCTCCGATCAGACGTTGACCATCTATGGTACAATTCTGGTGCAGCTTCTCAATGATAGCCACCGGAGGAAGCAATGCCAGGAGGATCTGACCTTCTCGGTGGAGCATACAAGAGGAGTCAGCCATCTGTTGTCCACATCGGCCGGCTCTGACCTAGAGATGGTCCTGATTGATGCTCTGCAGAGAGAGCCCGCCTTGGCACATGTGGTGGAGGTTGGCACTCTGACGCACTGTCTCAGCCAGATGACCACATTGTCTCTGGACGTGGCTGGCCTCTTGGTGCAGCACAGCAGAACGCATCGGCTGCAGTTTGAGCTCTGGTGTCTCCATCCTGGAAGAGAGAAGATCTTGAGAAAGGGAATGTTGACTTGTTTGCCGTTCATCAATACTTATCTAAAGACCACAGGCCATTCCCAGTTTACGCAGCTCACTAAAGGTAAGTTTTAAGACAAGGAGGTTTGGGAGTTTCAAGGAAGCCATATATTCCAGGTGCTGCTCCTTTTTTTATCTCCTTTGCACCCCCTAGTTTAAAGGAAACCTCTCATTTTGTTTTGTGATATTAAACTGCCCCCAATGTGTTTTAAATAATGCAGTGTGCATCACTAACACACTAACATAGATTTCAGAAAAACAAAACTCCATATATTTTTCTTAAAAAAAAACGACTTTACAAGGGGAGGTGACTGCATACATGTACCTGCCTTCAGTCATAGGGGAGGTGACTGCACACACACACCTGGCTTCAGTCATAGGGGAGGTGACTGCACACACATACCTGTCTTCAGTCATAGGGGAGGTGACTGCACACACACACCTGGCTTCAGTCATAGGGGAGGTGACTGCACACACATACCTGGCTTCAGTCATAGGGGAGGTGACTGCACACATGTACCTGTCTTCAGTCATAGGGGAGGTGACTGCACACACATACCTGGCTTCAGTCATAGGGGAGGTGACTGCACACATGTACCTGGCTTCAGTCATAGGGGAGGTGACTGCACACACACACCTGGCTTCAGTCATAGGGGAGGTGACTGCACACACACACCTGGCTTCAGTCATAGGGGAGGTGACTGCACACACACCTGGCTTCAGTCATAGGGGAGGTGACTGCACACACATACCTGGCTTCAGTCATAGGAGAGGTGACTGCACACATGTACCTGTCTTTAGTCATAGGGGAGGTGACTGCACACACATACCTGGCTTCAGTCATAGGGGAGGTGACTGCACACATGTACCTGGCTTCAGTCATAGGGGAGGTGACTGCACACACACCTGGCTTCAGTCATAGGGGAGGTGACTGCACACACATACCTGGCTTCAGTCATAGGGGAGGTGACTGCACACATGTACCTGGCTTCAGTCATAGGGGAGGTGACTGCACACACATACCTGGCTTCAGTCATAGGGAGGTTACTGCACACACACCTGGCTTCAGTCATAGGGAGGTGACTCCACACACATACCTGTCTTCAGTCATAGGGGAGGTGACTGCACACACACCTGGCTTCAGTCATGGGGGAGGTGACTGCACACATGTACCTGGCTTCAGTCATAGGGGAAGTGACTGCACACACACCTGGCTTCAGTCATAGGGCAGGTGACTGCACACATGTACCTGGCTTCAGTCATAGGGGAGGTGACTGCACATACATACCTGGCTTCAGTCATAGGAGAGGTGACTGCACACCCATACCTGGCTTCAGTCATAGGGGATGTGACTGCACACACATACCTGGCTTCAGTCATAGGGGAGGTGACTGCACACACATACCCAGCTTCAGTCATAGGGGAGGTGACTGCACACATGTACCTGTCTTCAGTCATAGGGGAGGTGAGTGCACACATGTACCTGGCTTCAGTCATAGGGAGGTGACTGCACACACATACCTGGCTTCAGTATTTGGGGAGGTGACTTCACACACATACCTGCCTTCAGTCATAGGGGGGGTGACTGCACACATGTACCTGGCTTCAGTCATAGGGGAGGTGACTGCACACGCATACCTGGCTTCAGTATTCGGGGAGGTGACTTCACACACATAACTGGCTTCAGTCATAGGGAAGGTGACTGCACACATGTACCTGTCTTCAGTCATAGGGGAGGTGACTGCACACAAGTAACTGCTTTCAGCCATTGGGGAGGTGACTGTACACGCATACCTGGCTTCAGTATTCGGGGAGGTCACTTCACACACATACCTGGCTTCAGTCATAGGGAGGTGACGGCACACACATACCTGGCTTCCGTCATAGGGGAGGTGACTGCACACATGTACCTGGCTTCAGCCATTGGGGAGGTGACTGCACACACATACCTGGCTTCAGTATTCGGGAGGTGACTGCACACACACCTGGCTTCAGTCATAGGGGAGGTGACTGCACACATGTACCTGTCTTCAGTCATAGAGGAGGTGACTGCACACACGTACCTGGCTTCAGTCATAGGGGAGGTGACTGCCACACATTCCTGGCTTCAGTCATAAGGAAGATGACTGCACACTTACCTGGCTTCAGTCATAGGGGAGGTGACTGCACACATGTACCTGGCTTCAGTCATTGGGGAGGAGCTTTTGCTTACTGTCACTTAAGTTAATTCATGATGTTTTTTGAATTTCATCATGCCCCATTTCATCATTGTAATTGGTTGAACTCTCAGGTAGGATCTGTGCTGATGTCATGACTATGGGCGGAGCTAAGCAGGCCTGAAGTGAAAGACCCCTCCAGCTTACGGTCTCATGGTCGTAACAGCACCACAGGTCCAGCCAGAGATGTCAGCAGATTAGTTATAAACACCTGCTCTCAATGATGCCTAGATGGACATTGGATGAGATTTATAAAGCACAATGTGCAGAATAGTGCGTTTTTAAAGGGAATCTGTCAGCAGGTTTTTTCTACCTCTTCTGACCGCAACATAATGTAGGCAAAGAAACCCTGAATCCAGTGATGTATCACAGATTACTGGCTGCAGCTGTTTTGTTACAATCAAAGCATTTAGTATTCAGAACACAGCAGAGCTGTGAGAGCTGCCCCCGCCCACACCAGGCTCTCTATAGAGATTGTCCAATCACAGCAGAGCTGTGAGAGCTGCCCCCGCCCACACCAGGCTCTCTATAGAGATTGTCCAATCACAGCAGAGCTGGGAGAGCTGCCCCCACCCACACCAGGCTCTCTATAGAGATTGTCCAATCACAGCAGAGCTGGGAGAGCTGCCCCCACCCACACCAGGCTCTCTATAGAGATTGTCCAATCACAGCAGAGCTGGGAGAGCTGCCCCCACCCACACCAGGCTCTCTATAGAGATTGTCCAATCACAGCAGAGCTGGGAGAGCTGCCCCCACCCACACCAGGCTCTCTATAGAGATTGTCCAATCACAGTGAGGGGGCGCGTAACATTGAAGTCCTGTAATGGTAATCATCAGGTGATAAAGCCTGTATCACACAACCTGATACGAAAGACACAGTTGCTTTTTGTTTTTAACCCTTATAGCATGCAGTTTTCAGCTTATATAGCGAAAACCTGCTGACAGATTCCCTTTAAGTACCATTGTTCCCCCATGTAAACATGCTATGGACCAGATTTAAACTTTGCTGCACCAAAAATGATGGTCAGAGGCGCTGGTGCTTTGCCGGTACACAACGGTTGTGCTGCCGATCATCTGGAAAATGTCAGGACTGAATCTTACGATTGTTCAGTCTGCATCTAGTTAGACTTGTGTAAGGAGCTGCCATTGATCTGTGCTTATGTGCAGGGCTTGTCTAGGACTTGGGTCATAAATATCTGTTGTGTCCAACACTAGGCACCCCATCAATTAGCAGTTTGCAGGTCCTGACACAGCCACCTCTTCTACCATTCACTTCAATGGGAGCTGAGCTGCAGTACCATAGTATGACCACCAGATGGCATACGGAGCTGTGCCCACACTGATCAGTGTGATCACAGAGGTCGATGTCTGGTCGGTGCTCGGGCAGATTTCACCTATAAATGACACGTTTTGTTTGTTTCCTATTCAGTGACCTCCGCCGTTCTTCTGGTTCTGAAGAAAGCTTTCTGGGACAGTCTGGTGGAGGAGGCGCTGAGGCCGGACACCGGTGAGCGGACAGAGGGACACATGGCCGTGCTCTCCAGACTGGTCACCGTGGCTGAGAAGACAGAACTAGAGAAACTGCTGGATGAGCTTCCCGGAGTCTTGGCTTGGCCTTCATCTTATGACAAGTAAGTGTCTGGTGTGAAGGATGACCAGGTTTATTCCCATCATTAAAGGGAATCTGTCAGCAGGAAATCCCACTCTGGATCATCCACTAAACTCTGAGAATAGGAGGGTTGGAGATGAAGCTGCTGATGAGGTTAAAGATCCTATTACAATGTGTCAGCGCGTTTCAAAGTGCTGTGGACTCAGGAGACACTAAATGTAGGTCAGACTGCGGGACAAGATCATCAGATCTTCAGCCTCATACTCCATTCACTACAGCAGCGTGGGTTTAACCCTTCCATCTCCAGCCTCCTATCTCTTTGTTGTGGGCATCTGATGTAATACCCACATCGTCCACCAGTGGACAGCGTGAGCACTCAGAGCTGCTGAGATCCATGATTGTCTGCAGCGCTGATTGTCTTGGGTTTGAGCACCTCAAGAAAGCTGGTTTAACCCCAAGAAGCAGAAGAAGGCAGCCATACTGTTGCTTCCCTAAATGGCTTAAGGTGTATGTGTAATTGTACTGGGAAATATTGTAGGGTGGCTCCGTGCAGCAATGCCCCACTTGTCCCATAGTGCCCATACATCATGTCCTGTAACAAGTGGCACACATTGTAAGAAAGGCTCCGCTCTCGGCTGATTAGTCACCCGGGTGGCAGCTGTGGGCGCCGTCTGTTCCTCCCCTGCTGGCAGCTCTGTTGGCTACTGATTGTTGCACTTCAGTACACGAGTTTTCATGAAAATAAATGTTATTTGTGTTAAATAATCATTAATGAGAGAACGAGTGATGGAGAGTGACCCAGTGTAATGTAAATAGGAAATATGCACTGTATAGAGGAAAATATCCGACTCTCCTCTTAATCATTGAATTCAGCTTTTTCCTTCAGTCCTATTCCCCCGTTGTATAACATTCGGCTGTCTGCCACCGGTGTATCGAGTCTGTTCATGACATTTCTTCCCCAATCTTCCCCCATTAACTTTGATATTATTGAGGAGTGCAAGAAACTGCAGCAACTCGGCAATGAAGTGGAGACCCCGTAACGTTACAGAGTGGGGGGCCGAGTGCTGAGGAGCAGAGGACAGGAAAGTCCCCACTGCTCTGCTGACCCCATAACTGCTGAGTCCAGATTTACTCTGGTACATCAGCACAAACACTGCGCCTGCCGGGAGCTTCATGGCCAAGCAGCTGCAGCTGTACATCACCAAGCACAATGCCGAGAAGCTGCAGCCGTACATCACCAAGCACAATGCCAAGAAGCTGCAGCCATACATCAAGCACAATGCTGAGCAGGTGCAGCCGTACATCACCAAGCACAATGCTGAGCAGCTGCAGCCACACATCACCAAGCAAAATGCCGAACAGCTGCAGCCGTACATCACCAAGCACAATGCCGAGAAGCTGCAGCCGTACATCACCAAGCACAATGCTGAGCAGCTGCAGCCATACATCACCAAGCACAATGCCGAACAGGTGCAGCCGTACATCACCAAGCGCAATGCCAAGAAGCTGCAGCCGTACATCACCAAGCACAATGCTGAGCAGGTGCAGCCGTACATCACCAATAACAATGCCGAACAGCTGCAGCCGTACATCACCAAGCACAATGCCAAGAAGCTGCAGCCATACATCAAGCACAATGCTGAGCAGGTGCAGCCGTACATCACCAAGCACAATGCCGAACAGCTGCAGCCGTACATCACCAAGCACAATGCCAAGAAGCTGCAGCCATACATCAAGCACAATGCTGAGTAGGTGCAGCCGTACATCACCAAGCACAATGCTGAGCAGCTGCAGCCGTACATCACCAAGCAAAATGCCGAACAGCTGCAGCCGTACATCACCAAGCACAATGCCGAGAAGGTGCAGCCGTACATCACCAAGCACAATGCTGAGCAGCTGCAGCCATACATCACCAAGCACAATGCCGAACAGGTGCAGCCGTACATCACCAAGCACAATGCCGAGAAGCTGCAGCCGTACATCACCAAGCACAATGCTGAGCAGGTGCAGCCGTACATCACCAATAACAATGCCGAACAGCTGCAGCCGTACATCACCAAGCACAATGTCGAGAAGCTGCAGCCGTACATCACCAAGCACAATGCTGAGCAGCTGCAGCCGTACATCACCAAGCGCAATGCCAAGAAGCTGCAGCCGTACATCACCAAGCACAATGCTGAGCAGGTGCAGCCGTACATCACCAATAACAATGCCGAACAGCTGCAGCCATACATCACCAAGCACAATGCCAAGAAGCTGCAGCCATACATCAAGCACAATGCTGAGCAGGTGCAGCCGTACATCACCAAGCACAATGCCGAACAGCTGTAGCCGTACATCACCAAGCACAATGCCAAGAAGCTGCAACCATACATCAAGCACAATGCTGAGTAGGTGCAGCCGTACATCACCAAGCACAATGCTGAGCAGCTGCAGCCATACATCACCAAGCACAATGCCGAGCAGCTGCAGCCATACATCACCAAGCACAATGCCGAACAGGTGCAGCCGTATATCACCAAGCACAATGCTGAGCAGGTGCAGCCGTACATCACCAATAACAATGCCGAACAGCTGCAGCCGTACATCACCAAGCACAATGCCAAGAAGCTGCAGCCATACATCAAGCACAATGCTGAGCACCTGCAGTCATAGGTCACGAAGCACAATGCTGAGCAGCTGCAGCCGTACATCACCAAGCACAATGCTGAGCAGCTGCAGCCGTATATCACCAAGGACAATGCTGAGCAGGTGCAGCCGTACATCACCAAGCACAATGCTGAGCAGCTGCAGCCATACATCACCCAGCACAATGCTGAGGAGCTGCAGCCGTACATCACCAAGCACAATGCTGAGCAACTGCAGCCGTACATCACCAACCACAATGCTGAACAGCTGCAGCCGTACATCACCAAGCACAATGCCGAACAGCTGCAGCCGCACATCACCAAGCACAATGCCGAACAGCTGCAGCTGTACATCACCAAGCACAATGCCGAGCAGCTGCAGTTGTACATCACCAAGCACAATGCTGAGCAGCTGCATCCGTACATCACCAAGCACAATGCTGAGCAGCTGCAGCCGTACATCACCAACCACAATGCTGAGCAGCTGCAGCCGTACATCACCAACACAATGCGAGCAGCTGCAGCCGTACATCACCAACCACAATGCTGAGCAGCTGCAGCCGTACATTACCAAGCACAATGCGAGAAGCTGCAGCCGTACATCACCAAGCACAATGCTGAGCAGCTGCAGCCGTACATCACCAAGCACAATGCTGAGCAGCTGCAGCCGTACATCACCACAGCACAATGCTGAGCAGCTGCAGCCATACATCACCAAGCACAATGCGAGCAGCTGCAGCCTACATCACCAAGCACAATGCTGAGCAGCTGCAGCCGTAATCACCAAGCACATTGCCGAACAGCTGCAGCCGTACATCACCAAGCACAATGCTGAGCAGCTGCAGCCACATCACCAAGCACAATGCTGAGCAGCTGCAGCCGTACATCACCAAGCACAATACTGAGGCTTCAGATCAAGTTTCCAGGGTCCTCACTTCCAAACATCACAGCTATTCAAGCTGCAGTTCTAAAATCTTCAGCTACTCATTTCAGTCGTATAACCATATTTAGGGCATGAACCCTCCTCCTCCCTCTCCTCCTCCTCCTTCTCTCCTCCCTCCTCCCTCCTCCTCTCCTCCTCCCTCCTCCCTCCTCCTCCTCTCCTCCTCCTCCTCCTCCTCCTCCTCTCTCCTCCCTCCTCCTCCTCTTCCGCCTCCTCCTCTTCCTCCTCCTCCTCATCCTTTCCCCCCTCCTCCTCCCTCTCCTCCTCCCTCTCCTCCTCCTACTTTTCTTCCTCCTCCTCCTACTCTTCCTCCTCCTCCTACTCTTCCTCCTCCTCCTCCTCTTCCCTCTCCTCCTCTCTCTCCTCCTCCTACTCTTCCTCCTCCTCCTCCTTCTCCTCCCTCTCCTCCTCCCTCTCCTCCTACTACTCTTTCTCCTCCTTCTCCTCCCTCTCCTCCTCCCTCTCCTCCTACTACTCTTTCTCCTCCTCCTCCTCCTCCTCCTCCTCCTCCTCCTCCTCGTCCTCCTCCTCTTCCTCCTCCTCCTCCTCCTTTTCCTCCTCCTCCCTCCTCCCTCCTCTTCCTCCTCCCTCCTCCTCCTCCTCTTCCTCCTCCCTCCTCCTCTTCTTCCTCCTCCCTCCTCCTCCCTCCTCCCTCTCCTCCTCCTACTCTTCCTCCTCCTCCTGCTCTTCCTCCTCCTCCTACTCTTCCTCCTCCTCCTACTCTTCCTCCTCTTCCTCCTCCTCCTCTTCCTCCTCCTCTTCCTCCTCCTCCTCTTCCTCTTCTTCCTCCTCCTCCTTTTCCCCCCCTCCTCCTCCTCTTCCTCTTCCTCCTCTTCCTCTTCCTCCTCTTCCTCCTCCTCCTCTTCCTCCTCCTCTTCCTCCTCTCTCTCCTCCTCCTACTCTTACTCCTCCTCCTCCTTCTCTTCCTCCCTCCTTCTCCTCGTCCTTTTCCCCCTCCTCCTCCTCCCTCTCCTCCTACTCCCTCTCCTCCTCCTACTCTTCCTCCTCCTCCTCCTACTCTTCCTCCTCCTCCTCCTACTCTTCCTCCTCCTCCTCCTACTCTTCCTCCTCCTCCTCCTACTCTTCCTCTTCTTCCTCTTCTTCCTCCTCCTCCCTCCTCCCTCCTCCTCCCTCCTCCCTCCTCCCTCCCTCCTGCCTCCTCCTCCTCCTCTTCTTCCTCCCTCCTCCTCTTCTTCCTCCCTTCTCCTCCCTCCTCCCTCTCCTCCTCCTACTCTTCCTCCTCCTCCTACTCTTCCTCCTCCTCCTACTCTTCCTCCTCTTCCTCTTCCTCCTCCTCCTACTCTTCCTCCTCCTCCTACTCTTCCTCCTCTTCCTCTTCCTCTTCCTCCTCCTCCTCTTCCTCTTCCTCCTTCTCCTCTTCTTCCTCTTCCTCCTCCTCCTCCTTCTCCTCTTCTTCCTCTTCCTCCTCCTCCTCCTTCTCCTCCTCACATGTTTATCATCACACTTGGAAGACCTTTTTTCATTGTTGTGAATTCTTTGATTTTGCACACATATCCTCCTCTCTCCCGGTCTTGCTTTCTTTCCTCTTGGGCCAGACTTCGGTCCTGGCTATTCTTTTTTGGACTAAGCTGTTTTCCAAGCCGTAAATTAAGTTTTTTGTATTGTTTTTCTTCTGTGTGTTTGCACACTCCTTTTTTGAATCCATGGGATCTCCACTTGGTCCTAGGGTGCTCTCCTTTTGAGCCAATGCCATTCTTTATCTCCTGGAAGATGGTCTGCTTCATAGCGATATTCGCCATCAGACGAGTTTCCAGGCTGGCTGCACTCTCTTATCTCCTGTCTGTCTTGTTCCCTCATACCTCACCGATCCATCCTTACACAAGTTGGACATCACTGTCTTTCGATGTCCTCTTTCGCATGTTTAGGCCCCTTCTTGTCATCCCAGAGGACCACCCTAGAGGTGTCCCCACCTGTAATTGTGCCATCGCTCACTGGATTCATTCTGCCATTCTGGAAGTATATCTAACAAAGGGCAGAGCGCCCCCACTCGAGGTTATAGCTCACTTCACTCAGGCCTTGTGGGTGTCCTGGGCAGTTTGATATCTTCTGTTCTGTACCTCTGCATGAATGCTACCCAGTCTGTACACACCTTGTCCTAGATTTACAGATCTCTATACTTTGGCTAATTGTTCCAGCAGAAGGATCACTGTGGATTCAGTTTTTACCACCCATTGGGACTGCTTTGGGATGTCCAATAATTTCCTGTCCCCCCCCCCCCCATGAAGCACTTGCGAAAGGGGGATTTTTGTTACCATAAAATCTTTCTCTTAGTCTTCATTGGGGATATAGCACCCACCCCTTCCTTTTCTTTTGCCTCATTGGGCGCATGTTTTAGGGTTATTCTTTTGTTAAACTTTCCTTTCCTTCAGTTGTTTCTCCTACTGTTTTCTCACTAACGAAGTAGCTTGGCTCCCATAGGTGACTTTTTCTTTAAAGGGAATCTGTCAGCAGGTTTTAACTATGTAATCTGAACATAGCGTGCTGTAGGGGTTAACACACAGATTTCAGCCATGCCTTTCATCACGCTGTGTGTAATGGTTTACCTGCAATGTTTGTTTTTGTTTCATGATATTATCATTGCAGGACTAGGTCAGCCAGAGGTCATCAAGACTGGCATGTCCAGGGGTGTAGGCTAGACCAAGTAGCGGCCTTGCATATTTATGTAGCAGAGGGCTGGTGGTGAACAGCCCAGGAGGCCCCCACTGCTCGGGTGGAGTGAGTCCTGACACCCCTGGGAGGGGATCTCTTTTTGACTCTGTAGGCTTCTAAGATGGTGGATCGTATCCAGTGGGCAATTGTTGACTTGGAGGCAGGCATGCCTCTCCTGTGGCCCTCGGAAACAATGAAGAGTGAGTCTGATTTGCGAAAACATGCAGTTTGAGAAATGTACAGACGCAGCGCTCTGACTATGTCCAGTTTATGGCGAGACTTCTCAAAGGCGTGTGAGGGCCCCGGGCACAACGAGGAGAGGACACTCTCCTCTTTGAGGTAAAATGGAGAGACTACCTATAGAAGGAGGGAGACAGTCGTAATACCACTTTGTCCTGATAAGAGAGTGGCAGGATAGAGCTGCGAGTTCGGAGACTCACCTAATGGAAGTGACGGCTACCAGGAAGGCAGCCATCCATGACACGAGCGAGAACAGAATGTCCTGCATTGGATTGGTTCACATGTCTGATAATAAATGAGAGATGACTATGTTTTACTTGCTTGAATCATGGTTCAAATGACTTGAGGGGAAAGACCGGCCTGCGATAGAATCCAGCATTCAACAGCCAGGAGATCCTTAATTCTGGTGGAAAAGTGGGACCTGGGACAGGAGGTCTAGCTGCTGCCAGAGAACGTCTGCGAGGAGCTCAACTCGTTCCGCGTACCAGGTCCTCCTGGGCCAGTCTAGAACTCCTTCCTTCATGATCTTTTTGATGACCTTTGGAATGAGGGAAAGAGATAAGGGAATCTGAACCAGGACCAGCATGACTGACCCTATGGCACGGGAGTTGTGACTCCTTGAGAAAAAGAGGGAAACCTTGGAGTTCAGGTGAGATGCCAGGAGATCCACAACTAGGGTCCCCCATCTGTTACAGATCTGATCGAATTCCTCTTTGTTGAGAGATCACTCCTCCGAAGCAAAGCCCTGCTGGCTGTGGAAATCCGCAACCCAATTTTCCAATCCTGGAATGTGAACTGCTGAGACCACGGAGGCATTGTTCTTGGCCCAATGAAAAATCTGGATGGCCACCTCCGTGGCGGCTTTGCTTGCAGGTTCCCCCCTGGTGGTTGATGTATACCACAGCCATCGCACTGTTAGACTGGATCCGAATGGGGTGGCCCACTAGCAGAGGATGTAGTTCGCTAATGGTAAGAACGATGGCTCTGTTCTCCAAAACGTTGATGATGAGAGAGCCTTCTGGGGGTCACCAGTCGCGTTTGGTCTGTGGTGCCGAAAAACACTCTCCAACTGAGAAGACTGGTGTTGGTGGGAATGACCTGCCAGTGCAGAGGGAGATAGGACCTCCTCCGGTTGAGGGAGGAAGGGAGACTCCACCAGATGGAGACTGACACAAATGTGCAGCTGGACCCGAGGGTCCCAGGCTGAAAGAAGAGCCAGTTGGAGAGGACGAAGGTGAAAATTTGCAAATGGGATGGCTTCTGTTGCTGACACCATCTTGCACAGAATTCCCATACCAAAATGAAGAGTCTTGGGAGGGGCAGCTGAAGGAGTAGGTTCCTTTACAAAAGGACAATATATTTTCCTTTGTGAGGAAAACCTGGGCATGTGATGTGTTGAAGAGCATGCCTATGAAGATAAGGGAGCAGAGTCAGACACAACTTCTGTAAGTTGATGAGCCAGCCAAAATCGTGAAGTGTCGATGGTGATCCGGAGATACTCGCAGCAGTCCGAGAGGGATGGGCCTCTATGAGAAGGGCGTCCAGGTAAGAAATTACAGCGATTTCCCTGGGTCGAAGAATTTACACTATGGCCGCCATGACGTTGGTGAACACCCGGGGGAGGCTGTAGTGAGACCAAACGGGAGGACTCTGAATTGGTTGTTTTGATCGGCAAAGAGGAGGAATCTTTGAGCCTCACATATTGGGATATGGAGATGGGCGTCCTCAATGTTCACTGAGGACATACATTCTCCTGTTTCCATTGAAGCAATGACAGAGTGTAGGGATCCCATCTGGAATTGGTGAATTTGGGCAGACCGGTTGAAATGTTTGCAGCCTAATATCAGGCTGACTGAGCCGTCCTTTTTGGAGAGTAGCCGTGGGGTAGAGGAGCACTCACCGCTAGGAGGCAGATCAGTCCTGTGGAGGAAAGTGCAGGATACTTGTACGGATACGGTACTCCTGGAAACAGAGTCAGCCGGGTGTGATGCCTGAGTGATGGGGACTTCTGCTCTGTGCTGCGGGACTCCGTGCACTGTGGAAGAGAGCCAGGGATCCTGGAGTTCAGGCTCCAGTCCACCACTTACTTGGCACTAAGCAAAAATTGTCCGTCGATCAGTCTCATGATAATACTACAGGGGAGGAGGTAACTTTTTTGTTGCTTTCCGGTGACATCAGCATACACCCACGGTCCTGTGTCCTCCAATGAAGCGAGGAAGGATTTTCTGGTCATCATAATGGGAGACCCAGACAATGGGGTTTAGGGCACTGCCCTCCGGAGGTCACACTAGGTACTACAAGTTTGTAGACACCGCCTCCTCCGCTTATAAACCCCTACCGCAGGGAACATCCTCAGTTTTAAACTTAGTGTGCTCGGAGGATCACGCTTTGCTTGCACTTCACTGCATTCTCACTACTTACGTGATGGCGTCTGAAGACAAGGTAAAATGGTCCTAGTCGGGACCTGCGACAGCCTCCCCGCTCACCCTTTGTGGCACACGCTGGTGGAGGTACCGGAGGGCCTAGAGCCTGGACACTCTGTGTTCTCCCGGTACGCTGTTGCGCTCCTTTCCATCCCTCTCTGGGGGGCTCTGGAGAGTGGGAGATGGGAGCCTTGCACAGCTCCGCTCCGTCCGAGGCCTCCCTAAATGGTGCTTACAGACCGGACTGGAGCCAGCCCAGTCCGAGGCCTCCCTAAATGGTGCTTACACTCCGGACTGGGCTGAACCCCCGTCCGAGGCCTCCCTAAATGGTGCTTACAGACCGGACCGGCACTGAGGCACTCTGTGTCTCCTGTGTGCCTGGGGGTAGTGTCTGTCACTTTATGTGTCCTGACACTCAGACCGCGCGTTACCCTCGGGTCCGCGGTTCTGCGGGTGTACCCTGTGCTGGGGTCACCCTGGCTGACCGCCCTGTGTGTCACAGGGGCTGAGGCCGTAGACTGTGCATGTTTGTATGTGATGACAGTCTGAGTATGTGTGTGCGATGATTCCGCACTATTTTCCCGCGCTGCGGGCTCCAGCACCTCCATTACAGAGGTTGCTTGGAGGAGGAGAGGCAGCCCTTACGGTGACGTCACCGGGGGGTGTGTGCGTGTGCTTCCCGCGTGTTCCCGGCGCCGCCCACGTCTGTGCTGGCGGCGGCCATCTTCTCCCTCACTTCCCGGCTGGGAGCTACGGCAGCACGTGTCTGCACTTCAGAGGGAGACCGGAACTCGCGGAGGTCACACACACACACCGCTTCCTCCCACCGCGTTACTGCGGTCGGTAAGCCACCGGGATTCCCGGTTTGTTTTGTCTATTGGCTTGGCCTCAACAACCCCTACTGTGGCTATGTCCTCAGTTAGGAAGCATGCTGCTAAGGCGGCGGATAACACCATTACCTGTGCTACTTGCAAGGGAACTTTGGTGGAGGGGTCCTGCAATAACTGCGGACGCCCAGAAGCCCGGACTGGCTCAGCTGAGGCAGCAGCAGCTCCGGTGCTGTACCCTGAGGTTCAGGTAATCCAAGGGCCATGGGAAACGCAGAATAGGATCAATGAATCCCTGCTGTCCCAGATGTCCTCCATGTCGCAGTCACTGGAGGCACTGCATAGGAGACTGGAAAACCCAGCTACTCCTTCCAGTTACCCACGGGTGTCCCCCTCTGCTGCTGTGAGACCCCCTAAGCGGGCTCGTCGTGAGGATTCACCCGAGCTCCAGGCTCTCTCTGAGGAGGAGTGTTCCTCTGATGGTGAGGAAGATGATGGGGGTTCAAACTTCGGGTCTGTGTCTGTGTCTGAACCTCCAGACGGGGTGGAGGATCTGGTGTCCTCCATCAATGAGACCTTGCGTCTCGTGACTCCCCCTGAAGAGGTTGTCGTGCACCCGAAGGAGGTCTATCAATGGCTGCGGCCAGAGGCTAGACCGAGTGGATCCTTCATGGACCACACTAATTTTGGAAGGGTGATTAGAGCACCCAGGTTACATCCTGGGCGGCGTTATGTCCGCAAACCGAAGGACAATCGCTTCCCCTTCCCCCAGGAGGTGCTTCAGGAATGGTCGCAGTCTCCAAAGGTGGACGCTTCCATGACTAGAATTGCTGCACGCTCCCTTTTCTCTGCCTCTGATAGCTCCTCGCTGAAGGATGCTACTGATAGACAGGTCGAGCAACTCGCCAAGTCTTCCTATGAGGCTGTGGGGTCTTCATTTGCCCCTAATTTCGCCACGGTCTGGACCTTACAAGCGATTACTACGTGCTTGGATGGTATCTCTGACATGGCAAGGTCCAGTCCGGAGGTCCTGGCACTCACTGAGAGAGCAAGGGCCTATGCGGACTACGCCAGGACGGCGTCTCTGGAAACTGCCACTCGCTCAGCTGTGGCTTCGGCCAATGCGATAGCGATCCGCAGGTTGTTGTGGCTGCGTCTTTGGGACTCAGATGCCACATCTAAGAAGATTCTGCAGAATCTTCCATTCTCTGGTGACAGACTCTTTGGCACAGAGCTGGACAAGCTGATCAAGGATTCTGCTGAGTCTAAGATACCGCAGAATAAGCCTAAGCCACGGTATACCGTTAAGAGGAACCCAAAGCAGTGGTCCTTTCGGTCCAGCTCACAGTCATCAGCACCGTCCGCTCGCACGGACCGAGGGGGCAAGCCCGCTTCTCAGTGGCGCTCTAAGAGTCGTCCAAAGAAGCCGGCGGGGGCGGCAGCTACCACCCCCAAACCCGCCTCTACATGACTCGCTCTCTCATCCTGCCTCCCCACAGGTGGGGGGCCGCTTGTCTCGCTTTCAGGACAAGTGGCTACTTCACGTTCAAGATCAGTGGGTTCGAGACGTAGTCTCGCGAGGTTACAGGATAGAGCTGACGTCAAAACCATTATCCCGATTCCATCGGTCTGTTCCATCCCCAGAAAAGACTCAGGCTTTTCTCCGGGTGTTGGAGGGACTCCGCAGAGACGGAGTAGTGGTCCCAGTGCCCACGGCAGAGAGGTTCAGGGGTTTTTTACTCCAACCTCTTTATTGTCCCAAAGAAGGACGGCTCCTTTCGACCGGTCCTGGACCTGAAATTGTTCAACCGTCACGTGTTGGTGCGGAAGTTCCGCATGGAATCCCTACGTTCCGTTATCGCGGCTCTGTCGCAGGGAGACTTCCTAGCGTCCATCGATATCAGGGACGCTTACCTTCACGTGCCCATTGCACCGGCTCATCAACGCTGGTTACGATTCGCAGTGGGGGACGAACATCTCCAATTTGTGGCCCTACCCTTCGGGTTGGCCTCTGCACCAAGGGTATTCACGAAGGTGATGGCATCTATGATGGCTCTCCTGCATGTGCAGGGTCACGCCGTCATACCCTATCTGGACGACCTGTTGGTCAGGGCGCCATCGGAAGACCTTTGTCGGGTGAGCCTGGCAGCGACCATGAGGTCTCTGGAACAGTTCGGGTGGCTTCTCAATACTCAGAAGTCGACCCTGGTTCCGACCCAGTCATTGACATATCTGGGCATGGATTTCCACACGGACTCAGCCCTGGTGTCTCTACCTCAGGACAAGCAGCTGGCGATCCACTCAGGAGTTCAGCACGTTCTCCTGTCACCTCACTCATCCCTTCGGGAATTGATGAGACTGGTGGGACGCATGGTAGCAGCAATAGAGGCGGTGCCTTTTGCACAGTTTCGTCTCCGTCCTCTCCAGCTGGAGATTCTTCGCCGGTGGGACAAGAGAGCGATCTCTCTGAATCGGTTGGTGGCCTTGTCACAACCGACCAGGGACTCCCTGCAGTGGTGGCTCCAGCCACGTCACTTGTCACGGGGAAGATCCTTCCTCAAACCTTCTTGGTTAGTGGTGACCACCGATGCCAGTCTGAAGGGCTGGGGCGCGGTGTTCTTACACCACAGGGCTCAAGGCCTCTGGACTCAGGCGGAGTCGACGTTGCAGATCAACGTCCTGGAGATCAAGGCGGTCTATCTGGCGCTCTTGGCGTTTCAGAAATTCCTGGCAGGACGACCCATTCGGGTACAGTCCGACAATGCGACGGCCGTCGCCTACATAAATCATCAGGGAGGGACCAGAAGCGCTCAGGCCCTCGCCGAAGTCCACCGCATCCTATCGTGGGTGGAGGAAAACGACTGCTTGATCTCCGCAGTTCACATCCCAGGGGTCGAGAACTGGGAGGCCGACTACCTGAGCCGGCAGGGGATGGACGCCGGAGAGTGGTCCCTGCATCCAGATGTCTTCCGGGACATCTGCGGCAGATGGGGCACTCCGGACGTGGATCTGATGGCCTCACGGCTGAATCATCAGGTGCCCCAGTACTTGGCGAGATCGTGGGATCCTCAGTCCCTGGGGGCGGATGCTCTGATACTGAGTTGGTCCAGCTTCCAACTGCCGTATGTGTTCCCTCCTCTGGCTCTGATTCCCAGGGTCCTGTGGAAGATCAGGTCGGAGTGCAGGATAGCCATTCTAGTGGCTCCGGATTGGCCCAGGAGGTCCTGGTACCCAGACCTGTGCCAACTGTCAGGCGGACACAGGTGGGCTCTTCCAGACCGAGCAGATTTACTCGCACAAGGCCCATTCTTCCACCTCAATTCCAGGGCCCTCAGATTGACTGCATGGCTCTTGAGGCCTGGCTGCTGACATCTAGGGGTTTCTCCCCTACAGTGGTGGCCACTATGAATCGGGCTAGGAAGCCCGTTTCCAGGAAGATGTACCACCGGACGTGGAAGATCTTTTTTACCTGGTGTGCCTCTGGTGGACGGTCTCCTTGGCCCTTGTCCATCCCGACGTTGTTAGCTTTCTTACAGTCGGGTTTGGAGTTGGGATTATCCCTTGGCTCTTTGAAATGTCAAGTATCAGCACTTTCGGTGCTGTTTGACAGGCGATTGGCGCTCCTCCCGAAGGTGCGTCAATTTCTGCAGGGGGTGTCGCGGATGGTTCCGCCCTACAAGAGACCTCTGGACCCTTGGGACCTTAACATGGTTCTGGCGGCTTTACAGAAACCGCCGTTTGAACCACTGAGAGAGGTTTCTCTATCTCGTCTGTCCCAGAAAGTGGCTTTTCTGGTGGCGATTACGTCCCTAAGGAGGGTCTCAGAATTGGCTGCACTATCGTGCAAGTCACCTTTTCTGGTGGTTCACCAAGACAAGGTGGTGTTGCGCCCACGGCCAGAATTCTTGCCGAAGGTGGTTTCAACTTTTCACCTGAACCAGGAGATTGTTCTCCCATCATTTTGCCCCGCTCCCGTTCATCAGGTGGAGCGCGACCTCCATACTCTGGATCTCGTGAGAGCTGTACGCATTTATGTGTCCAGGACCGCCTCCTTTAGGAGTTCGGATTCCTTATTTGTTCTTACGACAGGTCGCTGTAAGGGGTCCGCGGCTTCAAAGTCAACCTTGGCCAGATGGATTAAGGCTTCCATTCAAGAGGCTTACCGGTCCTCTGGTTTGCCTCTCCCGGTGGGATTGAAGGCTCACTCTACCAGAGCTGTAGGTGCCTCTTGGGCCTTGCGACATCGAGCGTCTGCTCTACAGGTGTGTCAGGCGGCCACTTGGTCCAGCCTGCACACTTTCTCTAAGCACTATATGGTGCATGCCCATGCCTCTGCGGATGCAAGTCTGGGCAGGCGGGTTCTCCAGGCGGCGGTTGCCCACCTTTGAAGGGAACCATGTGTTATCCGTCTTGTTGAGGAACTCTTCCCGCCCTGGGGTATTGCTTTAGGACATCCCCATTGTCTGGGTCTCCCATTATGATGACCAGAAAAAAGAGAATTTTGTTTACGTACCGTAAATTCTTTTTTCTTTAATCATCAATGGGAGACCCAGCACCCACCCAGTTGTTCCTTTGCATGTTTTGCATTTGTTCTGCTCTCTGTTGAGACAGTGTTTGCCGGGTTGTTGAACCGTCTGTGCACGGCATTCTTCCCGATGTTTCGGGTGTGGTTTATTTTCTCCTCGCAGCTTATGGACCAAACTGAGGATGTTCCCTGCGGTAGGGGTTTATAAGCGGAGGAGGCGGTGTCTGCAAACTTGTAGTACCTAGTGTGACCTCCGGAGGGCAGTGCCCTAAACCCCATTGTCTGGGTCTCCCATTGATGATTAAAGAAAAAAGAATTTACGGTACGTAAACAAAATTCTCTTTTTTTGGTACTTGCCGTAAAGTCTTTCTCTTCCTAGAATGGAAAATACATGTGTGAATAAAACAAAATGATCGCTATATAAGTGCCACAGTCATCCATGACACCCTGTATGGGGGAGAGCTACAAAAAAATAAAGGAAACAATAATTGTTAGATATTTACTAAATATTATATATAAAATAAAGTTTCCTATAATTACTAGCTGATAAAAGGCATTGTTCACACTACTTATATAATAATGACCTATCAATATAAGATCAGTGAGGATCTAAGTGGCTAATTAATGCCAAGGTCAGTTGTTTGACCTCAGTAATCTGATATTGATGATAATCAATATAATCGCTGCTCCTTGTGAAATATAAAAGTAACATTCTATGTTGGGTGCTGACATTTTTTTTTTTTTACTTAAAGTGTAAAAGTCATTGAAATTTTTATTTAATAATGATGTAGAGCTAGTGATGTTAATAAAGTTTCTAATATACATCATTAGAAAATTCTTATTGAAAGCCAGTCATAAACCTTCCACAAGGTGACCCAACTGCCCTGTGTGTGAAGCAGACATATGTTCATTATCAATCAGATCCGTCTTCAGTGAATATGGATATAAGGATAATGTGGGCGTGGCCTACACTGCTGACTGCAGCTGGAAACAATGTATCAGATGACAGCACATAGCTGAGCAATGTCAGGATGTAAACACCTCTTTACAAGCGGTCATCTGGCTCCACACAGCTCATTGATGATCTCTGTTAACCCCTACTCTGCTGTCACATTGCACTGCTCCCTATCAGCTGCTGCCCACGCCCACACAGCCATAAAATGCAGTTTTTAAAAGAGCACAGAAAAATGTGAGAAAATAAGTCAATGGCACAAAAAAACATTATCTTAGCTGCTATGTGACCCATCATTAACAACCAGTGCAGTATTGTTTTTTTTTCTTCAATGAAACGACATTTACACTTTAATAGTCTAAATGCCTGTTGCATTCTCTTTATATCCTGTTCATAGTTGATGGTTATGTTATTAGTCACATTACCACCAGAATTAATAATGCCCCTGCCTCAATTAAATGACCTCTTGGGAATGGCCAGGGTCCGTACATTGGCCGGGTGGTTATCATCTTCCTTTACCGAGACCTCAGTGTATGGGATGTGATCAGTAACATACGGAGACTCGGGAGCAAGTGTTTAATTTCCCTGCAGCGCTACCGCAGGGAAGAAGGAAGAACTCTATGATTCTATGTAATCATGGACGTGTTGAGTCCTCCATGTTGGGTGATGCTCTGTAGCCACCTTGTCTTGTAGATGGGCGTCCTCGATAGGGGCCCCATCTATTACCTTGGATGGTATTCTAAACCAGACTTGTTCCTTTTGAGGATTTTGCATTTTAATGGAGTGTCCCTTTAAGTGTTCATTGTCGTTCTTGGCTCTTCCCATCCGTCCTAATTCTTTTAATCAATTACCGTCTTACAGATGGGCTCTCGCTGACTGTGTATCGCAGGCTGCAGACTGTACCGGGGTGAAGGGTTGTTCTTGGCAGAAGTCTCTCCTGGCAGCTTGTATGAAGTGTCTGACGGCCACATATGGCGCCAATAAAGAACTGGAGGGAGCCGCACCGGAAGAGGAGAAGGCGCTGCTTACTCGTCTTAAGGATCTAATGGTAGGGAAATAATAAAAATCTGTATATATTTTATTTTTTTTAAGTGTGCGTGCCAGGATAAACCAGGTTGCCCGTTTTTTAAGTTTTTTTATTTTTTGTTATTGCTAGCAATTAAGTTACAGAATTGTTGCCATTATTGCAGCATTTTTTTTTCAGTATTTCTGCAAAACATCCCAGACTTGGATACACAAAACTTGATGTAATTGTTATTTCATTAATTTTTATCATTTCTCGCAGCCACTAGTCAGAGAAGAGATCCCGGCAGAGTGGAGCAGCCTGGTGAAGAGCGGACTGAAGTAGGTTCTATGATCGGAATGTTGCTTTGTGCGTTCATTCATATGTCTACGGCGATGACGATATGTCTGTGCTTTTCTGTGGGTTGAGTGTCTGCAAAGAAAAAAAATGATTTATGGATCTAATTCGACCTTTCAAATCAAATGGATCCCTGAAAAAGAAAAGATGATGGCCATTAAAAACTTGAGTGTTTTTATTAGTGCGCTACAAGAAAAAGTGATCCAACGCTGATGTCGGATTTAAAGGGAATTAAACGAAAGAGGGCGTGTGAGCTCCAGCATCCGAAAGGCGGTGATTATGAGATAAAATCCATGTTTACAAATCCATCAGAGAAGGAAAAATAAGGGCACTCACCCATAAATTGTGCAAACAGTCACAGTCCATTATACAGGCGGCAGGGAGGCGAGTGGAGAACGGTGGACGACGGCCCGTTTCGTGCCTGTCTGACACTTCAACTGGTGCCAGACAGGCATGAAACAGGCCGTTGTCCACCATTCTGCACACCCCTCCCTGCCAACAGTATAATGGATCTGGGATAAAGGTGACTGTTTGCATAATTCATGGGTGAGCGCCCTTATTTTTCCTTCTCTGATGGATTTGTTATAATAGACTTTCTGAAGTGAGCACACCCAGTGCACTTGCACAGTGCCAGACCTATTGGTACTTAAGAGGGTCCTTTATGTCTGTACTGGTGCCCGGCTTATTTTTCTTATTAAGATAAAATCCATGTTTATTGCAATAGTACATCAAAAAAGCCAACGCATTTCAGGTAACGTGCCCTTACAGCATTTGAAGGGAACTTGTTACTGGATCTTTAGCTGCAGCCACCACCAGTATATGTAGATTCTAGAATATTGCATATAAGGCCCCCAGGCCAATCTGCATAACATAAAAAGAGCTTTTATTATACTAATCTGCGGGGAGGTCTGGTCTGATGGGTTTCCCTGATCTTGATCTGGCACCTCCTCTCTTCTTGCTTCATGTGAGTGATTCGTCCTATATCATCTACCCATTGTCCTCCATTGCAGTCTTGCAAGGGCAGAGCAAAGTATTGTTGTGTGCAGGCGTTCTTGACCTTTACCTGTGCATTACAATACTTTACTCTGCACTCAGTAGGGCAGAGAGAAATGTGCCTGTGCAGGAATGCAATGGAGGAGACTTTGTGGATGATGTAGGATGCATCATCCACATGAAGAAGAGAAGGAGAACGGCAATCGCAAGAAAAAAGGAGGCTGAGACCTAAGACGCCTATCTAATCAGACCACCCCATAGGCGAGTATAATAAAAGCTTTTTTTATTCTATACAGATCTGATTAGGGACTTATATACAGTATCGTAGAATCTATATATAAGGGCTGGTGGTGGACATAAGCTATGGGGTAAAAGCCAGTGACACGTTCCCTTTAAAAATGGACACCTGGACCAAAAATAGATGTAAAGGTCCTTATTTTTGGGGGAATGCAAAAGAAAATGGCTCTCTCTACAAATACAGCTGTGTATGAGACCGGCTTGGATTCAAGTTCTTTTTCATACAGGACACGTGGCCTACAGGTACATCACATGTCAGAGAGGGGTAAGAGGTTGTCTAGTTTAGAAAGCCTTGGTTGTGTAACCAATTAAAGGATTCCTAAAACCTAACGACATGTCACTACAATACTCCATCTCTTTATGAAGGGGGCCCTACGGCCTCAGGGGGCCCCACTGTCCTTGTGAATGAAGAAGACACATTTCTAGTAAACTGAAGTACATGTTACTAATCCTGGACACATGGATCCCGGTTCTTCTTCTGATCCTTTTATGACTATTGCGGAGAGCAGTGACACATATTACCCGTCTAGAGGAGGAGTGGTCCCGTCCCGTGTGCTGTACATGTATGACAGAAGATCGGCATCACTACATGGAGCTGATCCTGCTCCATATAACTTAGCACGGGGGGCAGTTGTCTTATACCTCTCTAGGCACTAAACCATGCAATGTTAAGGTATAAAGATAGAAAGTGATATCATCCGTCTAATATATTACAATACAGGAATAGTTTAGTCCTCCTTTCTACAAGTGGAAAAACTCCTTTATTTCCTTTTAGGCATCGCTATAAGGACTGTGCGTTCCTGGAGGCTTTACGTGTCGGGATGGAGCAGTGGTACGGCCCGGACGGCCCCTGTACCAAGCACTTGGTGCAGCTACCGGTCGTCCACATGATGGTGACACAACATTCCCTGTTTCTGCCGAGTTTCCTCCGCTCCAGAGACGAGGAGAGCGTCTGCAGCGTTATCCGAGGTTCACACACCTTTACTGTCTGTGTTATATTATGATAACTCTAGAGATACATGTACAAAAATACTATTTTATTAATTGAAATGGTAAAAATAAGGAGACTCGGGTGGACAAAAACCAGGGGAGGTGGAGGGGTCACATCAATGGTACAAAGTGGGGGGCGGTGTGAGGACGGCTGAATACAAACTGACTGTATAGAAGATACCATACTCACAGATACATATTAGCCACAATAACCTTCCATTACTCCTAAGCTGTCACACCTGACCTCCAGCACTGATGCACAACTGCCCCCTGACGAAGCCCATATGAAACGCACATCGGGGCTCTACCACTGATGTGACACCTCCATAGTTTTTGTCTTTTTACAATTTACCATGACATTATTAATTTTCATTGAATAAAATTAGATTTTTTTTTTATATGGATCTCTAGACTCGGCTGTTTTTCTGTAGGATTTAATATATGATAGGAGTGATTCTCCCTGTATATGACAGGCCATGGTGCAGCTCATGGTCTCGACGTTGTATTTATGATACTTGTATTGGACTCGGTTTATATTGATTGCATGGATGGATTACTGCTCTCACCCTCTATCCCACACTAGACTCACTTCAATGTCCGTGCCTGTATAGTGCTTTTTCCAGTTCTCTCCTGTATAAAGTGACCTCAGTTACAGTTCTACAGGCGTTGTACATCGCTGTGTGCAGGATTCCAGATCTTCACTGTCCACTGCTTTGTGCAGGAACCAGCTGGAGATCAGGCGGCCCGTCCTGTTAAAGGGGGTTCCCGAATTCAGTCACTTGGATACATTTGTTTTGTGTCTATACTAACTGCTGATATGGGGCTAAGCTTTATACATAACTAGCTGTAGAGCTTGGCGTTGCCCGGGCATAATGCCCATATATGGTAGTATCGCCCATATATGGCTATGTATGTGTGTGCATGTATCATAGCCCCTCCCATCCCAGTAGCCCCGTCCCTTCATAGCTTTGCCCCTGCACAGCCCCACCCCTCCCAGTAGTGCCGCCCCCACATATAGCTCCACCCCTTCATAGCTACTCCTCTCCACAGTCCTAGGGATGGATTCGGCATGGCTATGTGGGGTGGGTGTGGCTATGTGGGGTAAGCGAGGCTTGCCACACACACACATACACATATACTCAGCTTTGTATATTGGATAAAGGAAAACTCCAGATAAAAAGTATGCATTGTTATAACGCAGCAAGACCTGCAGGGGCAGCAAAGAGCATATTCTTGTGTCACACATCCCCTTACAGGCCTGATGAATTAACCAAGAGTCAAAATTTGATATAGGCCTAGCACTAACTTTAGGAACCCTTGATGTTAGTGATAATTCTGAAAGTGTCAGGGGGAGGGGGGGGGGGGGCTTGGTGCTCCCCATGTACATATAGCTCACAGGACAAAAACTATGACGACTAGGTATCGGTTTAACCCTTATACGGGATGTTTATTGAGGCGTAAAATATATGGAATATTATACAATAGATGATACTTCAGATTATTCCATGAAAGAGAAGACTTAGCAGGGCTGTGGAGTCGGTAAATCAAACCACCGACTCCAACTCCGACTCCGACTCCTGAATTTCCCTGGTTCCGACTCCGACTCCAACTCCGACTCCGACTCCTTTGACTCCGACTCCGACTCCTTCAGTCATGGCTCGTTTTTAAGTGATTAAATTATTGTAGGTCAATGGTAACATTAGGCTTTAATCATTATAATGACATAATAATCAAGATATTTAGATAGAACATAATAATAAATCAAAATAATAATATTCAGCACATGCTGCATTGAACTACTATTATATATTTTAGGAGTCGGAGTCGGAACATTTTCTACCGACTCCAACTCCGACTCCGACTCCACCAAAATGGGCAGCGACTCCGACTCCGACTCCACGACTCCGACTCCGACTCCACAGCCCTGCTTAAAAGAACAATAGAATGTATATTACTCGTGACGTTGATTTGTATAGGAGAGAGGTCTATGATACGGGCAGGCCCGTATTTGGAGTTCCTGCCGCCCTAGGCACTGTCAGCGGTGCCGCCCCCCCCCCCCCCCTGTCTTGCCACATCCCCCATCGCACCACGCCCCGTCGTGCCACTCCCCCTGCTTCGTACCACGCCCCCCCCCGTCGTGCCACGCCCCCTGCAGACAGACTGCTTTGAAATAAATACAAAGAATAATAAAATCTTTTAATAATTTTAATTTGTGTGCAAAAGGCAACAATAAGGTGATAAATCATCTTTTGGATGGTTAGAGATGAGCTAGCAAGGTGCGGAGCAGTGATAGGAGGGGCTTAAAGGAGCCGAGAGGTTCCCATTATGGTTGGAGTACTGGATGGTTGCTAGATGACCACCACCATGTCCCAAAAAGGCTTTGACATCAGCAAGGAGGTGGCAGTCATGTCTTGGGTCGTAATCATGTGGAGAGAGCTAGTTTGCCCCTATAGGGTCCATGAAGGAGTGAAAAGGACCACGGCAAAGTATATATACTTTTAGACTGACCACTTTTTTTTCGATCTGAGAGGCCTATTTTTCTATCTACTGGCTAACACGGTATAAATATTCTTCACTTTTTTTTCTTCGTACAGAATCATCCCCATGCATGACAATGCACCATCTCTTGGTACAGAGCATAGCCCTGAGTAATTGGCTGCTATGGACATAACAGTAGAGAAAAGCATGGTGTGGCTACCAGTCTCCCCTGATCTCAACCCTATTGAGAAACTTGGAAGTACCTTTAAGCAAAAAAATCTAAGATGCTGCAAGACATTAACTGTCAAACCAGCAGCTCTGGGAGTCAATTCTGACATCCTGCAAACAAATGCAATCAGAAAACATCCAAAACCTGACAAGTGCAATAAATGCAATATTTGTGAAGGTGATATCAAAGAAAGGCGATATACAATATGAGACATACTGGTAGGATGTTTTCATTGTGAGCCCAATGGGGACAGTGTTGATGATGTATGTAACGTGCTGTGGAGTGCATAGTGTAATGTAAATGTAAAAAAATATTTCTTCATATGTCGTCACAATACCTGGATCTGAGGATCTTCTATTTCGAGGTCAGGGACTCTCTGATGCCATGTTGCTGCTTGTCTCGCTGTCGTCCTCTTTTGACACTGCAGTGTGGTGGACAAGAGAGCATTAACTGGTTAATAACAAGAAGTATGGAGTGTACTGAGGCATAAACCTCCCCATACCATGAAGTATGGAGTGTACTAACTAAGCCATAAACCCTCCCCATACCATGTCCAGCAGACATTGTAGGATTACTATATGGATTTTATTATTAGGGTAGGGACACACTGGCGTGAAACTCGGATGAGTGCAATGTGTGATTTTCCCATCCCAGCACCCTGTGCCCCATCCATATCCCAGCACCCCTGTGCCCCATCCCAGCACCCCTGTGCCCCATCCATATCCCTGCACCCCATCACAGCACCCCTGCGCCCCATCCCAGCACCCCTGTGCCCCATCCATATCCAGCACCCCTGTGCCCCATCCATATCCCAGCACCCCTGTGCCCCATCCATATCCCAGCACCTCTGTGCCCCATCCATATCCCAGCACCCCTGCACCCTATCCCTGCACCCCATCCCAGCACCCCTGTGCCTCATCCATATCCCTGCACCCCATCCCAGCACCCCTGCGCCCCATACCAGCACCCCTGCGCCCCATCCATATCCAAGCACCCCTGTGCCCCATCCATATCCCAGCACCCCTGTGCCCCATCCATATCCCAGCACCCCTGTGCCCCATCCATATCCCAGCACCCCTGTGCCCCATCCATGCACCCCATCCCAGCACACCTGTGCCTCATCCATATCCCAGCACCCCTGCACCCTATCCCAGCACCCCTGTGCCCCATCCCAGCACCCCTGTGCCCCATCCCAGCACCCCTGTGCCCCATCCATATCCCTGTGCCTCATCCCTGCGCCCCCTGTGCCTCATCCCTGCACCCCCTGTGCCTCATCCCTGCACCCCATGAGCCTCATCCCTGCACCCCCTGAGCCTCATCCCTGCACTCCTGAGCCGCATCCCTGCACCCCCTGTGCCGCATCCCTGCACCCCCTGTGCCGCATCCCTGCACCCCCTGAGCCTCATCCCTGCACCCCCTGAGCCTCATCCCTGCACCCCCTGAGCCACATCCCTGAAACCCCTGTGCCTCATCCCTGCACCCCCTGTGCCTCATCCCTGCACCCCCTGTGCCTCATCCCTGCACCCCTGCGCCCCATCCCTGCACCCTGTGCCCGATCCATATCCCAGCACCCCTGCGCCCCATCCCAGCACCCCTGTGCCCCATCCATATCCCAGCACCTCTGTGCCCCATCCATATCCCAGCACCCCTGCACCCCATCCCTGCACCCCATTCCAGCACCCCTGTGCCTCATCCATATCCCTGCACCCCATCTCAGCACCCCTGCGCCCCATACCAGCACCCCTGCGCCCCATCCCAGCACCCCTGCGCCCCATCCATATCCCAGCACCCCTGTGCCCCATCCATATCCCAGCACCCCTGTGCCCCATCCATGCACCCCATCCCAGCACCCCTGTGCCTCATCCATATCCCAGCACCCCTGCACCCTATCCCAGCACCCCTGTGCCCCATCCCAGCACCCCTGTGCCCCATCCCAGCACCCCTGTGCCCCATCCATATCCCTGTGCCTCATCCCTGCGCCCCCTGTGCCTCATCCCTGCACCACCTGTGCCTCATCCCTGCACCCCCTGAGCCTCATCCCTGCACCCCCTGAGCCTCATCCCTGCACCCCCTGAGCCTCATCCCTGCACCCCCTGTGCCGCATCCCTGCACCCCCTGAGCCTCATCCCTGCACCCCTGAGCCACATCCCTGGAACCCCTGTGCCTCATCCCTGCACCCCCCGTGCCTCATCCCTGCACCCCCTGTGCCTCATCCCTGCACCCCTGCGCCCCATCCCTGCACCCTGTGCCCGATCCATATCCCAGCACCCCTGCGCCCCATCCCAGCACCCCTGTGCCCCATCCCAGCACCCCTGTGCCCCATCCATATCCCTGTGCCTCATCCCTGCGCCCCCTGTGCCTCATCCCTGCACCCCTGAGCCTCATCCCTGCACCCCTGTGCCACATCCCTGGAACCCCTGTGCCTCATCACTGCACCCCCTGAGCCTCATCCTGCACCCCCTGAGCCTCATCCCTGCACCCCTGTGCCACATCCCTGGAACCCCTGTGCCTCATCCCTGCACACCCTGTGCCTCATCCCTGAACCCCCTGTGCCTCATCCCTGCACCCCCTGAGCCTCATCCCTGCACCCCCTGAGCCTCATCCCTGCACCCCATCTTCTGTTCCCAGCTACTGGAGCCCTGCCGCCTGCTCCTCAGACTTACCCGGCGCAGCGCAGCCTGAGCCACCGCCGCCTGTGCTGCCCGGGCGGGATCTTCAAATCCCCATCTCTGCCTCTGCCGCTGCCGCACGTGCCATCTGGCGGACCTTCCCCCCCACGCGATCTCTGCCATGGTCTCCTCCGCAGCGGGCCCCTCCTTCTCCCTTCCGGCGGAACAGGATGCGGCAGGCTGGGGGTGAGGTGGGCAGGCGGTGGGCCTGATGACGAGGGAGGGGGGGGGGGGAAAGAGGGAGCGGGACTTATCACCCGGCTGCAGGCTGGGTGAGGTGGGCGGGCAGCGGGCCTGTTGACGACGGGGGGGGGGCGGGGGGGGGGGCGGGGCTTACAACCCGGCCGACACAGGGCAACAAAAAAAAAAAGAAAAAAAAAAAAAAGAAAACACGCTGAGGCGCCGCCCCCCTGTGAATGGCGCCGCCCTAGGCACGTGCCTACGAGTGCCTAATGGCAAATACGGCCCTGGATACGGGTACACCTTGGGATGGTGGTGTGTTAGTTGTCTTGTTGCACGTTAGTTTTGTTTTCGGTTTTTGCCTGTTGGTTGGGACACTATGAAGACAAAATACAGACCTTATAAGTGTGTGAGCTCCTTAGAGGTTTGGCTGTATCTAGTGTTTATCTCCCCTTTTGAGGGATGATCTCTGGTTCAGACAGTATGATGTCAGGTGTAATTGTATCCCAGGTGAGTAAATTACTGTTTCTAAAAATTATTTAAAATATTTCAATTAGAAATTGTACTGGTTAGGAGTATACATACCGCGCTGTGTAACTATAGGTGCACTTTGCAACAATATTTGATAGATACATCCAGAGGGTTCCTAGTTGTTGATATTCAGGCTCGTACAGTACAGACCTAAAGTTTGGACACTTTCTCATTCAAAGAGTTTTCTGTGTTTCCATGACTATGAAAATTGTAGATTCACACTGAAGGCATCAAAACTATGAATTAACACATGTGCAATTATATACTTAACAAAAAAGTGTAAAACAACTGAAAACATGTCTTATATTTTAGGTTCCTCATAGTAGCCACCCTTTGCTTTGATTACTGCTTTGCACACTCTTGGCATTCTCTTGATGTGCTTCAAGAGGTAGTCACCGGAAATGGTTTTCACTTCACAGGTGTGCCATGTCAGGTTTATTAAGTGGGATTTCTTGCCTTATAAATGGGGTTGGGACCATCAGTTGTGTTGTGCAGAAAGTCTGGTGGATACACAGCTGATAGTCCTACTGAATAGACTGTTAGCTGCTTTTTTCTTGCCATAATACAAATTCTAAGTAAAGAAAAACGAGTGGCCATCATTACTTTAGAAATGAAGGTCAGTCAGTCCGAAAAATTGGGAAAACTTTGAAAGTGTCCCCAAGTGTCGTTACAAAAACCATCAAGTGCTACAAAGAAACTGGCTCACATGAGGACCGCTCCAGGAAAGGAAGACCAAGAGTCACCTCTGCTGCGGAGGATAAGTTCATCCGAGTCACCAGCCTCAGAAATCGCAGGTTAGCAGCAGCTCAGATTAGAGACCAGGTCAATGCCACACAGAGTTCTAGCAGCAGACACATCTCTACAACAACTGGTAAGAGGAGACTTTGTTCAGCAGGCCGTCATGGTAAAATAGCTGCTAGGAAACCACTGCTAAGGACAGGCCACAAGCAGAAGAGGCTTGTTTGGGCTAAAGAACACAAGGAATGGACATTAGACCAGTGGAAATCTGTGCTTTGGTCTGATGAGTCCAAATTTGAGATCTTTGGTTCCAACCACCGTGTCTTTGTGCGACACAGAAAAGGTGAACGGATGGACTCTACATGCCTGGTTCCCACCATGAAGCATGGAGGAGGAGGTGTGATGGTGATGGGGTGCTACGCCAGATGACCTGGCCTCCACAGTCACCAGACATGAACCCAATCGAGATGGTTTGGGTGAGCTGGACCGCAGAGTGAAGGCAAAAGGGCCAACAAGTGCAAACATCTCTGGGAACTCCTTCAAGACTGTTGGAAGGCCATTTCTGGTGACTACCTCTTGAAGCTCATCAAGAGAATGCCAAGAGTGTGCAAAGCAGTAATCACAGCAAAAGGTGGCTAATTTGAAGAACCTACAATATAAGACATATTTTCAGTTGTTTCACACTTTGTTGTTAAGTATATAATTCCACATGTGTTAATTCATAGTTTGATGCCTTCAGTGTGAATCTACAATTTTCATAGTCATGAAAATACAGAAAACTCTTTGAATGAGAAAGTGTCCAAACCTTTGGTCTGTACTGTATATTGCACTGTTGCAATTGTTGTGGTAGTTCCTACCATTGGAGGTAAGAAGGGTACCTTCGGATCTTTTTTTGGGTTAGATGAAGATGTTATTCCTAAAATAAATGACCATTGTTATATCTTCGGTTGTAAACCCTATACAGATCACTGGTTATATCCCAGTGTGCTCTATTAATGATCACAGGAAATGACACCTTGTGTGTGTGCGCTGTGTTGGTTGTAATACTGTGGCGATAGGTTCATCTGGTGGTGTTTTTGCCAGGCCTGAGGTGGATTTTGTATTTTGCACCTGGGCCGGTGGTTGCACTTGATAGTTGTGGTCTATGGTTCCGGTATCTCTAGATATGATAATAATATGAGTGATTAGGGTCAATCTTTTTGGGCTGTGTCTTGTATTGTGAGTTAACTAATAACTTATTACCTGTAGCTTTCTAAGTGAGTAGGTCCCATAGAAGGTGAAGGAATGGTATTTCTCAAATCACGATCTATGTACGGTGGTGTTGCTGTAAGAAAGATTATAGGATGCTCTAGGACAAGGGTTTCACTTGGATGGTGTTATTTCCTTATAACAAGTGGGATATGTAAGAGAAGAATGTTAATTTCTTAGCTATTGCTGCTTGGCAGAATTATTCACTTATTGCTGTTTTTAATCACTGTATTACGCCTGTCTAGCAGTTAGGGGAATTCCCAGAGGTGTACATTGGTGTTATGTGTTGTCAGTGTGGTTATTCTGTATATACATGGGTATAATCCTAATGCCAGAGGTGTGTATAGATGCTGTCCTCCTTAGCCTGGTATGTTGGCAACACTGTTTCCTACAATGCAATCAATCTGGTCGCTAGGGTCTGTTATTTTCCTCGATCTCTGTCTCTTCCTTGGACTTATACAGTTGATGTCCATGTGTTTGGTTCGCTCTACCCTAGAAGTTTTTTTAGGACTTTTTGGAGCAGAAACTAAGTGGAAACTGTCCAAATTCATCAAAAGAAAAAAAAAAAAACTCCTGGAAGACTTAGGCCGGCTTCACACCATCATTTTTCAGGTTCGGGGTTGTCCGGTGTGAACCGGGACAGCCCCAGATCCAAGTCTGGCCCCCATGTATCACTATGAGGCCGGATGGCTGTTATTTGCCATCCAGTTTGGGGCTTTTCTGGGAGTATCCGGTTTTGTTCGATTTTTGCATCGGACACAAAACCGGAGTCTGCAGAATTTTTTGTGTCAGGTGCAAAAATCGGGCAAAACCGGATCCTCCAGGATCCAGTGTCCATAGCATGGGCGTCTATGGGTGATGGATCACGCCGGATCCGGCAGAAAATTGTGCCAGTTCCCAGACGGCTGGTGCTGTTAAAAGCATACGCCGCTGAATTTCAGCACCTGGAGAGCTCCACGGCTGAAGTTTCAGCACCATGGCCAGCTCCCCTGCAGCCTTGGTGCTGACATTTCAGCACTGGAGAGCAGCACAAACAAAGCCGGAAAAAAACAGGATCGGTTCTGCTTGGTCGTGGCTGTCCGGTTCTGTCTGGTGCATCCTGCAAAACACCGGACAGTCAAAAAAAGTGGTGTGAAGCCGGCCTTAAAAGCCTGTTTGAGTGCCAGCTATCATTACAGCCCCACATGCTCTTCGCTCACCGGTTTCAGCGCCTTGTATAGAGCGGCGGGATATTTTTTTGTCCGAGCTTAATGAGTTTTTGTTTTTGTCCCCCATTGGCTGTGTTGTACAGTCGTCTTCTGCATCTAACTGCAGCTATTGTCTCAGGTCGCTGCTTTTTAACCAATGAGATGTCACTATCAGTCTCTGACATCGACATTCAAATGATTTAAACATGTAGGCGTTCGATTAGAGAGCCATCACCCGCCTCTAACCTAACCCCACCCTCAGCCTGATTGTGGGATGCCGATTGGTTAGCATTGTGGCCATGGGTCTTTTTAAAGGGAATCTGTCAGCAGGATTTTGCTATGTAAGCTGAGGACAGCATGCTGTAAGGGTTAAAAAACAAAAAGCAACTCTGCTTCTCTTATCATGCTGTGTGCTATTGTTTACTTAACCACCGAACAAATGCAATTTAAAATGATGAAAACATCATGTTTACCCCAAAATGGTACAGTTTGTTATGCAGAACACGATCCCTCGTTCGGCTCCATTGACTCGGAAAAGTATAAAGTTTGGTCAGACTTTTTTTTTTTTTTTTCAATTTTGTTTGAAACCACTAACAAAAAAAGAAAAGTTTGGATTCACCATAATCTGCTATATACGATGTATGTAAAACCAGGCCCTGCAGGGGTCCAGTATGGCCCCATACAACGCTGGGCTCGGAGGTTGTGGCCTCTAATCCTGGCCTCCACTGGTACATTGAACTGAATGTTTGTGTTTTTTCCTTGCAGAAAACTTGACTGATCTGTTGAGAATCATCGTGGCGAAGTGTCCGTCTGTTTGTGACAAAAACCATTTTGCAGCTATGCTCGGGGCGTATGGAGCCACCCTCAGTGTCACAGGTAGGCTCCTAATGTCACTGCTCATAGTTGGATTGTGTATATAGAGGTTTAATCTGTCTGTGTGAATTTGTTTTATTCTAGATCAGAAAATCCTGTTCCTGTTGCGATCGTATGAGCAGAATAATCTAAGCCTCACCGACTTCAGGTAAAGTAAACTAATTCATCAGGTATCATTTCTTAGTCACAATTTTTCTTTTATGACTTGTGGAATTCACTTACATATTTTTCTGACTATAAGACACATTTGTTTCCGCCCAAATTGTGGGGGAGAGAGGGGGCCATATACAGTGGTTGGGGGGGGAGGGGGGAAAAGACGTGCAGTATCCCAAGATGGAGGGAATATACACGAGGATGGGGGGCTATACACGAGGATGGGGGGGCTATACACGAGGATGGGGGGCTATACATGAGGATGGGGGCTATACACGAGGATGGGGGGCTATACACGAGGATGGGGGGCTATACACGAGGATGGGGGGCTATACACGAGGATGGGGGGCTATACACGAGGATGGGGGGCTATACACGAGGATGGGGGGCTATACACGAGGATGGGGGGGCTATACACGAGGATGGGGGGCTATACACGAGGATGGGGGGGCTATACACGAGGATGGTGGGCTATACACGAGGATGGTGGGCTATACACGAGGTTGGGGGGCTATACACGAGGATGGGGGGGCTATACACGAGGATGGGGGGGCTAAAAACGAGGATATGGGGGCATACACCTGGATGGGGGCCATACACCTGGATGGGGAGCCATACACCTGGATGGGGAGCCATACACCTGGATGGGGAGCCATACACCTGGATGGGGAGCCATACACCGGGATGGGGAGCCATACACCGGGATGGGGAGCCATACACCGGGATGGGGAGCCATACACCTGGATGGGGAGCCATATCCCACGATGGAGAGTGCTATATCCCAGGATGGGGGGGGAGAGTGCTATATATCAGGATGGGGGGGTGTATACCGGGATGGGAGAGTGTATACCGGAATGGTAGTCTGTATACCGGGATGGGAGGCTGTATTACCGTGATGGAAGGCTGTATACCAAGGTGGGAGGCTATGTGGCACCCTGAGGAGAGCACCACAGGAACTCTTGGGACATGGATGGAAAAGTACACAGCAAGCAGACCCCACTAACAAACAACCCCTTTCACCCCATACCTGTAGAGGGAGCTCCACTGGTTGCCTTAAACCAGTTCCCCCTATAAATACGGGTCCTGGAGGGAGAAACACCAGAGTGTGCAGTCACTAGAGAACTGTGAAGAGCTGAGTGAGCTGACCTGGTACTGGAGCCACGCTAGGCCCATACCAGAGACACCTGGAAAGTGGTAGACCCTTAGAATAGGGGTCACAGGAGCAGGAGAGAAGCAAGTACAAGTAGGGGCAGAGGAGTCAGACCGACTCACCCTAACAGAGGTCCGGTCACTGGGTCCGAGCTACAAGGACACAGTGCTTACTTTGTAGAGAAACCAGCACTACCAAAAGGGGGTCTAGCTCCCCGGACACCCGAAGCACCACCAAATGAGAGCCCGGAGTCGATAGCTCGGCAGCAATCCCATAGAGTGCCCTCAGTGCAGCAAATCCGGGTGTGAAGAGACACACAGAAAGTGCAGTAACGGTTTGGTCGGGTTTCATGCCTGCCAGACTCCAGCAGAACAGCGTTTACTAGGAAGCCTACAACCCTGCTTGCTGTGGAAAAAGTGTTTACCTCATCTCCGGTCGAGTGTACCCGTCAACACCAGTAAAGGTACCAAAAGACTATATGTGCGTGTCCCTCCTTCCAACTACACCACACCGACCGCGCTACCCTATTCCCTTCAACTCTACTATCTGCCCCGGGGAACCCCTGCTCGCCCTGTAGGGAGCGGTTCCATCTGGCTTCCGCACATCACCCCGGAGGTCTGAGCAGCGCCGGTGCCATCACCGGACACTCACAGGTGGCGTGACGAAACAAACTTTATTTTCTACCTAACCGTGCATTGACCACCGGGCCCTTACAGCCTCAGGCACCGAACCGTGACCGCAGCCAGTGCCTGAGACCTGAGAACCCGGCAACGGTGAGTCAGCTATATACCAAGGTGGGAGACTTATATAACAGGACGGGGGGCTATATACCAGGATGGAGGGTTATATACCAGGATGTGAGGCTACATATCACCTAGGAGGGGCCAGGGATGGGGACATTACCCCCATAACAGTGTCAGCAGCGGATTTCCCCACCATAACTGTTTATTATAACCACATTTTTTGCTTAATTTTTTTCCCCCTATTGCCTCCTCTAAAACCTGGGTGCGTGTTATAGTCTGAAAAATACGGTACATGTTTTGCGCTAAATTCTTAAATGGTGCACACGGTTTAAGAATTTGACACAGTATTTGCACATTTGTCTATATAGAGGCATCAGATTGAAATCTTCTCTGGGAACCTTATTACAAGAGAAGGGGGCTGGAGTGAAACGCCCCAAAAATAGAGACCTTTCGACAGTTACATTTCCTAAATCTTTGTAAATCATCTTGATAAGCAAAGATGTCAAAAGAAAAATGAAAAATAAGACGTGGCATAAAGAGTAGAGCAAAATGTACTGAGAAATCGTGCAGGTATAATGTCATGCAAAGTCAAGGGCACGTCCAGCACATGGCGCAATGTAGAGGATACAATGGGGGATGGAAAATGGTAGGAAGGACCTAATTGGTAGGGAGAGAGGACAGGTCACCATCTGACACTAATCTGTCTGCAAGACAGGAAAAAGGAATAGCCCATCACATCCACATGAGTTAAAATGAACTTTGATTTTATTCCATATCTTTAAAGGGATAATATAGTGGTCTGGTAGATGTTACACACAGCTCTCTGAGTCGTTTCCAATGCTTACATCATCCTTAGTCATAAAACCTGTGTCTGCACCCTGCGTTCCCTAACATCCATAAGCGGGTCCTTCCCCTCTGCCGCCGTCACGTCCCCAGATTCTGAGCTGTTCCTCCACTCACCCTGGCTAGTGCAAAGACCACTGAGTACACTGGACTTCACCACTATTGTAAAATGACACAGGGGCAGGAAGACAGGCAGGGGAATATACGCAAAAGGGTATCTACAACTTCAAAGCTGCAGCCAAACACCATGACTCCAGCAATTGCTACAGACTTCCTCCTTGAACGGTGGTCAGTTCAGAATGAATTCTATAACTGACATCAGAACGTGACTAAAGGGAAGGGTAGTGGTCACAAACCGGCAGCAGCTGACCCAGTAACTACCACCAAGGAGAGATTCCTTAACCCTTGCTGCATCACATGAAAGCGACTAGGCTTAAAATCCAGAGTCTCACAAGACAATGCAAGACTCAAATCCCGAACCTGTCACACGTCTCCCTTTAGTATGACCGATTTCTGGCCTTGGGCTGAACAATACCAGACCTCATCCCCCTTTTCTCTACCCATAGGTTGCTCTTGTGGGGCCCCGCTGCTGTAGAGCATCACAAAACCCGGAAGAGTTTAGGAAAATCCTTATGGCAGCAGCCAAGCATGGAGGAAATCCTCACCTTGTTAGACAGGGAGAAGATGATGAAGACTATTCTAAACTTTCCATTGCACCGAAAGCTGACCGCCGAGGTATGGATAGTGTTTATAGTGACTATTAGTGAATGTGTATTGTTTAATGTATAGCAAATTTATATTTAGTTTAATTTTTAAGGGGTGACTGTAGCTTTGGGTAACTTTTTAGAAATCTCTGTATATGTGTACATGAGGAATAACACTACTTATGTCCATTATACAACTTAAATCCTGCATTTTTACCAGTTTTCCCCTCTCCATGCTTTGTTAGGGCCACAAAGCATTGATATGTGTAACAAGCCTTAATTTACTATTGACTCCGAGCTGGTGGGGAGAGTCTAGCTGATATGATGCGTGTCATACACGGCACAGCATGCAGAAAGGGATTCCTGGTCTTTACACGTTAATTAGCACAAAGACAAAATCAGCAACATGGAGGAAATAATTTGCTATTGACTCTGAGCTGGTGGGAAGTGACTAGCTGATATGATGTTTCTCATACTCAGCACGCAGAGAGGGATTTCTGCTCTTTACTCTTTCGTTGGCATACAGATAATCAGCAACATGGGAGAAATAACTTTCTATTGACACTAAGCTGGTGGGAAGTGACTAGCTGATATGATGTCTCTCATGCACAGCACGCAGAGAGATTCCTGCTCTTTAGTCCTTAGAACACAGACAGAAACAGCAACTTGGAGGAAATAATGCAGCAGTACTTTGCAGTGTTGTTGTGATTTCAGCTCTTGGATGAACTGGAAAGACTGTGCTGAACGTCTTCACAATCTTTGTCTTTCTCTGCTCCTCACTCCTCCCTCCAGACATTATAATGGGAGGTGTAATATAACTTCTGGGTGAGCTGGCAGCGTTTTGTCTTGAATAAGACTGAGTTGAGCTGTTTTTAGTTTTCAGAGTGGATAATAAGTTCAGAGGGGTGGGTATGATATATTATAAGGTTTCTTATGTTTGCTTGTATTGATGATTTATGCAAAGTTTTTAAATGTGCAAACCCTATTTAAATATATATATAAATGGTTCCATCTTAAAATGCCAGTATCTCTCTTACAATCAGTATACATGTTCCTCATCTTTGTACGTGACCCTCCTCAATCATGGTACATGGCCCCCTATCCTGGTATGTATGTCCCCCCTATCCTGGTATGCATGTTCCCCCTATCGTGGTATGCATGTCCCCCATCCTGGTATGTATGTCCCCCTATTCTGGCATGTATGTCCCCCTATCCTGGTATGTATGTCCCCCCTATCCTGGTATGTATGTCCCCCCTATCCTAGTATGTATGTCCCCCCCCATCCTGGTATGTATGTCCCCTCCCCCCCCATCCTGGTATGTATGTCCCCCCCCCCCATCCTGGTATGTATGTCCCCCCCATCCTGGCATGTATGTCCCCCCATCCTGGTATGTATGCCCCCCCTATCCTGGTATGTATGTCCCCCCCTATCCTGGTATGTATGTCCCCCCCCCCCTATCCTGGTATGTATGTCCCCCCCCATCCTGGTATGTATGTCCCCCCCATCCTGGTATGTATGTCCCCCCCATCCTGGTATGTATGTCCCCCAACCTGGTACATGGCTTTCCCTATCCTGGATCCACCATGGCTTACCGAGGAAGGAGGGTTGTGCGGGTGCAGGAGGCAGGTTTCATGGGTCCATGGAGGAGGGGGGCAAAGCTGGGGGTCACTTTTGGCATGCAGGCAGCCATATTCCTTTTGCCTGCTTTGCCAGGCTGTAATATGGCCTCTAGTGTCTAGACATCCATAAAATGGCCGCGGAGGCGGCACATGCGCAGATTGCGGTCCGCGGCCGTTTCCTGGAAGTCTGGACACTGGAGGCCAAATAACAGTTTGGCAGCCCACTTCACGCACCGAAGCGACCCCCCCCTCTTCCCTCGCAGCTCAGGTCTCGCAACTTTGCCCTCACCCTCCGTGGACCCATGAAACCTAAACCTAAAATGTAACTCTTACAGCATGCTGCTCTCAGCTTGCATAGCAAAATCCTGCTGAGATTCCCCTTTAAAGGGTTGCTCTTCACCGGGACTGGCCTGCTCTGGATCCACTGAACTTACAATCTGATTATTGCTTTAAAAACATCCATGCCGTTTCCAGAATTTTTACAAATTTAGTTTTACCCATCAGACAACCCCTTTAATTCTGCCTTGCATCATATATAATTAGCTGGGAAGTGTCCACTAGGTGTTGTCTTGCAAAAACCAGTGTCTTTAGCAACCTTTGTATAAAGTCTCGTTACCTATATGCAGGTTCTCCGCCCGCCTGTGCTTCAGACATTGCCTTAACATTATGACGACATTGTTCCAAAAATAACAGTGAAGCCCTTCACATCCAGCTGATGGCAATGTCAGGGGACGGATGGGGGTCTGTGAGTCAGGCGCGGTGATTCAGCAATCTGAGGCGCATTCATTGATATTAGACCACGTAACAAAGCTCAGGCCTTTTTGATGAGGTTGAGTCGCGTGGGCTCAGGGATGTGAAGGACGGGCTGCGTATGTGTAAATTGGTGTGAAACACATTCATTGATGAGATTTCCATTATGAAAAATGATAGACTCTCCTTTTCGCTCTTCTGGTAACACACAATATACAAGTATTGCCTTTTTCATTCTCGTCATCGGTCTCATTACTGGAAATGTATTTGGTGGCATTAGAGCCCGTCATCTCATTAAGCAACAAAATTGGATTCTCTAAAAAAAAAAAACAGCTGATAACAGGGAATAATAGATATTGTATATCGATGTTTCTTGTGTGTCCTTTTTAAACAGTTAAATAGAATCAGTAAGATCAGCCCCCTCCCCAACAAAAAGCACATAAACTTGCAGGTCTTTGAAAGCTAAATCCATGGACTCCTTAATATCTTCTATCTGTTGCTGCATTCTCAGGTAATTAGCTTTTTAATTTAAGTACAAATGAAACACTAAAGGAGTACTCTCAAGTTGTCTGTTGAGCAGCTCACAGCTCTGCAGGCTCCTTACTTCCTGGTTGGTGGGAGGGTAGACACTCCTCTGAGTGACAGTTCTGGTCAATTTCCTTCTAATACGGTCATAGTTCTGATCACTACATTTATATTATATTTACATTTAGAGATAACAGGGCAGTAAACAAGCACACAGCTTAGGAAAGTGAGAGCCATGATTAGGAGACCTGCTCTGGAAACTGCTGATATTGGAAGCCAGCGGATTATGATTATGCAAGAGTGATAGAAGCCCTATCTGGAGCTGAGGAGGGGATGAGCAGCTAATTGCTTTATAATAATCAAAGAGGAGGCTGTGATGATAGGAATTTACTTCTCTCCTGGAATGTAACTACTGCGCGCACTGTCTCTGTTGGCCAACCTTCTTAAGGGCCTGTCACACGTGTCAATGTCGCCCGCGATATCGCTCATGCGTCACATATTATTCGTCGCCTGAGCGATGTGGAATTATCGCAGGTAAGATGTCACGCGTCAATATGACCCAGCGATGCGGTGATGTCGCCATTTTGCGGACGATCCAGCGAGCAATTTTATTTAGTCGCTTGTACGTTGTCAAAATAGAAAATACGTCGCTGAGTTTAGTGTCACACGCAGCGATGCACAAGGTCTACTGAGCGATGAGCGACAGGTTTTACGTCTGGCAGTGAAACCTGCGATCAGCGACATATCGCTGGTTGCATCGCTTGGTCACACGCTTCAATGTCGCTCCTACATCACTCCTACGTCGCTTGAGCGACTGAAAATCCGTGACGCATGAGCGACATTGACAGCGATATCGACGCGTGTGACATACACTTTAGCAACAAGCTATACACTATGTAAGTTAAAAGCGCTCACAGCAGACGAATGATAGTAGATGGAGAAAGCAAGACAATGCAAACTGGCCTATTATTTTGCTCAGGGGCGGACCGTGGTGCAGCCATGGTGAGTGGGGGGGATGCTGCTGGCCGTCGGGAGTGAGTAGACACCTGAGTGCTTCCCCAGCTATAGTCCCCCAGATCAGAGGTGGCCACATTAGTTTTTATGGCCCGGGAGGGGTGGAGTGTGAGAGGGATCTGGTCTTCTCATCCATAAGTACCTCAGTTCCAGGAGCTGTAGTAGGAACTTCCCGGCCCCCGGGAGATTTGTGTCTCACATCAGGCAGCTCATTATCAGAGGCTTGAGAGCCCTCTTTGTCCTCGTCCCTGCCGTCCGCCTCCTGAATGTCCTCCTGCAGGTGAGCGCAGCCTGGAGCAGCTTCCTCCCCTCCTCCATGTGCCAGGGAAGATGGCGCCTGCTCCTCCTCCGGTGTCTTCTCCAGGCCCAGGAAGGCTTCCAGTGTGTTCTGCTGCATCGGTGGAACCACCATGAGCTGCTGGCGGCTGCCGTGTTTGCGGCGGCTCTCCTACCTGGTGAGCCGCGCCGGATGTTGAGGGGGCAGAGGAGAGGAGGGGCGGGATCAGGCAAGGGAAGCAGGAAGCTTTCTGCTTCCCTTGCCTGACACTCCTCTCCTCTGACAACGGCTTATGAGGGTCGGCTGGGGGGCCCCCTACAGGCTTGAAGGGGCCCCATAGCTGGTCGGGGCCCTGGTGCAGCTGAACCAGCTGCTCCACGGTAGTTCCGCCACTGATTTTGCTGGCTTAGTAACTAAAGCAATTTAATAACCTGAAAATAGCTCTTTAAGTGCTATGGGTGTAACAGAACGCTTCCGTAGAATCTGAGGTTGTTTCCCTGCCCAGCACCAGGCTCTGGCCCCTGATATCACACAGGCAGTGATTTATCAATCAAGCTGAAGAGTCTGGTTCTGGGCAGGAAAACAGCCTGGTGAGGCAGAGGCACGGGACGTGCTCTCTCACCCCCAGAGAACCTAACAACTCATTTGTATATGAATAAAAAAGCTGATTTCTCTGGAATGAAACAGACAATGTTAAACCCATCCATGTATTTATATGTTATAAGACCTACATGTCCATATAGACATTTTGGTAGGGTGTGATCTTACTGACAGGTTCCCTTATTGCTGGCCATGCACCTGAGGCTGGCTTCACACCACATATTTTGGGATCCGATTCTGTCCATTATGAAAGGACAGAGCAGGATCGTTTTTAGCCTCCCATGTATCTCTATCTATCTAGTATCGGACATGGACGCCTCGCATCCCAGGACACTTGGCGGAGAGGTGAGCATTTTTTTTTTATTTTCAACAATTGCTTTCTTTTATTTCGCTTTCGCAATGTATGTAGATATATAGCGAAAGTAACAGCCCCGACACCACTTGCCTGCGCTTTGCAGGCTCTGCTGCCCCAGCTCTTTCTCTGTCTGGATCCCTCAAAATCCTGGATCCGGACACACAAATGGCATCCGGAGTTAAAAATCCATTCCTGTCCCTGTGGTCCTGAAAAAAACATGATCCCCATGGACAGGAACAAAACCTTGGTGTGAACCCAGCCTGTGATAGAGGAGATCTCCCCTTAGAACAAAAGAATCAGGATTAGAACTCCAAATGCACAATGTATCTCTTTCCCAACATCATCTGTAGAGGATAGTCCGGAGACACCCATACCCGTTGTCAGGAGACCCCCATACCCATTGTCGGAAATCAGTAGATTTATCACCTTTTTTTCTGTTTTATATGTGGGACTGTATCCCCAACTAGTAAAGTTACCTTCTATCTACATGATAGGTAGTCTGACTACTGGGACCCCCCACTGTTCTTGTGAATCGGGCTGTGAAATGCTCCCATGTGCAGCCGTCTCCAGCAGTCCCATTGACAATTAAGTAGTGGCGTCATTCTACAGCCCCATTATAGGGATTAGTGAAGATCCCAGTGGTCTGGCCAAGACCAATCACCAAGATTAGTGTTAAGTACAAAGACTCACCAGACTCTGACCCTCCTCTGTAGGCCATGACGGCTGCACTGCCTCCTTGCCACCTCCTTGCTACTGGCATCCTTAGCACTATGTCATTGTTGTAGCATGATGCATACATGGCATTGGTCCTACCAACCAGGAGAGGCACCAGGGGATGGCGCAGGTAGGATGTTTACAGGTCGTGGCCAATTGACAAAGCCATTGGATCAGGGGCTTGTGAATCTTTTTACTCAATGCTATCTAATAGGCCACATCAGAGCCATAGTCTAGTGGGTAGCTTGCCAGTACACCAGCAATATTGCTTGGACTACGAGATGACATTTGATAAGTTTTGAGCTCTGATACTGCAGCTGGGTATAGACTTTCTTAGTGGTTTAGTGATCCTAAACCAAGTGACAGGTTCCCTTTAAGGCAAAAATTGGCACACCTTCAAGTTGGGAGCAGGGGTGATAATTGGCGACTGTCTGCGCCATCGTAGAACTGATAATACATTTATTTCAGCCGTCCTCCGAGCTCTCGCCGGCATGTTTCTGTAGACGCTTTCTAGTGAAGGTCGCGATATTGAAATTCACATTGAGACGTCATTTGGTCATAACCTTAATGACAGCTGCCAAATGAATTACTGTCACATCGGAGCGCCTCCATCATCAGTGACCTTTACTGGTGTGACGTGACGTTTGGGAAGCGGAGCTGGTGACATACACAGGACGGACACCCAGTTTGCTTTTTTATCATTGCAAAACGTTCACGTGCTTTTAAAGGGGGCGTATTTTGAGCATAGCCCCTGTGAGGTAGCACATGCCCAGGGCATACGGAGGACTCGCTGGGCAACGGAATGTGACACCAACAACCGTGTTTTTAAAGTAACACCATATACAGCAGTTTGTCACGTCATAAAACCGCACACATTACATATATATAACAGAATATTACTCACAGTTCACATAACAGAACATTACATATCACAGGTACACTTTAGAAGACATTCATATATTATATACATAGGAGCACTGATTACAGCACCATAGAACAAGAGGAGCACTAATCACAGCTCCATAGAACAAGAGGAGCACTGATCACAGCTCTATAGAATAACAGGAGCACTGATCACAGCTCCATAGAATAACAACAGGAGCACTAATCACAGCTCCATAGAACACCAGGAGCACTAATCACAGCTCCATAGAACACCAGGAGCACTAATCACAGCTCCATAGAACAACAGGAGCACTAATCACAGCACCACAGAACAACAGGAGCACTGATCACAGCTCCATAGAACACCAGGAGCACTAATCACAGCTCCATAGAATAACAGGAGCACTGATCAAAGCTCCATAGAACACCAGGAGCACTAATCACAGCACCACAGAACAACAGGAGCACTGATCACAGCTCCATAGAACACCAGGAGCACTAATCACAGCTCCATAGAATAACAGGAGCACTAATCTCAGCTCCATAGAATAACGGGAGCACTAATCACAGCTCCATAGAACAACGGGAGCACTAATCACAGCTCTATAGAATAATAGGAGCACTAATCACAGCTCCGTAGAATAACGGGAGCACTAATCTCAGCTCCATAGAATAACGGGAGCACTAATTACAGCTCCTATGGTGGTTACGGCCGCCTAACCTTATCTACTCTTTTCACATCTCACATGGCAGTATTTACATACACCGCTATACCTACACCTATAGTATATATTCACATAATATACAAGGCCTATACAGGGATCTGGTATTCAGCCGGTACACCCCTGTTCACACAGGCCACACAGTCTCAGACAGACTGCTACACTGCACGCAACCCCCACACATCTCATACATTAATCAACAACCTTACAATTAGTCCTAATGGCAGTTACGGCCGCCTGGCCTTTGAGGCATCCCCAGTCTCTCCCATGCTATACACAGCACACAGTCCATTGTGGGGCTACATGGACTCCAACCCGTCACAGGGCCCATACACATACAGTCTATCATAATACATCCATGGACTACAGCCTATTCAGGCCCAGACCAGGGTTTAGCATCCTGAACTCCAGGGTAAGCCAAGCGTCCCCAAGGACTCCTCATTATGTGCTATTCAGGTCGCCAGCCATGTCCAAGCCTTACCATCCCATGCAGACCTCCAGGACCGTGGCTGAACCAACACACCAGAGCGAGGCCCTCCAGGTTCGGCCAGTCTTCACAACTCTAGAAGCCATCGGAACCCGCTGTCATCTCGGAGGATCTGTTCTTTCTGCCCCCCAGAGGGACAGATCCCGCTACGTCCCAGAGGGATGGGCATTCCCTGAGTCTCACATTCTCACTGAATGTCTCTCCTCACAGCACAATAAAGGGGTTTCCACCCTTAGCATATGTCATCATTATCCGATCACATGGGGAATGACCACCAATCAGCTGCTATGACTAGAGATGATCGGGCAATACCATGCCCAGGTGCTCGGTACTTGTATTGAGAAGTTGATGCTTTAATGGGCGTGACTCGTACCTGAATATAATGGAAGTCAGTGGGGAACTTGAGCACTTTTCTGGGAATTCTTACAGAAAAATGCTGTTTCCTGTTAACTTTCCATTATTTTCAAGTACTCAAGTTGCATCCAACTGCTCACTACGAATACTGGGAACCCGAGCATGGTAGAGCTATCATTGGTTATGACCTCCGGCAGTGCCCGGAATTCCTCATCCCCAGCCCATCACATGGTTTAATGGCTGCTGCCGGGTACAACCAATAGGTTTCCATTATTTGAGCAGGGCTCCCTGCACCCATCATATATGAAAGAAGAAGCTGAGTGTGTATGACCATCAGCTCTGGACACATTAGGTGAATGTTCTGAGAGGGATTAAAAATAAACCCCGCCAGGGGCGCCCTACAAGAATGTGACAGCACACACCAGAGCGTTTGGTAACCATTTCCAGGATGTGCCCTACATATGCATCACTATGTGGGTGTGGAGGTATGGAGCAGGCTCAGGAGGTGAGCCCGATCCATACAAGGCAGGTGCCAGCTGTCCTGTACAGTCAGCACCTGCCTCAAATAACAGCGACCAGAGCTTGTTCTGAAACTGCTGTGTAATGACTTAACATGATGATGTCAATATCTGACAGCGGTGTTGAAGTGATGCTGTCCTGCTGGGGTGTATCGGTGCCCATCAACACAGTATTTTGGTGCCAATGGAAATTTATCCAATGCAGAAATATTGCCGTATATAATGCAATTGATTAAACAATCGCAGGTTCAAAGGGGAGGAGGGGGGGATGGAAATAAAAAAGTATAAAAAAGATGGGGAAAAATGTATCTGAAACTTAGAGCATAAGTCTAAATGCCAGCCCCAAAATTATATAGTGTGTGGATACTCTTTTACGTCCTCCCCTGTCCAGGATCAAACCAATGCTCCCTGTACAGTCAGATTCGGCCATTTTATAGTACATAGCAGGGACACATATATAGGATTATCTCAGCACAGGAGATGTGGTATGATCAAACCATGTCCCTGTATGGTCAGACACATCCATTACACAGTACATAGCAGGGACACATATATAAGATTATCTCAGCACAGGAGATGTGGTATGATCAAACCATGTCCCTGTATGGTCAGACACATCCATTACACAGTACATAGCAGGGACACATATATAAGATTATCTCAGCACAGGAGATGTGGTATGATCAGACCATGTCCCTGTACGGTCAGACACATCCATTACACAGTACACAGCAGGGACACATATATAAGTATATCTCAGCACAGGAGATGTGGTATGATCAGACCATGTCCCTGTATGGTTAGACACATCCGTTACACAGTACATAGCAGGGGAACATATATAAGATTATCTCAGCACAGGAGATGTATGATCAGACCATGAACAGTCAGACACATCCATTACACAGTATATAGCAGGGACACATATATAAGTATATCTCAGCACAGGAGATGTGGTAGGATCAGACCATGTCCCTGTACGGTCAGACACATCCATTACACAGTACATAGCAGGGACACATATATAAGATTATATCAGCACAGGAGATGTGGTAGGATCAGACCATGTTCCTGTACGGTCAGACACATCCATTACACAATACATAGCAGGGACACATATATAAGATTATCTCAGCACAGGGGCATTTTTTTTAAACACATCCAATTGTGGAAATTATTATTATTCCAAGATCTGTTGATTATAATGAAATATAAAATTACTTTAGTTTGTGGGAAAACCCCTTTAAGATTTGTGACACCCATCCATTCCTTTCCTAGGTGATGGTTTTCTGTGTCGGTTCCTTTTGGGGTTTGTCCTTGTGACTCAAGAAAGATGCTGCTTGTTTAATTTCGCCTAATAATAAAAACTTTTATTTTTTTCCTTCGTTTGATTTCTAGCCTGGGAAGAACGTCCTGTATGAAGATCGGGCAGTACAAGATTTACACGAGATCTATGACCCTTGCTTCTTACTGCCGCTCTTCAGTGAATTGCTCAGACCAGGTAACCAGGAATCACCGGACAGATTATCATATGAGAAAAGATTGTACGAAGCTCAACCCTGTGTCACTGATGACTTCATGGTAGTCACAGGCATTGTCCTGCTCCTTGACGTAAAAGTACAACATAGAAGGGGCTCAGAAGCTAAAGCTGCTTCATATAGGGCAGATCACAGCTTTGCTCCACAGCCAGCACTTGTCTCTGATAGCAGCGCCCAGAGCTAGTTCTGATCGCTGCTGCTTAATCATTTAAATGCTGCAGTCGCTCTCTAACGTGTGTGCATAGATGCTGCAGACTCCGGATGCCTTGCTGTGACTGTCACTGAGGAGTGATGATCCATTGAAAGTTGTAGGTACAGGAAACTACCATGTTCCTGTGGGGGAGGGGAGACAATGCAGAGCTGAATTGATCAATGTAGTGATTTGCCTCTGCTCCTAGCCTCATGATAACAGTACACATTATGCATCATCATACAGCAGAGGATCACCCTGTGTATTTGTATCTGCATGATTACTATTTCAAGGAGGAAAAAACTAAAGCGCAAAAAATAAAATTGGCCACATCCTAAAGGTTGTAAGTCCTGTCTAGCAAGCATTGATTATTGAGAAACCCCCAACAATCATTTATTATAATTTAAATTAAAAAAATCATTCCAGTGGGAAAATGTGATATCATCCATAAAGTGTAGACCTTGCTGGCAGCCTGTCGGTGACCGTGTGTCTCTTCTGCAGAACTGGTGGTGGACTGTGTGAAGTTTGTGGAGATGAATGCCCTGGGGTTCACATTAGCTGCGCTCAGTAGTTACGATTATAACACGCGGGCGGCCGCTTATCACATCCTGGTCTCCTTTATCACTCACATGGAAGGGGCACGCTTCAGAGATAAGACGCAGGTAAGGGCTGTAAACTGTCAGATGTTATTTCTTTATAAGAATCTCCATGTTTCTTTATTGTTTCATTGGGGGACACAGCTTAAACATGGTCTCCTGTGTCTCCCAATGAAGGCTCCAAGAAAGGGATTTCACAGTGAGTACCCAAAATCCTCTTTTCGTTTCATTAAGGGGCACAGGGGACCATGTTTATGCTATGTCCCCTAATAAAAGCTTCTAGAAAGGGATTTTATGGCGAGTACCCAAAATCCTCTTTTTCTTTATTGCTTCATTGCGGTTTACAGGAGACCATGTTTAAGCTGTGTCCCCCAATGAAGGCTCCAAGAGAGGGATTTTATGGTAAGTGCCCAAAATCCTCTGTTTTCTATTGCTTCATTGGTGGACACAGGACCATTGTTATGCTCTGTTCTACAATGAAAGCTCCTAGAAAGGGTTTTTATGGCAAGTGCCCAAAATCCTCTTTTTCTTTATTGCTTCATTGGGGTATACAGGAGGCCATGTTTAAGCTGTGTCCCCCAATGAAAGCACCTAGTAAGGGTTTTTATGGTGAGTACCCAAAATCCTCTTTTCTCTATCGCTTCATTGGTGAGCACAGGAGACCATGTTTATGCTTTGTCCCCCAATGAAAGCACCTAGGAAGGGGATTTCACGGTGAGTACCCAAAATCCTCTCTTTGTCAATATGTCACTTGTTCGGTCAAAATTCTGTGCCACGTTCTTAATATATCTTTGTAGTAGTCTGAGAGTTTCTCCTTCGCCTCATTGGGGGACACAGGACCGTGGGTGTTATGCTGCTGTCCACTAGGAGGTGACACTAAGTATACTTCTGAAACAAGAAAACAGTGTGGCTCCTCCCCTGCAGTATATACACCCTGGCTGACCTCAGCTTCACCAGTTTTTAGCTTAGTGTCATTAGGAGGTAGATGCGGTCCACGGACCACAATACTACAACATAGTTAGTTTAGATTTTTATTTTTTCATCTACCACAAAGGATTATATGGGGCGACGGTATCTTCGCATGCCGATCTCCCCAGAACCAACAACGGACGGGAACGCGGAGTGTCACCTCCACGTACCCCCTTCTGCCACGTAGGATAGGGAACAGGGCGACGGTTCCTTTGCGTTCCGATCTCCCTGTCCTCCCCAGACCGGCGTTTTCTTTGGGAATTGCCCCTCTCCCCTACAGAAGGCCGTCTATCTGTGCAAGAACAACCATTGGAGGGAATCTCCCCTACAGAAGGAGATCTTACCTTGAGATGGAACCTCCAAGGAGATGGACGCCAGGTCACAGACGCCTCCTCATATTCTTCTGGATTATGGGTCGAGCTGCCAGCATGCCCTCCCCACTCCCCTGCCGGGACACTTGGGTTGAGGAGCCGTCACCAGGTACACAGGGCTCCTTCCGGACCCTGCATCTTCATTTAATATAGAAATGTTTTAATGTGCATTATATGCCCCCCTGTCACCCCTGCCCCTCCGTCCAGGCCGCCGCCATTATGCCGAATCTGTAGCCGGTCCTCCGCGCCAATGCGCGCTGTTTTTCGGCCGCGGGCTTCTACTCTAGTCCCCGGCTTGCGGCCTTCTTTTCTAGTACCGCCCCCCGCCCGCCTCCGTCGCCGCCTCTGTCACCGCCCTCATGACGTATCGCGGCCGGGTGAATCTCCCGGCCGCATCATAGGAGGCGGGACCCGGCGGCTCTCTGGCGCTTCTCGCTCATCGCGAGATTACCTGCGCGCCATTTTCCCGGCATCACGGTGCATCATAGGAGGCGGGACCCGGCGGCTCTCTGGCGCTTCTCGCTCATCGCGAGATTCCCTGTACGCCATCTTGCCCACATCACTGTACGGCTCCCGCCATCCCTGCACGTGGGACGCCTCAGGGGGACACTGGATCTGGCTGGCGATCCATTAGGAGGGTAAGAGGCACAGCTAGCCTGCTGTGCCGTTCTCATTTGTGGCATTCTCCCTGCGTTTCTGCACCCTGCCTGTATTTGTTGTATAGTGCCTATTGAGACGATGCAGAGCTCCAAGGGTAACAGGAAGGGCCCTAAGATGGCGACCTTCTACTCCTTCTGCACCACCTGCAAAACACAGCTGCCCAGCGGTCATTCAACCCCTCTTTGCCAAGGCTGTGATTTATCTAGTACGGAGCCTGTAGTTGCAGCCTCCTCAGCCCCTGAGACCTCTTCTGTGCCGCTGTCCCCTGCTGCGGCCGGTAGCCCTCACGCCACCCCAGAATGGGCAGCGTTCCTAACACAGTCTTTGACTCAGTCCATGTCTCAGTCCATGGAAAAGCTGACTTCGACCCTTCTTCAGGTTCTGCAGGCCCGACCCTCTCCAGACCCCTGAGTGCCACCTGAGTCGGAGCCGGTCAATACAGAGGTCCACGAATCTAGTACCAGGGACCCAGAAGGGGAGTCTTCTCCTTCTCATCAGGCTTCTACTCGTAAGAGAGCACACAGGAATCCCCCTCCCTCCTCTTCGGGAAGTTCCCAGGGTTCCCCATCCCGGGGACAGGAAACCGGCTCCCCGTCTCTCCATGCCCCTTATGATTCGGACTCAGATCAGGACTTGTCCCTTGACTTGGACAACCCTGATACCCAGGCTATGATTCAGGATCTGATCTCAGCAGTTAACCAGACGCTGAATGTTACTAGCGATACGGCAGACACCCCAGAGTCCGTGATATCTTTTAAGCGAGCAAAGCGCCCGCACAAGTGTTTCTCTGATCATCATGAGTTCAAGGAACTGGTGAACAAACACAGGACTCGTCCTGACAAGCGCTTTGGCAACAGAAAGAGCATGGATTCTCGTTACCCTTTTCCCCCCGCCGTCAGTAAGGACTGGGCAGATTCCCCTCAGGTCGATCCTCCGGGGTCTCTAGGCTGGCCACGCGCACTCTCCTTTCCCTTCCAGATGGGTCATCTATTAAGGACCCCACTGACCGCCAGGTCGAGCAATTGGCTCGCTCGATTTTCGAGGCTTCCGGTTCAGCTTTAGCTCCGTCCTTTGCCTCGGTGTGGGTGGCCAAAGCAGTTGTTTCCTGGGCAAGCTCTCTTCGTAATACATCACAGTCTCCAGAAGGCTCCAACATGGCTAACCAGATTTCCATCGCAGCGGAATATATGCTTCACGCAGCACTCGACGCCGCTGGCTGTTCGGCCGTTGCGGCAGCTAATGCTATTACCATCCGCAGAGCACTCTGGCTCCGCGAATGGAAAGCAGACTCTGCTTCCAAAAAGTCCCTAACAAGTCTACCATATCTCAGCGGACGCCTCTTCGGGGAAAAGCTGGACAAGCTAATCTCAGATGCCACGGGAGGGAAGAGCACGTCCCTCCCACAGCACAAGCCAAAACGGCCTCCCTTTAGACGCCAACAGACTCGGTTTCGATCCTTTCGCAACTCTTTTGGATGGTCGGTCTCCCGCCCGTCTCAGGCCACGAACAGATCCCCTCGGAGAGACAGGAACTTTCAGCCCCCACAAAGATCTGCGTCTGCCTGGCAGACTCGCTCTAGGCAACCAAGACCCAAGGGACCCCGTCCTCAAAGATTTCCTTCCTCCTGACTCTTTCTCCCTTCCGGAAAATCCCTCCCGAGTAGGCGGCCGTCTCTCTCTCTTTCGGGACGCCTGGCTCGCTGTCGTAGACGACAACTGGGTCAGGGAGGTGATTTCTTCCGGTTATTCCATAGAGTTCCGATCATGTCCGGCCGATCGTTTTTTCCCGTCTTCTCTTCCAAAATCCACAGCGAAGGCTCGCGCTTTTCTCACGGCCGTCGACTCTCTCCGGCTGGCAGGGGTCATTGTCCCAGTTCCTCAATCAGAACGATACACAGGGTTCTATTCCAACCTGTTTGTGGTACCCAAGAAGGACGGGTCAGTTCGGCCAATTCTGGACCTCAAGCTCCTCAACAGGTCCATCAAACTCCGTCACTTTCGCATGGAGTCGTTGAGATCCATCATAGTATCGATGGACCAAGGGGAATTTCTCGCGTCGATCGACATCAAAGATGCGTATCTACACATTCCCATTTGCCACGTTCATCAGAGATTCCTACGCTTCGCAATAGGTCAAGACCACTTTCAATTCGTGGCTTTACCGTTCGGACTCGCGACGGCCCCCAGGGTGTTTACGAAGATCATGGCAGCGGTCATGAAAGTGTTACACTCCAGGGGGGTCATGGTGTTACCTTATCTAGACGACCTTCTTATCAAGGCGCCATCTTTCACAGACTGCGAGGAAAGTGTTCAGATCACCATAGACACCCTCGTACGTCTAGGCTGGCTGTTAAATCTACCAAAATCCTCTCCGGTCCCGAGCCAGACCATCACCTTTCTAGGCATGGTGTTCGATACCCGCCGCGGCTTAATACTTCTTCCGCGGCAGAAAGCCGTGTCTCTACGTCAGCGTGTCAAAACCCTGCTTCGTCCAAACCCACACTCCCTTCGTTTCGGAATGAAGGTTTTGGGAATGATGGTGGCAGTTATGGAGGCGGTCCCGTTTGCTCAGTTGCATCTCAGACCTCTGCAACTAGCTCTCCTATCCTGCTGGGACAGGAACCCTGCCACCCTGGATCGAACCTTGCGACTGTCTCCGCCGGTGAGGCACTCTCTTCTCTGGTGGCTCCGGCCTCTCTCTCTCCAGACAGGGAAGTCGTTCCTACCAGTGAACTGGGACGTCCTTACAACCGATGCCAGTCTGATGGGTTGGGGGGCGATTCATCGTCATCACACAACTCAAGGCAGATGGACCAGTCAGGAGGCCTCGCTTCCCATCAACTTACTGGAGATCCGTGCCATTTCTCTAGCCCTGCGGGACTTTCATCATCTGCTGGCGGGACGTCACATACGAGTCCAGTCCGACAATGCCACGGCGGTGGCATATGTCAACCACCAGGGCGGCACGCGCAGCACAAGAGCAATGTCCGAAGTTCGTCCAATTCTCCAGTGGGCGGAATCCACGAGATCGGTGATCTCAGCGGTCCACATACCCGGGGTGGACAATTGGGCGGCGGACTTTCTAAGCCGCCAAGGCATCGCCTCAGGGGAATGGAGTTTGCATCCCGAGGTCTTCCACCAGATATGCCTCAGGTGGGGGACTCCGGAGGTGGACCTGATGGCTTCGCGGCTAAACAACAAGGTTCCCTCGTTCATGGCCAGATGCCACGACCCTCGGGCGCTGGGAGCAGACGCTCTAGTTCAGTCCTGGTCTCAGTTCCGACTCTGCTACATCTTCCCACCCCTGCGCTGATTCCCAGGGTGGTAAAGAAGATCAAGGCGGAAGGTGTGTCGGTGATCCTCATCGCTCCGGATTGGCCACGTCGCGCCTGGTACGCCGATCTGGTGCGTCTGATCGGCGACTCCCCCTGGCGCCTGCCCGATCGTCCAGACCTGCTCTCACAAGGCCCTCTCCTCCACCAGAGATCATCGGCCCTGAGTTTAACGGCGTGGCCGTTGAGACCTGGGTTCTGACCCAGGCCGGTTTGTCTCCAGAGGTCATTGCAACTATGCTAAGAGCGCGGAAACCTTCTTCGGCCCGCATTTACCATCGCACATGGAAAGTTTTTTTCTCTTGGTGTAATTCTCAGGGCCGACCGCCCCTACAGTTCTCTCTGCCGGCCATTCTGGGTTTTCTTCAGACCGGTCTTGACTCAGGTCTTTCTTTGGCTTCTTTGAAGGGACAAATTTCTGCCTTGTCCGTTCTTTTCCAGCGCAAGCTAGCTAACAGATCGCAGGTCAGGACTTTTCTACAGGGAGTCGCCCGACTCGTCCCTCCTTACAAGAGGCCCCTGGATACATGGGATCTAAATTTAGTCCTGGACGTTCTGCAGAGGTCTCCCTTTGAACCTCTCAGAGAGGTTCCTCTCCGTATTTTGTCCCAGAAGGTAGTGTTTCTGGTTGCGATCACCTCTATACGTCGTGTATCGGAACTAGCGGCTCTGTCTTGCAAGCCACCTTTTCTGTCCTTCCACCAGGACAGGGTTGTCTTGCGTCCGGTTCCGTCTTTTCTTCCGAAGGTGGTGTCCCCTTTTCATCTGAATGAGGACATAATTCTGCCTTCCTTTTGTCCGGCGCCGACTCATCGAGTGGAAAGGGCCTTGCATTCACTGGACTTGGTTCGGGCTCTTCGCCTTTACATTTCCCGAACAGCGGCCTTTCGGAGGACAGACTCTGTTTGTTCTTCCGGAAGGTCCTCGTAAGGGTCTGCCTGCTTCCAAGGCTACTCTTGCCAGATGGATCAGGACTACGATCATCGAAGCCTACCAAATCAGGGGCCAGTCCGTGCCGACGGGGCTTCGGGCACACTCTACCCGGGCGGTAGGGGCCTCGTGGGCCATTCGGCACCAAGCTTCTGCCGAGCAAGTGTGCAAGGCTGCCACATGGTCAAGTCTTCACACATTCGCTAAACATTATAATGTTCATGTCCAGTCCTCGGCGGAGGCCAGCCTGGGCAGACGTGTTCTGCAGGCGGCGGTTGCCCACCTGTAGATTGGCAGGATGTGTTTAATTCCCACCCAGGGATTGCTTTTGGACGTCCCACGGTCCTGTGTCCCCCAATGAGGCGAAGGAGAAAAGGAGAATTTTGTGTACTCACCGTAAATTCCTTTTCTCTTAGCCTCTCATTGGGGGACACAGCACCCGCCCTGTTGCCTATCGGCTCTTTTCTTGTTATCAGTTCTGATTGTCTCAATTCTGTTATACACAGTTTAGTAGTTTAGTTCACTGAAGTGTATTTGCATATATATATGTATGTCTGCTAGCGCTTCTCCTACTGCTTTATTCACAAACTGGTGAAGCTGAGGTCAGCCAGGGTGTATATACTGCAGGGGAGGAGCCACACTGTTTTCTTGTTTCAGAAGTATACTTAGTGTCACCTCCTAGTGGACAGCAGCATAACACCCACGGTCCTGTGTCCCCCAATGAGAGGCTAAGAGAAAAGGAATTTACGGTGAGTACACAAAATTCTCCTTTTTCCTGATGCAGAGCTACAAATCTCACGCATAGCTATAGGTCATGTTCTGCTGCCATCCCTGTGGGGAGCCTACTGCATGGTATTATATATTGTAACAAAAAAAGACAGCTGCACTCTGAATACTAAGCTATGCAACAATGAATATACAAGAAAATGGGCTCGCATTATAGCCAAGGAGATGTAAAAAATAAGACACAGCATATAAATATGGCCATATCCATATCCACCCAGTAGCCACGAGGCGTGTCTATTTACTGTGAACCTACACTCAATCTATGCCTCATTTTGGATTTCAAAATATCTTGTACTCCGTATTCGCACAGTATGCAGTAGGTTCTTTAGCTCCCTCTAGTGACTCGTTTTATTGTTTTTGTTTGTTTGTTTTTTCCATTTACTCCTATGTATTTGCAAAATATTTGTGGTTCTGTATCAAAGATTAATTGGCACTTATTTTTTTAGCCATCACAACAGACATATGATAGACTTGATTAGATGTAATGTGATGACACTCAGATCTACCTCTCTGGCCCAGACGTTACCTCTCCAGAATCCCAGAATGTCTGTCAGCCATATCCTCCTTCACCTCTTGCTTCCTAAAACTCAACATGGACAAATCATAACTCAGTATCTCTCCTCCTTCCCACGTATCTTCCCTGCCTGATCTATATATCCCAGTTAATGGCATCATACTCTTGCCTGCAACTGAAATCCACTGCCTTGGAGTATTGCTTGACTCTGCCCTGTCCTTCAAACTGCACATCTAAACTCGTCACTTCCTGTCACCTCCAACTCAAGAATATTTCCAGAATCCGTCCCTTCCTCAGCCCTCAATCTACTAAAATGCTTGTACATGCCCTCATCATTTCCCGCTTTGATTACTGCAATATACTCCTCTGTAGCCTCCCTGCTAACACTCTCGCACTTCCAATCTGTTCTTAACTTTGCTGCCCGTCTAATCCACCTCCTCCTCGCTACTCCCCCGCTTCTCCCCTCTGCAAATCCCTCCACTGGCTCCCAATTCCACAATGAATCCAGTTCAAACACTAACACTGACCTACAAAGCCATCCATAACCTGTCTCCTCTCCTTATATCTCTGAACTAATCTCCCACTATCTTCCCTCACGTAGTCTTCGATCCTTCCAAGTCCTCCTCCTCATCTCCAAACTTATTCGTTCTTCACCCAATCACCTCCAAGACTTCTCCCAAATATCACCCATCCTTTGGAATTCTGCACCCCAACACGTCCGATTATCCACAACCCTCGGATCCTTCAGACAGAACCTGAAAACTCTTCAGGATGAGCAGCGGCCACCTCACCACAACCAGCGGAGCTGTCGCTTCACCACCACTGAGTGGTCACCTCGCCACCACAGGAGCTGCGCCTCGCGGCCACTCGAGCGGTCGCCTCGCCACCACCCGAGCTGTCGCCTCGCCACCACCGGGGCTGTCGCCTCGCCACCACCGGGGCTGTCGCCTCGCCACCACCGGGGCTGTCGCCTCGCCACCACCCGAGCTGTCGCCTCGCCACCACCGGGGCTGTCGCCTCGCCACCACCAGAGCTGTCGCCTCACCACTAACGGGGCTGTCGCCTCACCACCCCCGGAGTGGCCCATTCACTACCACTGGAGATGCCACCTCACCATCACCAACGGAGAGGCCACAGCAGCTGGTGCTTCACCACCCCCTGAGGTGCCGCAATCCCCAACTTACTGTCTCATCCCCATCACTCTATAGAATTTAAGCCCATGAGGGCAGGGTCTTCTCCCCTCAGTATCAGTCTATCATTGTTAATTTGTTCACTGTGACCTACACCGTGCGTTGTATGAAACCCCTTCTCATGTACAGCACCATGGAATTAATGGTGCTAAATAAATAAATGATAATGTAACACTGCTTCTCATTCCAGCTGCAGTGTCTGCTAGACGTGGTAAAGAATGGAATCCGAAAGGAGAATATCAGATTGGCATTCACGTTGAGTCTTTATGGTGCTCGAGCTACCCAGGTCCTCTTCAGACCAGGTTATTACGAATTTGCTGGAAATAATGACATATAGTGCAGTTGGAGCTGCTGCCATAGAAAAACAAGTCATTGAAAATATGAGAACTGTCAGGGACTCATGTTCCAGAGATCATTTGTCGGAGAAAAGTTGGGAGTCCTTCGTATGTATTTGTTGTTCTGTCAGTTCAACTGACTTTTAGCTAATGTGTATGGGAGCCTTTAGTCATAAGAACTCTGCTCTTTAAGAGAAGGAGACCCATTGTCTGCTCAAGTCTGGCTCTCCATTGTCTCACTATTTTTTACACCTTTGTGAAACTTCCTGCTGCTGAACTTGGAGATACCACTGTGTTAAGGGAGGATGGGAGACTGCAGCATGTAAGCTTCACACTGACTAGTTTTATAAGAGGTAATACAAGATGGATCATTGTATTTTATGGATCAACAGCAGCCAGAGAATGGAAGCAGAAACTCAAGTAAATGGCCTTGTGTGTGGTCTGGCTTCTTTCTCTATTCAGTATGTAATGAGAGACTTAGATTAACCCATTACAAGCAGCTATGTTCTCTTATTGTTTAGAAACAGTTATGTACTCGTCTTGCTGATTAACCTTTTAGAAGCAGCTATGTACTCCTGTGTAGTTTAGATACAGTTATGTACTCCTCATGCTGATTGGAAGCAGTTATGTCCTCCTGTTGTAGTTTAGAAACAGTTATGTACTCCTCATGCTGATTGGAAGCAGTTATGTCCTCCTGTTGTAGTTTGGAAACAGTTATGTACTCCTCTTGCTGATTAACCTTTTAGAAGCAGTTATGTCCTCCTGTTGTAGTTTATAAACAGCTATGTACTCCTCTTGCTGATTAACCTTTTAGAATCTGTGTTCTCTTTCTTTATCTGGTCTACATTATGCACACAGATATTTTATTGCATGTCTGATATGGAACAATATTCAGTGTGAAGTGTTCAGGGCGCTGTTTGTGGATATGTTTAGGCGAAATTTGTGAAAACTAAAGGTGAATCGATTGTCCCATTGTTTTCAGTGAGAAAAATGACAGTAAGCGAATTGATAAATGCACCGTAAATCATTGAGATCTGAGCACAGGGCTGGGATGGTGGATATGATTTTCACATATACACACAGTTGGTATCTTCCACAGAAGAGAATTTCTCCAGATTTTGAGCTCAAATTTTCAAGCGAAACTAAAACCTTTATTCGATTATACTGATAGAAATCATCTGATTTTGTAATAACGTGAATTTGAGAAAAGTCTTAGAATTTCCCCTGTTGTCACTTTTCACCTTTTTTTTCAAAACTGATGGGACCCTCTTTTAATGGGTTTTACCACCAATGTCCTATAAGTATCTGATTACTGTGGGAGCTGATGTCCAGGGGTTTAATAATTCAGATTCTTTTATATTCTACATATGATTACTTTTCTTATCTCAAAAACAGAAGAGCACATGTACATCCGGACAACCAGGTTCCTGTTATCTCATGAATACTTGGACCTGAGGAAAGTTCCTGATTTCTACAGACTGTTCTATAGCTCTGACATAGAGGTAAGTTCCCATTCATTTCCTTTTTAGTATTTTACTAGCACTTGGAGCGGCTGCAGCAGAGCACCAAATCCTCAGCTTTTCCTAATTTATAAGATAACACAAAAGCTGCCAGCAGCCACCACTAGAGGGAGCTCAGGAGCACACTGCATACTGGCATTGAATAAACTGTACTTGGCTCCCCCTAGTGGTCAGAAAATGCATTAATACATTTTATATAATACTTGATGTCTTCAACTATGGAAGTCTGGAATGTATTTGTTTTGACAGCATAAGGTGGAGCGTGAGTGGATTCTCTCGTTATTAAGTGATGGAATGAGGGACAAGTATTGCTACGAGCTGTATGATTACCAGAAGATTTTCGTGGTCATCATGTCTTTTTACGACAGTCCCCTGTGTGACGAGACATGCCAGGTAATGTTACCTTCTCAGATATTTGGGAATACGCCTTTTGGGTATTGCTGCTGGTCTAGAAAGGTGATAATGTGAGTTTACACTGGGAAGGTGGGACTCTTTTTCTTACACGTTCATGGAAAAAGTTTGCACTGTGACATTAAAGGACTTATACCACGTTACGTGCACAACCGGGAGGTATAGTGCACCCATCCCAGCTCTTGTGTGGGGTCGTAACGTCCTCTCGGACATCATCAGATGTCCCTTACAAATGCTTTTAATGATCATTTTGATTCCCTGACTTATCTAATGCTTCCCCTTACAGCCGCTCATCATGGATGTGTTTATGAAAGCCTCTAAGATCCCCAAAGCCGCCTATGAACTGATCAGAGATCACAGCCTTCTCTCCTGGATACAGAATATGCTGGGGAAGTGGTATGTTGTTTGGGAGTTTTGTACCCCTAAAAGTCACTTTTAAAATGTATGTAAAAAATATAATAATTAAAAAAATATGTATTTGCCTGTAAAGTTTCAGGCTGCAGTAATGGTTTGTGAATTGTCTTGTCTGTATGTGGAGCCGGTAAAAAAAAATGCAGCAGCACACTGAAATGCTAGAACGTGCAGTAATATATAGGAATTCAGAACTGTATTACTGCTATTGGAACTACAGTTAAACCTGAGATACCTGGCACACAAATTGAGCAATTTATGAGAGCCCAACAGCCAGCAACAAGGTGTATCTCCTGGGACCCCAAACCTAATATGCCTCTATCCAGGCTAAAAGCCTACAATGTTTTGGGCAGGTAGGATCCAGCTTCATTGAAAATGCCTTAGGCTGAAGGGAGGAGCGTCCTACAAATATACGACTGACCAGCACCTCCAAACAGAACAAGACAAGTGTGAACAGGTGCAAGCTGAGAAGTATTACCAGCTGTCCTGCTGGGTTTTAATTAATTATATTGAGTTCTCAGCTTGCACCTGTTCACACGGGTCTTGTTCTGTTTGGAGGTGCTGTTCAGTCTTGTATATTTGTATGTGGAGCTGAGTGCAGTGGGCTTTCCCTGGGAGCATCGTCCCTCTCCCCTCGTTCAGTGCTTCAGCCTGTGTGTCCACCTCTGACACTGACCTGACTGTGATCTGTGTTAGGCTGCTTTAACATTGCAATTTTTGAGGATCCGTGGCTGTCCGTTGTAAAACGGACAGCCATGGATCCGATTTGGCCCCGTGTATCCCTATGGGCAACGGATCTGCCTGGATTTGCCCATAGGCTGCTTTCACATTGTGTTTTAATTAAATCCGATGCTGTCTGATGAAAATCGGACAGCATCGGATCTGAATCAGCCCCCATGTTATCCAATGGGGATCGGATCGGATTTGGCATAATTGCCATCCGATTTGCCTCCGATCTGATTCTGTCCGATTTTTTGCAGGAGCAAAAATCGTAGACTGCTGCGATTTTGGCTCCTGAAAAAAACTGGAGCGAATCGGATCGAAGGTAGATCAGATGGCAATTATGCCAAATCTGATCCGATGACTTTAACATGGGGCCCTATGGAGCAGAGTCCAGAAAACATCTGATGTCTCCTTGGACCCGATTTCAGTGTACTGAGCATGCTCAGTACGCTAAAACTATTGTGTGCTGCCTAATTTAACTTCCGCAATGTATATACATACACACTATATACATACATTGCGGAAGTGAAATATAACTAAAATCAAGTGTTTAAAATAAAAAATCTTTATTCTCACCTGCCAGCGCTCCCTCGGCATCTCTATCTGCAGCCGCTCGGTATCAGGATCTGTGATGATGTCACAACCCGATCAGCTGATCGGGTCACATGAGCGGTTACCGCAGTAACTGCTCATGTGACCCGATGACGCTTCTGACATCATCGCAGGTCCTGTAAAACCGATCGGGAGCTCTATGGACACGCCGGGGGAGCGCTGGCAGGTGAGAATAAAGATTTTTTTTATGTTAGGAGGACAGCAGGGGGACAACAGGGGGACAGCAGGGGACACCAGGGGTACAGCAGGGGACAACAGGAGGACAGCAGGGGGACAACAGGGGCACAGCAGGGGACAACGAGATGACAGGAGGCGGAGGCAGAGAAGAGGGGGAGCTAGGTGACAGGAGACCAAACTAATCCTGCAAAATGTCGGAATCGGATGCCTATTTGGCATCCGATTGCAGGGATCAGTTTGGATCCAATGTTGTCCAATTTTCATTGGACAGCATCGGATTTAACTAAAAACGCAATTTTTTGCTGTACCCGAAATCGGAGACTGCTCCGATATTGGGGACAGCAGACCAAATCGGACACAATCTGATCCGACATGATCCGCATCAATTAACATGGGGGCCTATGGAGCACGGGTCCGAGAAAATCACGGACCCGGACACAGAAATGGCATCCGGAGGTCACCTCCGATGCTGTCCTTTCCTGTCCGTGGGGTCCTGCAAAAAGTAGGATCCCACGGACAGGAAAATAATCGCAATGTGAAACCAGCCTAACAAGGCACATGATTAGTGTTGATAATATCTAAGTGCCGATTTCCCAAATGCTTTCAGGTTTGGGGTAACAAGAAGCCATTATTATAGCAGATAACAAATAATCACTTTTCATATCAGTCTACAAGAGGGTTTCTTTGTAATCTTTAATGGCTATCAGTCAGTGACTGCCTCATCACAGGGCACATAGGTCCACATCGCATCTGTAAACACAGAATGGTAGGGTATTTTATAAGTTGCTTGTAGTCCCCCATACACATTAGACTAACAATTGCCAACCATGCCAACCACCATCCAGGCCCTGCAGCTCCGGCACCAATTGTTTGTAGCATGTCCCATAGTGACCGAAGTCTGCCGTTATGGCCGGCCATCATCTCCAGTGTGCAGCCAGCATTATAGCCATCTGTCCTCTCCAGAGTGCGGTCAGCGTTGCAGCCGGCCATCATCTCCAGCATTATGGCCGGCCATCATGACCAGCATTATGGCTGGCTATCATCTCCAGCGTCATGGCCGGCTATCATCTCCAGGGTGCGGCCAGTGTTATGGCCAGCTATCCTCTCCAGGGTGCGGCCAGTGTTATGGCCGGCTATCATCTCCAGGGTAAGGCCAGTGTTATGGTTGGCTATCATCTCCAGGGTGCGACCAGTGTTATGGCCGGCTATTCTCTTCAGGGTGCAGGCAGCGATATGACCGGCTATCCTCTCCAGGGTGTGACCAGTGTTATGGCTGGCTATCCTCTTCAAGATGCGGCCAGTGTTATGGTTGGCTATCCTCTCCAGGGTGCGGCCAGTGTTATGGCCGGCTATCCTCTATTGGGTAAGGCCAGTGTTATGGTTGGCTATCATCTCCAGGGTGCGGCCAGTATTATGGTTGGCTATCCTCTCCAGGGTGCGGCCAGTGTTATGGCCAGCTATCCTTTCCAGGATGTGGCCTGTGTTATGGCCGGCTATCCTCTCCAGGGTGCGGCCAGTGTTATGGTTTTCTATCCTCTCTAGGGTGTTTTCTGGCCGGCTATCCTCTCCAGGGTGCGGCCAGTGTTATAGCCGGCTATCCTCTCCAGGGTGTGACCAGTGTTATGGCTGGCTATCCTCTTCAAGATGCGGCCAGTGTTTTATGGTTGGCTATCCTCTCCAGGGTGCGGCCAGTGTTATGGCCGGCTATCCTCTATTGGGTAAGGCCAGTGTTATGGTTGGCTATCATCTCCAGGGTGCGGCCAGTGTTATGGCTGGCTATCCTCTTCAAGATGCGGCCAGTGTTATGGTTGGCTATCCTCTCCAGGGTGCGGCCAGTGTTATGGCCGGCTATCCTCTCCAGGGTGTGACCAGTGTTATGACCGGCTATCCTCTCCAGGGTGCGACCAGTGTTATGACCGGCTATCCTCTCCAGGGTGCGACCAGTATTATGGTTGGCTATCCTCTCCAGGGTGCGGCCAGTGTTATGGCCAGCTATCCTTTCCAGGATGTGGCCTGTGTTATGGCCGGCTATCCTCTCCAGGGTGCGGCCAGTGTTATGGTTTTCTATCCTCTCTAGGGTGTTTTCTGGCCGGCTATCCTCTCCAGGGTGCGGCCCAGTGTTATAGCCGGCTATCCTCTCCAGGGTGCGACCAGTGTTATGGCCGGCTATCCTTTCCAGGATGTGGCCTGTGTTATGGCCGGCTATCCTTTCCAGGATGTGGCCTGTGTTATGGCCGGCTATCCTTTTCAGGATGTGGCCTGTGTTATGGCCGGCTATCCTCTCCAGGGTGCGACCAGTGCTATGGCCGGCTATCCTCTCCAGGGTGCAACCAGTGTTATGGTTGGCTATCCTCTCCAGGGTGCGGCCAGTGTTATGGTTGGCTATCCTCTCCAGGGTGCGGCCAGTGTTATGGTTGGCTATCCTCTCCAGGGTGCGGCCAGTGTTATGGTTGGCTATCCTCTCCAGGGTGCGGCCAGTGTTATGGCCGGATATCCTTTCCAGGATGTGGCCTGTGTTATGGCCGGCTATCCTCTCCAGGGTGCGACCAGTGCTATGGCCGGCTATCCTCTTCAGGGTGTGACCAGTGCTATGGCCGGCTATCCTCTCCATTGTGCGACCAGTGTTATGGTTGGCTATCCTCTCCAGGGTGCGGCCAGTGTTATGGTTGGCTATCCTCTCCAGGGTGCGGCCAGTGTTATGGTTGGCTATCCTCTCCAGGGTGCGGCCAGTGTTATGGCCGGATATCCTTTCCAGGATGTGGCCTGTGTTATGGCTGGCTATCCTCTCCAGGGTGCGGCCAGTGTTATGGCCGGATATCCTTTCCAGGATGTGGCCAGTGTTATGGCCGGCTATCCTCTCCAGGGTGCGACCAGTGCTATGGCCGGCTATCCTCTCCATTGTGCGACCAGTGTTATGGTTGGCTATCCTCTCCAGGGTGCGACCAGTGTTATGGTTGGCTATCCTCTCCAGGGTGCGGCCAGTGTTATGGTTGGCTATCCTCTCCAGGGTGCGGCCAGTGTTATGGTTGGCTATCCTCTCCAGGGTGCGGCCAGTGTTATGGTTGGCTATCCTCTCCAGGGTGCGGCCAGTGTTATGGTTGGCTATCCTCTCCAGGGTGCGGCCAGTGTTATGGCCGGATATCCTTTCCAGGATGTGGCCTGTGTTATGGCTGGCTATCTTCTCCAGCTTGCGGCCAGCAATGCCTCTTCCTCTGTTACAGAAATGCTTGGAGTCATCTAGACTGTATTCTTTCCAGTCTCTCCACGGTCAGCGCCATCTTCAGACCATTACACCTTTTTCTGCAGCGCTTTTACAACAATGTGACTTAACGTCTTATAACTTTGTTTTATCAGGTACGTGGAAAATAAAACCCTGAGCAGCGTAATAACGTTACTCAACAACTTGTGGTTTACTAATCTCGGGACTAAAGAGAAGGCCAAGTGTAAAGAGGCCCAGGTTGGAGAGCAGGAGAAGTTCCTGCCTCTTCACTTAGTGAGCGAGATGCTCTCCGTGCTGCTCATTCTTCTCAGACACATCCGGTAAGTCACAATACTCTTCATTATATAGAATTGACTTGAACTATGTTTACAGACTGTTACTCATTGGGCAAATTTTCTATGTTTGGCAATCACTCGAACAAGCAAAGCTGCAGTGTGCAGCACAGCGGACAGAGCGCAGGATGCATTCACAAACTGACTCACTTGGTCACTTCATTGGAGAACACCGGAACCTAGGGTTAGTTTGCGGCGAGTTGGAGGCTGACCTTAACAGGCTTCTCTCCTATTATGTTTTCACTATCTGACGAGGCCTGGTGCTTACAGATCATGGATAGTCTGCTGGAGAGGAGCCAGTATTTTTTTTGTTGAGCTGTATTGTTCATGTCAGCCTCCAGGTGGCAGCAGACTAACCCAAGGTTCCTGTGTCCTCCCAGTGTAGACTACAATAGGCTTTGCGGTGAGTATCAAAAATATTTATGTTGTTTACATTACACATACAAACCAATCATGGATTTTCCCATCTTCGTGTCACGATGGTCTCTCTTACCCGGGAGACTTGTGACTGGTTTGGGTCCTGTGTCTCATGTTTGTATTGAGAGTTCATATTAAACATGTTTCTTTCCTTTGGCAGTTGAGGAGTTAATGTTAGTTGCTGTTTGCTAGCAAGCTAGCTTGTTCTTGTCCAGGTGTGGCTACTCTGTGATTACTCACATCCTCTTTATATGGTCACAGTATGTTTTCCTGGCCAAGCATTCTGAGGTGAAGGAAGTTCTCTGGAGAACCTGGCAGTTGCCAAGCCATCTGCTGTCTAGGAGAGTGGCAGCAGGCATGAAGTTGCTTGTTGTTCCTTGTCTGGCTTCCCCTTTCCTCTTGTCTCCATTATTGCAGTGGTTGGGCCAAGTGCTCCCGCTGGCTATTTCCCTATTGAGGGCTAACATCAGGGCCAGCGAGGGACTAGGTATCCTACTCGGCGATGGGTTGAACAAACCCATATGGGGACTGTAGGGAGAGCATGGCGCAGCCACAGTTGGGTGCAGGACTAATGATAGATAAACCTTTACTGATTAGTGGCCATTAAAATAATTGTTTACACAGGCAGATCACAGTAAACAATCCACACTGAGTGATCTTTAATGGATCTACACTAGATCTCTCAGTGCATGGAGTCTGCCAGTGCGAGTCCTGATTGCGATGGACAATGCCTTGCCGAGAGCGATGATCTGTTCTGCTGCACAAAGTAACCATTTCACCCAATGAACAAGCATTCTGGTCGTTTATCTTGTCATCGACGGCCTGTTTACACTGCAATTTAATTGTGAAATTCACGGTCATCTTTCAGTGTAAGTGCAGCTTAAAGGGAATCTGTCAGCAGGTTTTTGTTACCTCATCTGGGAGCTGCATGATGTAAGCAAGGAGACCCTTAATCCTACAATGCTTCACATAGATTACTGGCTGCAGCCCTTTTTACACAGTTTTTATATTTAGCCATGCAGCAGAGCTGAGAATATTGTCCCTGCACACTGCAGGCTCTGTATGTACAATGTCTGTAGACAGTGATATGCTAATAGCAGAAGAGGGCATGCATGACTTGCTGATCTAGACCAGCAATGATAATCTCCTGAAGCTAAAACACACTTTGCAGATAAACAGCACAGACCTTAATAAGAAATGCATCGCTGAAATCTGTGTTTTAGCCCTTACAGCATGCTGTCTTCAGGTTACAAAGCAAAAATCATCTGACAGATTCCCTTTCAGCAATGGCATATCATTGAGGTTCTGACCTCTTGGACCAACACTGAGAATGCAGGATCACTATCTCCTTTGTAGTTTTTCCTGCACAGTGACGCTCCCGGCACCTACCTCTGCAGACGTTAAAGAGAACGTGTCAGCAGGTTTTTACTTTGTAAACTTGAGGGGTTTAAAAACAAAAGACAACTGTGCTTCTCTTATCAGTCTATGTGTGAACTATTTATGTAAACGAATGGCTTTATCACTTGGTGATTACCATTACATGACTTACCATGCCCGAGGAAGAGACCTAGGATATAGCTTGCTGCTTTGTAACATCAATGACTTTATTTTTGTTAGCCATTAAAAGGTATCACAGCTATAAGATCATTATTTTGTTTCTCCCACTGAGAGCATTCAATTTTAGGACTGCTTGGTCACACACAAGCCAGTCGGAAACGCCCCCTGCTGTGATTGACAAATCATAGACCATGCAAAATCTTTATAGAAAGCCTGGTGTGGGCGGGGGCAGCCCTCCCAGCTCTAAAACTACATGCTGCTGTCAGGAATCTATGTGACACATCGTTGGATTCAGGGTCTCTTTGCCTACATCATGCTGCTCTCAGATTACATAGCAACAGCCTGCTGACTTGTTCCCTTTAAGCTGGGGGGGGCGCAGCACTACACGATATTCTCAGAAGTGGTAAGGATGTTGGAGGAGGGGACCTAAGTCATGTTGATATACCATGGTGTACTGGGGTAGGATGCTTAAGAATTCTCAAAGCTACATTTGGTCACACATTTGGTACCATACCTGAACTAGTCTTATCTGTAATTTGCAGAAACTATGGGTCTGTGTGCAGCTCTGTGCATTGATCCGTGTACATGGACACGACTAGTGCATGCTCCCAACACCTAAACACACACAAACCTTGGGTCCATGCAGGGAGTCACTTGTGCAGACACATTGGTCTGTGGGTTGTCCATCGTGCACATCAATTGAAAAAGGCTCCAGTATATGAGGTATAAGGGCGCAGTCTCCTTAATTTTGACATCTGTATGGGGAGCTGTCCGTACCTCTAGGACCCCATCTACCCTGTGGATCTTCTCCATTGTATCAGACCTCACTCACTCTTCCAGGCAGATACACAGCCGTATATTTGACGTTGGATTGTGTATGTCCATACAGTGCACACGTTGCGTGCAAATTCCCCTACTGTACACATCCGACAATCATTATATCATGCACTTTTTTTTCCGCAGGCCAAATTTAGACGGCGTCCACATTGTCCAGTTTCTTGCGACGTTGAGCTCAGTGCTGAGATATCGCAGAAGAGTCCTGGACGCCTTCCTCGAGATGGGACGGTTCGCAATTAACCAGCAGATGATCTCCAGCAGCAAAGCGCTGCTACTGCTGCAAAAGTGGAGCGTCATTGAGAAGGACCTAGACCTGCAGGAAAAACTGAGCAACCTGGCCAAGGAATACCGGATCAAAGAGCTAAAAAGTGAGTGAGACAGGGATTCCTTGGGCGGAGGTTTGCTTTTGAACAGTTTCAAAGTTTCTATGAGTCGAGAGGAGCACAGATTCTGAACACGAATAGTAAATGAATGAATGAATCATTGAATGAATATCCAGCTATCACATCAGAAGAGAGCGGGGTCACGGACTTACAAGGACTTGATATTGAATTACGTTTCACTCCATTATCTTTATTTCCACCTCAATATCGCTGGCTCATAAGACGTAATAAGCCCCTGATTGTCCCCCCCTGGATACCGAGGGGGCGTCCATTGTGTGTGTGTGTCATTCATTGATAGGACTTTAATTAAAGACTCCTCTCCTCATTCAGGGCATTGACGTTTCACCTAATTAGCCGCGAGTACAATGGCTCCTGCAGTTCCACGACCTCGTCTGCGAGGTTTTACCATCTGCAGAGTGTTACGTGGGATGAGAAATGATTGGGAAGTCGAAAAAAAAGGAAATCAAAAGCTCTTACTGAGCACTAGAACCTCGGCGTGGCCCTGAGCGCGTGGGCGCAGAGCCGCTAAATATACCGCGCTTCTATTTTCTGCCGATCAATCAGCGGTTTGTCGTCTTGTCATCTCCGAAGGCAATTTTTATACTGCATTGAATTTCAGATTCTCCTTAATGTGCCTTAAGGCGAAACTCTAGGTCGCCTTATTTAAGGGATAGGTATTGTTTGTAGTAAAATACCGCTATTAACCTCCTTAAGGATCGTGCATTTTTTTTTTAGTTTTTGCTCTTTGTATTTTTTTCTCTCTCCTTATTCCAAGAGCCATAACTTTTTTATTTTTTATTTTGCGCTATAGCAGTGTGAGGGTGTCACGACTGGGATAAAGGATGGTATTGCAGGTAAGGTAACGGAGTACCTGTGTCTGAACCTGCAGACTGGAATCCCTGGTCTGACCCTGCACTCAGAGGTACCTCTGATGGTGAGGAGGTATAAGTCGCCACCCTAGCCCTCAACTCCTCACCCCACCCTATTCTTGAACCCTCACCTCCACCCAAACCATGGACTGGGGTCAGCAGCTACTCCAGCAAAAAGGAAAACTTCCAGAGACCACAGCGCAAGCACCGATGTCCACACACAAGTTTGGTCTAAGGTGGCGTGAGAACTAACAGTAACGCTACCTGATGAAGGAAGAAGCTATTTAAAGGCCAGGGGTGGAGACTCCAGATGACTCACATTAAAACTTCACATCATCAAGTACCTAAGCACAGCACACAGCAGAACTGACATTAACTCATGCAGTTCCAGGAGAAATTCACACACATTTAATCACAGCTGCGTCCAACATAGACTGCAAACAGTCAGCAGATATCAGCGCGTGACAGAGGGCTTCTATTTTGCAGGAAGAGTTGGAATGTTTTTCCTCACTAACCATGACCTCATATGATGAAATGGAAGGAGTCATTCAAAAGCGCAACTGTGGCGCAATAGCAAAAAATAGTGACCCACTGCAATTGTTTGGTTTTTTTTATTTGCACTGTTCATTATACCATAAAAGTGACCTGGCAGTATGACTCTCCAGGTCAGGACCATTACGTAGATACCAAACATGTCTAGTTTTTGCTTTTATCTACTGTAAGTGGTAAAAAAAGTTTAGAAATAATGAAAAATAAATCTTGCTTGTGAGAGCCGGAACGTTTTCAATTTTTTAGGCTCTGTGGTTGTGTGGGAGCTCGTTTTTTGCACCCCGAGCTGATGATATTATTATTATTTTGGGGTAGATATGTTATTTTTATTGCCTTTTATTACATTGTCTTTTGTTGTTGCAGTGGCCAAAATACTATAATTTACATTTAATTTCTTGATACAAATGTATTTATTTTATATGTTGATAGATCGGACGTCTATGAACACGGTGATACCATATGTGTATTTCATTATTTTTTAAATTTCTTAATTTTTAGTGTGGTAGAAGTGGATGATTTTAACTGATAGATATACATATATATACATATGGATAGATATTGGCTGAGGCTACCTTACAGATGTAGTGTGTTGCCCGCCCCATGCATGCCCAATGGTGTTAATATCACACAGGTTTTCTGTTCCTCAGGTTATTTTCTTGGCTTTTTGGTGCAAAATGGAGCAAAGAGTCAGCAAAGCAATAATATCAGTATTATGTGCTGGACATGGGGGGAAGTGATGCCTAGAAAGGGGGGCACTGTATTCGTTGCGTGCAGTTTTTCGGCTGCTTCTCCATGGCCGTTTATTGTAGAAAGCAAGTAAAAAAAATTGCATTCCACTTTAAAGGAGTTGCTGACCCTGTATTAGAAAGAGGCTCTTGTGGAAATCAACTGATAAAACCTAGGCCCGTTGTCGGCACACACCTGGCCGGCCAGGCCTCTCACATTGCCTATTTGTTGTCTTGTGTTCCAGCTACCAGCAACTTTACAATGTCCCTTTACATCAGAGATATCTGGCTTAGCTGACACTGTAGGGGTGGATGTCTATGTGCTGTGTGTTGTGTCTGTGCCGCGTGGGTCGGGTCTGTGTGGCGTGAGTTGCGTCTGTGTGCCGTGAGTGGCGTCTGTGTGCCGTGGGTCGCGTCTGTGTGCCGTGGGTCGCGTCTGTGTGCCGTGGGTCGCGTCTGTGTGCCGTGGGTCGCGTCTGTGTGCCGTGGGTCGCGTCTGTGAGTTGGGTCTTTGTGCCGTATGTCGCCTCTATGTGGCGTGTGTGCAGTGTGTTGCGCAGGGTGACTGGCGGGGCTGGGAGTGTGTGGAGTGTGTGTGGAGCATAGACCTATTGATCCCTCCAGAGAGGGAGCAGCTTGTACAGATCTGCTCTCCATTCTGGTTCTTTAATGTTGATAGCACTGTAAAAAGAAAAACTCACAATTGTCTTGTAAGAAACCAAGAAAGATAATTTTATTTATGGACATAAAAATCTCAAGTTAATAGTGAGGATCCTTTGACCTTTATAATCGAGTGTGGAGAACCTTTAGTACAGGTATGGTCTACACAAGAATACATTTAGGTTTGTGCCTAATGTCCTCTTCATCGTCTGGGAACATCTGGCCTGAGGCTTTAGAACATCTTTACCTTTGCTATTAAGCATCTAAACTATCTTAAATCCAATTTTGTTTCCATGTTGCAGGCTCTATAAAAGAGAAGTACCGGCAGCCCGGATCTCGGCAGAAGAAGAAGCTGGAGCTGGAGACAGATGTCGCGGAGGCCTCCATTCTGCACGATTCCAGACACCAGGTGAAAGCCATATTGATGCACTGGAAACCTGATTTCTTGAGGTCTTCATCTGCAAAAGAAATGAAGGAAAGCAGTGAGGAAGGAGGGATCTTGGCGGAGGACACTGCGACCAACCAGGAGAACACCGCCAGTGATGATCTGGTGTGTGCCACCGCCTGCCTGGTAACAAAGTGGATAATGATGGTAGAGGGAGGGCAGGAGGGGATTATTCATGATCTAGAGGCTTCTCTACACTGGCTGAACACGTGCATCTTACCTCACACCGGGGTAGTACAAGAGCTCCTGAAGGACAGTGTGCTGAGGAGCACCCTCTATAGACTCCACTACAGAGTCTGGGACACTTGTGACTCCAGGCCGGAATTGCTGGACTTGTCTAACCAAGTGATGATGAAGCTGATCAAGAGTCGGGGTCTTAGCGAGGACGCTACCCTGAATGCTGTGGAGGAGCTCTGTCTCCAGCCTGGTGACAATGCAGATGACATGCAGAAAGGTGGGTGCTCTCTACATCTGGCTGCTGGTGTGTGCACATGAGATCAGTGGAGAGAGTCCACTACTTAGAAGGGAGGAGCGCTTGCAAAGTATAGATGTAGAAGATGTCAACGTAACGTTACATTATAGTGTAGAACACCTCAGCTACAATGTATTCTATCTAAATGCCCTCAAGAAATTGTTTTCTTACCCCTTCCTGTCATGTTGGGTGCACTATGCAGTTAAGACAGAAAGTGAGTACACGTAGTGCAAATATACAGCTATCCCCTGCCTGTCCACTGCTGCAACGCCTTAGGTGCCACAGTCATTAGCAACCACAGCAACTAAGCGAGCGAACAGATGGCTGGGGCCTGCTGCTATCCCATCACCTTCCTGCATTATTTTCAGGGGGTTAATGGGTTAGTGTGGCACTTAATTGGAATCTGTCAGCAAGTTTTTGCTACCTCATCTGGGAGCAGCACGATGTCAGCAAAGAGACCCTGAATCCAATGATGTATCACTAGAGGGTTTTCTAAGAGATGCTATACTGGAGTATCTGAAGAAAAATAACCTCATGACCCATTATCAACATGGTTTTACGAGGGACCGTTCCTGTCCAACTAATCTGATAAGCTTCTATGAAGAAGTAAGTTCTGGACTGGACCAAGGAAATGCAGTGGACGTGGTGTATATGGACTTTTCAAAAGCTTTTGATATGGTGCCACACAAAAGGTTGATACATAAAATGAGGGCAATGGAGATAGGGGAAAATATGTGTAAGTGGGTTAAGAACTGGCTTAGTGATAGGAAACAAAGGGTGGTTATTAATGGAACACACTCAGAATGGGTCACAGTTAACAGTGGGGTACCACAGGGGTCAGTGTTGGGCCCACTTCTATTTAATATATTTATTAATGACCTTGTAGGGGGCATACAGAGTAGAAACTCAATATTTGCAGATGACACTAAACTCTGCAGGGTAATCAGTACAGAGGAGGACAATTTTATATTACAGGAGGATTTATGTAAACTAGAAGCTTGGGCTGCTAAATGGCAAATGCGCTTTAATGGGGATAAATGTAAAGTCATGCACTTGGGCAGAGGAAACAAAAGGTATAATTATGTGCTTAATTGTAAAACACTGGGCAAAACTGTCACTGAAAAAGACCTTGGGTGTATGGGTAGATGACAAACTCACATTTAGTGGCCAGTGTCAGGCAGCTGCTGCAAAGGCAAATAAAATAATGGGATGCATTAAAGGGATCCTGTCACCCCCAAAACACTTGTAAACCTATTAAAACCTGTCCCTAGAGCATATTAACACTTTCCCTACACTATTTCTACCTCCTAAATGCAGTAAGTGACATTGACTAAAAACGTTTTATAAGTACCTGATTAGTGATGATAATGAGTGACTATGCTATTCATAGTCACTCATCAAGACTGCCCCTCTGCTTCATAGCACGCCTCCATAGGCGTGATCGTCCTCCTAGATTCAAATTGCAGCCTCCCCGCTGTGTCCTGTGTCGTAGGAGGCTGCAGTGTGGCTTGTGACGCGATCCGCGTCATTCCCGGCGCCCTGTGACGTATTTACAGCGGCGCCGCGCTGTCAGCTTCAAAATGCGCACTGCGCATGCGCATTGGGCATGCGCAGTGCGCATTTTGAAGCTGACAGCGCGGCGCCGCTGTAAATACGTCACAGGGCGCCGGGAATGACGCGGATCGCGTCACAAGCCACACTGCAGCCTCCTACGACACAGGACACAGCGGGGAGGCTGCAATTTGAATCTAGGAGGACGATCACGCCTATGGAGGCGTGCTATGAAGCAGAGGGGCAGTCTTGATGAGTGACTATGAATAGCATAGTCACTCATTATCATCACTAATCAGGTACTTATAAAACGTTTTTAGTCAATGTCACTTACTGCATTTAGGAGGTAGAAATAGTGTAGGGAAAGTGTTAATATGCTCTAGGGACAGGTTTTAATAGGTTTACAAGTGTTTTGGGGGTGACAGGATCCCTTTAAAAGAGGCATAGATGCTCATGAGGAGAACATAATTTTACCTCTATACAAGTCACTAGTGCGACCACACTTAGAATACTGTGTACAATTCTGGTCTCCGGTGTATAAGAAAGACATAGCTGAACTAGAGTGGGTCCAGAGAAGAGTGACAAAAGTCATTAGAGGACTAAGGGGTCTGCAATACCAAGACAGGTTATTAAACTTGGGGTTATTTAGCTTGGAAAAACGAAGGCTTAGGGGTGATCTTATAATAATGTATAAATATATGAGGGGACAGTACAGAGACCTTTCTAATGATCTCTTTACTCTTAGGCCTGAGACTGGGACAAGGGGGCATCCTCTACGTCTGGAGGGAAGAAGGTTTAATCATAATCACAGACGCGGATTCTTTACTGTAAGAGCAGTGAGACTATGGAACTCTCTGCCACATGCTGTTGTAATGAGGGAGTCACTACTAACATTTAAGAAGGGCCTGGATGCCTTTCTTGAAAACTATAATATTACCAGTTATACATACTAGATTCTTTGATAGGGCGTTGATCCAGGGAATTAGTCTGATTTCCGTATCTGGAGTCAGGAAGGAATTTTTTCCCCCAATGTGGAGCTAGTGTTGCCACATGGGTTTTTTTTTTTGCCTTCCTCTGGATCAACATGTTAGGCTATGGGTTGAACTAGATGGACTTAAAGTCTTCCTTCAACCTTAAAAACTATGTTACTATGTTACTTAGTTACCAGGTGCAACACTTCTGACACAAAGTTTATAGATTTAACCATGCTGCAGCTTAAAGAGCTGCCCCCGCCCACACCAGGCTCTATACAAAGTCAATAGACAGTGTAGTGCCAATCACAGAGGGGGGGTGTGCTGGCTTGGCTCATGTCCCGCAGGGGGAGGGCCAGGGTACCCAGAAGTAGGACAGAGCTGAGCGTAGGGAGTCAGGGGAGCCTGTTCTGGCCCTGATACTAGGGTCCCTAACTCGCCCTGTACTCGGAGGTACCTCTGAACGTGAGGAGGTCCGAACCACCAGCCTAAGACCCTAAAACTCCTGAGAAGCCCTAGGCATAAGCCCCTACCTCCACCCACAGACCACGGAACCCAGCAGCTTCCAATGGAGAAAGAAACAGCAGCTTCAGATCAGCGTCTGCTCACAACAGGTCACAGTCCAGAAGTGAACTGAACTAGCGACATCAGGTGGATGAGAGCTGACCCATTTATGGCCGACGGGTGGGGAGCAACCAGCCCAGGTACGCCCTTCAGCTCACCGAAGCATGAGTCATATTCATTACACACACCTGCACTCTAAGCTCCCGCTCATGAGCTTCCTCTCTCCACACTGAGAGCAGGGACAAAAAAGGCTTCATTTAAACCACAGCAGCAGCACTTCCATACTGCAAGGCAGTCAATACATAACAGCTCATGTGCTGCTGTGTCTGTGCAATGATAAGCTATTGGTGCTAAAACAAACATTTCAGATAAACAACAACACACGATGAGAGAAGCATGACTCAATTCTTGGTATTAACACAGCATGCGATCTTCAAGTTTCGTAGCAAAAACCTGCTGACAGATTCCCTGTAATTAAGGCATTCATAGGTGGCCATATTTGTACTCCTAAAGTGTAAATGTCATTTTGTTGAAAAAAGAAAACAATACTGCACTGGTTGTTAATGATGGGTCACATAGCAGCTAAGATACTGCTTTTTTGTACTATTTTCCCACATTTTTTTAAAACTGCAGTTTATGGCTGTGTGGGTGTTGTCTGCAGATGATAGGGAGCAGCGCAATGTGACAGCAGAGAAGGCGTTAACAGAGATCCTGAGATGTGTGGAGTCAAATGACAGATCGGAGAAGCTTGTACAGAGGAGTTTACACTGATCCTGACATTCTGCCATTGCTTAGCAACTATAATAATAATAATAATAAATCTTTATTTCTCCTTCGCCTCATTGGGGGACACAGACCGTGGGTGTTATGCTGCTGTCCACTAGGAGGCGACACTAAGCAGAATCTGCAAAAGAGTTACAGTGGCTCCTCCTCTGCAGCATACACCCCGGGGGCAGACACTGCCTCACCAGTTTTAGCTTAGTGTCATTAGGAGGTAGATGCATCTAATGACCCTCGTCATTATCTTTATTATTTTTATTTTTTGCATTTTTTCCCTCGAATAATGATAGACGGGCGACGGTGCCTTTGCGTACCGCTCTCCCCAAACCAACAACAGGCGGGAACATGGAGTGTTACCTCCAGGTACCCCCTCCTGCAACGAGGGATTATATTTTTAACTTTTTGGACATGGCTCTCTCATCAGACGGCTCCAGATTTTCAAGTCTTCCACAGATCCCACAACTGGGACATGGAGCTGCAGTAGCAGGCACAAGCCTTTCTACCCTCCCCAGACCCCACTGAGAGACGCTGGATTGAAGGACCATACCATATCTCTTCAGCTCTACCCAGATCCCACAGCCGGGATATCGGAATGTGCTAACAAGGGATACTGGACTGTAGAAGTCGAAGCCTACACCTTACACGCTGCCTCCTCATGTCCCCTTACAAGGGAACACGGATTGCAGGAGCCAGCTCCAGGTAGGGCCTCCGGGCACCCATGGAAACGGGGTTGCAATGCACACTGCTCAGCTTACAGACAGTGCCTCATTCACAGAGCACATCTGTGCTCATTCGGTGCAGGTCCGGGCTCATTATGTGAACACCGCAGTGCCCAGAGATCCCTCTTTTCCTTCCCAATTTTGGCGGGAATGCGGCAGTTCAGGCCTCCGCGCCGGGGCAGAGCGGCATAGTGCGATCCTCATTGCAAGGGGCTTCCCCATTACTGGCGGGAATGGCGGCGATTCAGGTCTCCGCGCCAGTTCTGCACGGTTTTTCGGAGCCGAAATTCACTTTAGTCCCCGGCTTAGGGCCTTCTCCCGATCGACCCCGCCTCCTCCCCCCTCCGCCTGCTCTGGCGTGACATCACTTCTCTGGACCGCCCCCCGACCGCCTCCCTGTTGGGAGCGGTTGGCCGCATTCTGGCGCCTCTCGCTCGCTGCGAGATTCTCGTGGCCGCCTTTTTTGTCTAAGACCGCCCGCTTCCTGCCCTCACGTCCGGTCCGCCCACTTCCTTTAACTGTGCACCTTCTATTTCTGCCCCAGGACGCTGGACTCTGCGCTCACCGCAACTGCTATTTCTACACTGAGAAACCGAAGCCCATAGCACTGCTACTTCCCAGTGTAAACAGAATCGCTGGATCTAGCCACAGCTCTGTTAGAAAGGAAGTAGATCTGTAAGAGCACATGGCTAACAGCTTGGCACAGAAGCACACTGGATCACAGCACTGCTCCTCCGCAGTGTACAGGAACCTCCCGAACACTGGGGGACACCGGATCAGACAACAACTTCGCCATCTCTGGACCTAGACTGGGGTAAGGAGCTCAGCAGTCTCTAGTCTGCTGCAGCTCAGGTTTTTTCTCTACATACCATACCCCACAGTGTCACCAACACTTTACTCCATATGCCAGTGCCACCAACTCTGTATTCCCTGTCACATACCACATGTGCCAGTGTAATCAACACTGTATTCTCTGCCGCATATTCCATGTGTCGGCATACTACATGTGCAAGTGTCATCAACACTGTATCTGTCACATACCACGTGCCAGTGTCACCAACACGTATTCTCTGCCGAATACTACATGCGCCAGTGTCTCCAACACTATATTCTCTGTCGCATATTTCATGTGTCAGCATACTACATGAGCCAGTGTCTCCAACACTGTATTCTCTGTCGCATATTTCATGTGTCAGCATACTACATGAGCCAGTGTCTCCAACACTGTATTCTCTGTCGCATATTTCATGTGTCAGCATACTACATGAGCCAGTGTCTACAACACTGTATTCTCTGTCGCATATTTCATGTGTCAGCATACTACATGAGCCAGTGTCTCCAACACTGTATTCTCTGTCGCATATTTCATGTGTCAGCATACTACATGAGCCAGTGTCTCCAACACTGTATTCTCTGTCGCATATTTCATGGTCAGCATACTACATGAGCCAGTGTCTCCAACACTGTATTCTCTGTCGCATATTTCATGTGTCAGCATACTACATGAGCCAGTGTCTCCAACACTGTATTCTCTGTCGCATAATCCGTGTGCCACTCATTCCAAACAAATAACCAAGTGTCTTATAGGCTGCATATCACACTTGTGTCACAATATCGTTCAGTAGTCCCCCACTGGCAAGGCGTTGTCAGAGCTCTTAGACTAACCAACCGGGTCCAGCCTGCCACAAACTGGCACCTCTAACCCTTTAGAGTCACAAGTGGGTTCCCTGCTACATGACAATATGTGACATAAAGACCAGCTACATGATGCTCACCAGTATTGATCATGAAACTTCAACAGTATTTGGGGCGACGGTACCTCAGCGTACCGATTTCCCACAACCTACAACAGGCGGGAACGCGGGGTGTTACCTCCACGTATCCCCTCCTGCCACGAGAGAGCATCATCTATGGCGACGGTTCCTAAGCGTTCCGATCTCCAGTATGGGACTGCTTGGCACGCAGACCCAGGAAACCATTCTCCTCAGCTCCCACAGTCGGTTGCCTGAGTTGTAGCAGATGGCACACTTCTGTGGCAAACCTCAGTTTTCTGTGGACTTTACTGGCTCTCAAGAGACCCTACAGATTCTCAGGAAGGTCACTGTCATATCAGAACCGTCCAGATAAAGGATTTTGGAACCCAACAATGCCCATTACCTTTATTACTATGCCAGGACGGAGCGAACTTCCTCCTCCCTGGTTTTCCACCTGGTATCAAGGGCCATACTTCTCTGCCAAATAAAGTATAGGCTACTATAGAGATCAGGACCTAGAAGTGTATCCCTTTCCTTGCTACAAGATGGCAGTCTCTTTTCAGGCGAAACTCGAACCACGGCCTGGTTCAGAGACTACAGTGAAAACTCTGCTTCGAACAGATAGCGGACTAGTTTTCTCTAGAAATATCGTGATCTGAGATGCAAGTGGATAACGGGCTACTCCTTTTTTCCCAATGCTAAATAGGAGCTGGCTAGTCTTCTTTATAGATATCGTGATCTCAGATGCAACTGGATAACAGGCTATTCCCTTTTTTCCCAATGCTAAATAAGACGCCTGTCTTTCCTGCGACGTCAACCGAGCCAGTCACGACATAGGGCTCTCTCCAGGAGCTTCCGGTCCGTAACAGGCTAACTTAGCCTGTTGGTCTGATCCATCCAGACCAGACCAAATAGATGTGGACTTCATAGGTTCTCTCAGGACCGGAAGGCCAACCCTCTCTATATCTTCACATCTGGGTCGTCATTTCCCGATCATCAACTCCTTTGCTTTTCTCTACTACCAGTAGTAGTCAGCATCCTAGTTCTGTAAGGCAAACGCTCGAGTTCTCCCATCAACCTTTTCAAGTATACTTTGCATCACAGCACCTGCCCATATGGGTTGGCTCTTTTCTTACGCATGGAGTCTCCCCGTTCCATCCTTGTATCTCTGGAGGGCGGGAACTCACTAGTCGAGATGCGTATCAACATCTCCCAGTTCCTCGGAGCATCAATATTCTCCGCACCTTACCATTTACGACAATCCTTCTTTTTCAGCTCGTCACACTGCCCCTGGGTGTGCAATGCTCCTCAGTTTGTTAATCAGGTAATGGCGTAGCCATCCCAATTCCCCATTCTCGACGGGGGTTGTCCTGCCCTGCCTGATTGACTGAAACAACACTCCTTCCAGTCTGGAACACTCATCCGGTGGCCAGAGTCCTCAGCCCCGACTGGGACAGGTACCTTCCTGGGGATGCATTTGTTACCACCCGCTGGTTGGTTCTCCCTCACTTAAGGCCTGTGCGCTGCGTCAAACAGTCCGATTCTGCTTTCTGTCCTCACCTCACTCCGTTGCTCATGAATCTGAGTCCTGAGCAAGTTGGTTGGACGTTCAAGGCAATTCCTTTTGCCCATCTGCGATTCAGGACCCTGTTGTTTGCCCGGTTTTTCCACAGGGACAGGATCCCGTTGGTCTCAGACAGGATCCCTTGGCTATCGCTCATACTCCCCAGATCCTTCCCGGTTCCTGCGACCAGCCTCTCCCGTGCAGAACAGGTTTTCTTTCCAACTTGTCAGGCTGGACGATCTCCCAATGCCAGTCTGATATGTTGGTAGGGCACTAACCGGATATCATATTGTGCAGAGTCAATAATTCTCCTGGGATTCCTCCCTACCTATCTCCCTTTCAGGTTAACTTCAACGCATTATCACCAATTTCGGGCAGATCGCCAAATGTCAATCCCGTGGAGGTCCACGAACGAGTTTCACATGGCAATCCACTTCCGTGGGTCCGAATTGAGCCACTCTTTGCTCTTCACGGTGATCCTGTCTGTCATGTTCAGTTAAGCGCTGGTTTTATTGTACCCACACAGGCATCTAGGATACGGTTCTCTAATCACGCCTAGAGATCCACATTCGTATCTCGGTCCCAGGTCTCTGGAACAAGACTCACTGTCCAGCTCAGGTCCCGTCTGCCTGCCCTATACCTTCCTTCCGCTGTCTCTAGAAACAGAGCGGTGAATGAGCTCAAGCCAGCAGACGTGGCTGTCATTCTTATAATTCCAGATGGTCCACATACACCGGATCCGCCTGCCCAGTGTGGTCTCCACCAGCAGTTGTTTCAGCGCCCTGTATGCCACCAACATCGATAGCGCTGTAGTGGTCAACTCAACTGCGGGCGCCTGGTTTTCTAACCCAGGCTGGTTCCCCATCTGTGGTATTCAAAATAATTGTCACCTGCTAGGACACGTCTCAGTTCGCACAGCCAGAACTGGGTGTCGGCCTTTCCCCGGTTCTCTCTTACTAGTATTTAGCTGGAAATGAGGAGTCGGGATCTGGTCGCATGTCCCTCCAAGGTCTCCCATCGAGTTGCCATGGGATTTCCCCTTTGGTTCTTCTTTCTCTTTACAACAGCGATACCCGTAGTATCTCTCAGCTCACTCCCGTTCCTTTCAAAACTTATTCTAATAGCTGCCTTTACCGCTGCGATATCCGTCGTGTCTCTGAGTTCACTCCCTCTCTTTGCAAAGCCTGTTCCTGAATGTTGGCTTCCACGGCGATCTCCGCCATGTCCCTGAGCTCGCTCCCGTTCTTGCAAAGAACCCTTTTCCCGAAGTCCCATCGGGATAAAATCATGCTCTGGCCACTGTTGCTTCCTCGCAAAGGTATTATCATCTTCTACCGGCACGAGGAATTCGCTTTCCCTTCATTTAGCCCGGCATTCCTACACCATGTGCACAACTTTCTGCACACACTGGATCTACTTATGGCTCTTTGATCAAGCTGGGGACGACCGCTCCCGAAAGTGGGATTCTCTTTTTATTATCTCGGTATGTCGCCAGAAGAGGATAGCGGCAGCCAAATCCACTGCCACATACATTCCGTCAATCTTTCCGGGGGCATATTGCTGAATGTTCATGCCCCTCCCGGTTATGGTGCGGCAGTCGGAAGCATCCTAGAGATTTTTCACACTAGTCTTCGCCGGGCACGTTTGCCAACGCGACTGCCCAGTGTAGCCCACACTTGGTTGCGAGTCACCCTCGACTGAGGTGTGTCTATGTGGGCGTCTCTTGCAAGTGTTCATACTTCGTATCTATGATGTATGCCTTGCAATGTTCTGTGTTTTTTCTATTTACCCACCCAGGGACTGCTTTGGGACGTCCCACGGTCTGTGTCCCCCAATGAGGCGAAGGAGAAAAGGAGATTTTTGTGTACTCACCGTAAAATCCTTTTCTCTTAGCCTCTAATTGGGGGACACAGCACCCACCCTGTTGCCTTTTTTGGGTCTTTACTACTGTTCTCAGGTTGCTTCTCAGCTGTTACATGGGTAACTGTACAGGTTAACGGTTTACACTTATTTACCTGTGAAGTTAACTACAAATGTGCCTGTTTGTGACAGGCCTTCTCATAATATTATTACTCGGTTACCTCTTAATTGTTTACATATGTGCCTGTTCGTTGACAAGCATATACACGTTTACCTTTTTTGATACAGGCCTTGTTATACTGTTATTACTCTAACTCTCCTACTGCTTTAGCACAAACTGGTGAGGCAGTGTCTGCCCCAGGGGTGTATGCTGCAGAGGAGGAGCCACTGTAACTCTTTTGCAGATTCTGCTTAGTGTCGCCTCCTAGTGGACAGCAGCATAACACCCACGGTCTGTGTCCCCCAATTAGAGGCTAAGAGAAAAGGATTTTACGGTGAGTACACAAAAATCTCCTTTTATATAGCGCCAACATATTCCGCAGCGCTTTACAATGTAGGGGTTAGAGTACAGAAAATATAATACAGTAAGTAATTACAGTAGAGAGCGAATACAGTACAATAATTGATACAAAACAATAGGCATAGAATCAATGTAAAAAAGAAAATACAATAAATAAAGAAATGAAGGTGACCCTGCTCAAAAGAGCTTACAATCTACAACGGGATAGGGGTTGCACAAGGTACAGGGGCTTATTGCACTGATGGTCCAGGCATCTTGGGGAAATGGGGCATAGAAATAAGCTTACATGAATGGCCACCAGACAATCTGTGTAGACCTTTTTGGTTTGGTGGAGTTTGTAGAAGAGTAATATCAAGAGAGATAGCTCATTCACTATGTACAGTTCCAAGGACTCCTATTAGGGAGTATGATAGGCCGCCTTAAAAAGATGTGTTTTTAGGGATCGTCTAAAGCCATGCAAGTTGTGGATAGTCCTGATTTCTTGGGGTAGAGCATTCCAGAGGATTGGTGCAGCTTGGGAGAAGTCTTGGAGACGGGAGTGGGAGGATCGGATTAGTGCAGATGTTAGTCGACGGTCATTTGATGAACGTAGAGAACGGGTGGGGTGATAGAGATGAGGGAGGAGAGGTAGGGGGGTGCTGCACTGTGAAGAGCTTTGTGGGTGAGAACAAGCAATTTGAATTTGATCCTGTAATGTACGGGTAGCCAGTGCAATGACTGGCACAGACTGGAGGCATCTGTGTAACGATTGGCCAGATGGGTGATCCTGGCTGCTGCATTAAGGATGGACTGGAGAGGAGAAAGTCTAGTGAGGGGGAGGCCACTTAATAGAGAATTGCAGTAGTCAATGCGGGAATGGATTAGGGCCATGGTGAGGGTTTTTGTTGTTTCCATGGTGAGAAAGGGGCGGACTCTTGAGATATTCTTCAGGTATAAGAGTAAGTGTAAGAGCAACTGTGTTGTAATCTGAACTAATCTGATGTATTGTTTCCTCACCAGCTGCAGTCAGCAGTGTAGGCCATGCCTCCTTTCCCTTATATGGTTACATGCCCTGTTTTCAGTGTGAAGACACATCTGAGTGATAATGAACACATCTGCTTCACACACAGTACAGTGGGGACACCTTGTGGAAGGTTTATGAATGGTTTTCAACCAGAATTTTGTAATGAAGTATATTAAAATCACTTGCTCTACATTATCATAAAACAAAAATTTAAACGGCAGTTACGCTTTAATAATTATTAAAATAATAACAATTAAAAATCTTCTATATAAAGCTGAGTGTGTGTGTGTGTGTGTGTGTCATATCTCCTCCCACTCCACAGCCATGTTCCTCCACATAGTCACATCCACTCCACATAGCCATGCCCAGTTTGCATCCTGCTTCTTCATATTTCCTCACCTCCTCCACATAGCCCTGGACTGTGTGTGTGTGGGGGGGAGGGTGGAGCTATGAAGAGGTGGGGCTATGTGTAGAGGCAGAGTTATGAAGGGGTGGGGTTACTGGGAGGGGGTGGGGCTATGATACATACACACATTCCAATATTCCCATATATGGGCAATATTACCATATACGGGCATTAGGCCCGGGCAACGCCAGGCTCTACATCTAGTATATACCGTATATACTCGCATATAAGCCGAGTTTTTCAGCCCAAAATTTGGGCTGAAAAGTCCCCCCTCGGCTTATACGCGAGTATATAAATTTTACAGCCGCAGCCCCGGAGGTATACAGGCCCCCCCCCATCAAGCTCCAGGGCCCCCCCCCTGCGCGGCAGCCTGTAAAGTAAAATCATAGTTACCAGTGTCCTGTCGCGCCGTCCGCAGCTTGCCAACACACGATCCCCGGCTTCATTCCGGGTCTTCCGCATTCGTCGCGGGCAATGACGTCATTGCCCGCGACTACAGGAAGTCGGAAGCCGGAAGACGCGGCTTGAAGCCCGGGATCGTGTGTCGGCAGCTGCGGACGGCGCGACAGGACACTGGTAAGTATGATTTTACTTTACAGGCTGCCGCGCAAGGGGGGGGCCCTGGAGCTTGATGGGGGGGGCCTGTATACCTCCGGGGCTGCGGCTGTATACAGCCCTGGGGCTGCTGCTGTATACAGCCCTGGGGCTGCTGCTGTATACAGCCCTGGGGCTGCTGCTGTATACAGCCCTGGGGCTGCTGCTGTATATACCTCTGGGGCTGCATATACCTCTGGGGCTGCATATACCTCTGGGGCTGCATATACCTCTGGGGCTGCATATACCTCTGGGGCTGCATATACCTCTGGGGCTGCCTATGGGGCTGCATATACCTCTGGGGCAGCATATACCTATGGGGCTGCATATACCTCTGGGGCTGCATATGGGGCTGCATATACCTCTGGGGCTGCATATACCTCTGGGGCTGCATATACCTCTGGGGCTGCATATACCTCTGGGGCTGCATATACCTCTGGGGCTGCATATACCTCTGGGGCTGCATATACCTCTGGGGCTACATATACCTCTGGGGCTGCATATACCTCTGGGGCTGCATATACCTCTGGGGCTGCTGTATACTACCACTGGGGCTGCTGCTGTATACTACCACTGGGGAGGCTGCTGTATACCTCACTGCTGGGGGTTGTATACCTGTGCTGGAGTCCACCCTCAGCTTATACGCGAGTCAATAAGTTTTCCCAGTTTTTGGGGGCAAAAGTAGGGGGGTCGGCTTATACACGAGTATATACGGTATATAAAAACGAAAAATTAACACCCACAGCCCCCTCTTTTCCCATTCTCAGTCTATGAAGCTTACAGGTCTCAAAATAATATGACACAAGCCAAAATTAAAGACAAAAAATAGTGAAGTATTAGAAATGCAGTTTACCTCCAAGAGGAACGAGCCATTGTATCTGTCTGAAGATCTAATCCTGCACTATGTCTTGTGTTCCAGCTGCCGGCAGGTTCATGGCGTCCCTCTACATCAGGGATCTCTGGCTCAGCGCCATCTCCCCTGTTACCTTTGCCAGCCATGTGCATCTGGTGTGTGACGCCGCGGATCGGGATGGACGAAAAAAGAGCATGGAGGAGCCTGTGCCCATTGTGTCCATGTGTAGAAAGCTCCGGACTGTGTTACCCAGCAGCTAAAATCTCTCCTGATGGAAGGATTTCTGTTGGTTTCATGAACTATTCCATCACTGACTCAATGTGGACTGAGCATGAGAACAAGTAGCAGACATTCTGCACAGCGCCAGTGTGCTCTGGATAAAGCCCTGGATATTATAAGCATTTTAATAAGATATTTTTCTACGCTTTTTTTTCTTTTTTTTTGTATTAAATTGTACGATTGGGTCATGATCTCCCCAAGAAAGTAATATGTATTCTAGAAAGGCGTCCACTGGCACAAGCCTGACTATAAAACAGCTACACGGGTTACATAAATCAAATTCAAGCTTTCTCCATCAATTATACATTTTGTCACTGAATTATCTATAACTCACAATGTTGTGTCTACTGAGGAAATCATCCGGCCCTGCTATAAAAGCTGTTATGTGTCGGCCATTACCACCTCTTGTGGTCGGTATTCCACCATCTGACTGCTGTAACTGTGAAGAACCCTTCCCTATGTAGCTGCCGGAATCTCCGTTCTTCCACCCGCAGTGAAGGCTCCCTGGTCCTCAGTTTGGTCTTTGGAAGGAGTAAGTCATGTGCCGTCCTTAGTATTGACCACACATGTATTTATCTCCTCTGAGACGTCTTTTTCTAACCTAAACCATCCCAACCTCTCATCATATCAGAGAACTTCGCCCCTTGTAATAATCTAGTTGTTGCCTTTGAACTGATTGTAACTTTTGAATGTCGTTTTTAAAATATGGAACCCAAAACTGGATCTCATACTGTAGATGTGGCCTTACAAGTGATTTATAGGGGGTTGACAATACTTTTGGCTCCTGAATTTGATCTTTTTTTTTTTTTTTTTTTTATACACGCTAAAATTGGGTTTGCTTTTGCAGCTGCTGCCTGACATTGAGCACTGCTGCTCAGATAACGTGTTACCAGAATCCCCCAGTCCTTCTCCTGTTCTCCTCCTGTTCTCCTCCTGTTTTCCTCCTGTTTTCCTCCTGTTTTCCTCTTGTTTTCCTCCTGTTTTCCTCTTGTTTTCCTCCTGTTTTACTCCTGTTTTACTCCTGTTTTCCTCCTGTTTTCCTCCTGTTTTCTCCTCCTGTTCTCCTCCTGTCCTCCTCCTGTCCTCCTCCTGTCCTCCTCCTGTCCTCCTCCTGTTCTCCTCCTGTTCTTCTCTTCCTGTTCTCCTCCTCCCGTCCTCCTCCTCCCGTCCTCCTCCCGTTCTCTTCCTGTTCTCTTCCTGTTCTCTTCCTGTCCTCTTCCTGTTCTCTTCCTGTTCTTCTCCTGTTCTTCTCCTGTCCTCCTCCTGTTCTCCTCCTGTCCTCCTCCTGTTCCCCTCCTGTCCTCCTCCTTTTCCCCTCCCGTCGTCCTCCCATTCTCTTCCTGTTCTTCTCCTGTCCTCCTCCTGTTCCCCTCCTGTTCCCCTCCTGTTCCCCTCCTGTCCTCCTCCTGTTCCCCTCCTGTTCTTCTCCTGTTCTGTAGTCCCGAGTTCACGTCCATGTAATGTATATCCAGCAATAGGATTGCTCCGTCCCTAGATGCATTCCTCTACATTTATTAATGTTAAATTTCATTTTCCAGGTGTTTGCACATTCAATCATCTAATCCAGATCATTTTGTAATATTGTCCTGTCAAGGTCAGTTTTAAACCTACATGGTTTGGAGCCATCAGTAAAGACTGACACTTTATTCCCAATCCCATCCTCAAGGTCATTAATACATGTCGGTTGCCAGATTAATACTTGAACTTGGAGTGAGAATAACCCCATAAATGTTGGCGATAATCTAGGAGTGTACATAACCAGGGAGGTACATGGAAATCATAGGATTTCATAGCAATTTGAAAATTGAGACGATTGAGAAATTTGCCTCATATATTTTTTTTTTCTTTTTTCTTTTAAATAAAATGAATTGTATTTAAAACAATTTTAATCTCGCACCTGGTTAATTGTCACAATAAACCACAATGCGCTTGTACTGAAGCCTGCACCTGATATATTATTATTTATCATCCATTGCTTATATAGTGCTATCATATTCGGCAGATCTTCACATATGTCTGCAGGCCGCCTCCATGTCTCTCCCTTTTGTACCTGATACAGTAATTCCTTGACTATCAAATGCACCAACGTACACATGTGTCAAGATATGAGCAGTCGCTTCATGATGCAAGCAAAAATCTGAATTACGAAGTGTGCCCGCTCATATAGAAACGGAATATTCCCTGCTCCCTCCGCTCATCACCCTGGGCGTGGAGAGCAGCGACTACAGTATTGTTTATACTCACCCTCCCTCCAGGCCTCCGCAGCAAGGAGTACTCATTCAGGCTGCTGATCAGCGTGTGAGCGCTGCACTCCCACATGGCATCAGCTGCCCGCATGAGATGAGGATGCCACGCTGCGGGGGACCAGAGGGAGGGTGAGTATAATAGCTTGTATCTGGCAGGATGGCGTACCATATTTATTAGCATGGGGCCCTGGATGGGGGGCATGTACACCAGGATAGGGATCAGATATAGAAGAATAGGAGCCATGTACATGGATGGGGGACCATATACACCAGGATGGGGATCATATAAACAAGAATGGGAGCCATGTACATGGATGGGGGGACCATATACACCAGGATGGGGATCATATACACAAGAATGGGAGCCATGTACATGGATGGGGGGTTATAGGAGAAAAGATCCTTCATGGGAAGTATCTGACCAGAAAAGTAGCTGACCCATGAAAGCTAGAGAAGACATCATCATCCAACAATGACCTTGCATCCAGCATGTATTACTGTTAGACCCATTCCACCTGTCTGTGACATGTGCTCTCATGTAAGTAAGCCTACGAGGCAGTTGGCTGTAGTCAGTGGTTGAGTTGGGTGTTTCACTGCGAGCACGGTTCAGGTTTTATGAACATGTGAAACAGGTTTAAGGGACACAAATGCCTGAAACATTGAACATCTTGTACACTACATATTAAGGGTCCAAAACTCAATGCGTTATGCTAACCAATCATATAGTTTTCATGCCAAAGGTGACAAACAATTCACTACTCGGTGAACTTATTCTCAGTATGTTCCCCCTTATATAATAATAGCTATACTCCCCTCTGGTGTGAGAGCCGTTCCAGTGGTGTTGGCATTTGTTCTCCATGGCTCTCATGACATAAGCAGCGGCCACTTTACTCTATCCTCCTTTTGACAAATCTGACATTCAGAGAAAGTCAGAGAGCAGTCAGATCTCTCACGTCCTCCAGATATCAGTTACGTTCAAAGGACAGGAGAGAGATGGGGCCTCTGCTTATTATGTCACATAAGCCATGGGAGAGCGAATGCCGAAAACACCGGAATGGATGAAGGTGAGTATAGCTGTTATTATTTTATAAGGGGAACGTTGTGATTGAGAAGGTGTTGTCCGAAGAATAGACAAGCTCATTTAGATAATAGCCTGGCTTTTAGTGTGCCACTAGGGGGCGCTCATTGCATACAGATTTATACAGCTCACATTCTACAAACAAAAGTGATGTTTCCTCTAGTCTAGTGGTATCTGTATCTGTATGCAGCTAAAATTTTGTTGGGTAATTTTGGTTGTCTGGAGAAAAAGCTTATGCAATTAAATTACTGTGAACAGACTTTTAAACCAGATTAAAGGTAAAAAGAAACACATTTCGTCTCCAAACTGTGACCCTCCAGCTGTCTATATCCTCCTTGAGGGCATTGCTTCCTAGAACAAAAATTGAAAAAAATAACCCTAATCTTCAGGAATTGTGATGACTTACTTTTTAGCTTTGGCGGTGACGGCGCTCTGGATTTTCGTCTTCATCTTCTGGGTTTCCATTAAGACGAGGCAGTTGGTTTCTTCTGCCTGAGACACTGTCAATACCATATGGAGGGGAGAAGGACGATCAGTGATTACTCTCTGCTGACGGTCAATAATGATGCTGGGCATTATTCAAAAAATGTGGTTTATTAATTCAACGCTTTTATCAAAGATAAAGAATATTTATCAAAACTACAGCAAGCAGCCCAATAAGTGACACCTGGCTGTAGACCGCGTGTCTGCCCCTACATCATTCTGTTCTCAGATTAGGCATTATAGATTCCCTTTAACAATCACCATCGTTCTCTTTGGCAATATAAGAAGTTTGCACCAGAGTTGGGCTCCAATTTCAGCTGGAGATAGACACAGAGTGCTGGTAATGAAATAACATGACAAGATAGATAATGTTATAAAGGTGAATTATCCCCAGTGATCCAATATACACGAGCATCTCGATATCATCAAAAAGTTCATTTATTTCAGTAATTCAATACAGTCAAATAGTGTCTTCAAAGACTGTGAGGTCAGCGAGACTGGGGATAGAGGAGAAAAGAGAAGGCGCAGATCTAAGTGCAGTGTATTAGTAGCAACAGTTGTTCTCAGGTATTATTCTCACCTTTCTGGTGTCTTGTGCAGTTCGCATATAATCCTACAGAGGGATATTTCCTGGATCTTCTGGCCTGCTGCTTGTTCCCAGAGAAGCAAGTCGCCCAGAGGGAGGCTTGTGTTGAAGTGCAGGAAAAAAATTTTTTTCTGGTTTGAATTGAAGCGCTTCCAGAGGGATCACAGGGATGGCAAATTATTCCAAAATAAGTTCTTCTGTTATTACGCGTTTCAGCTTAACATATAACAAGCCTTCATCAGATAAGAAACCTTATCTGATGAAGGCTTGTTATATGTTAAGCTGAAACGCGTAATAAAAGAAGAACTTATTTTGGAATAATTTGCCATCCCTGTGATCCCTCTGGAAGCGCTTCAATTCAAACCAGAAAAATTTTTTTTTCCAGTAATTCAATACAAAAAGTGAAACACATATTATATAGAGTTGTTACACACAGAGGGATCTATTTCATGTGTTTATTTCTGTAAATGTTGATGATTATGGCTTACAGCCAATGAAAACTCAAAGGTCATTATCTCAGAAAATTAAAGTAGGGAGGATGAAGGGTTAAAAACCGTGCTGCCGTATTCCACAAGACATCAAAGGGTGAATATAATATTATTAGTCAACACATTTCAGGACTCCCGGAAACACCCTGATTCATGGCAATATGATATTGATTTGTCCTGAGGAAGGGCCAGGGAGCCCTGAGACGTGTTGACTAATAAATCAATATTATATTCACCCTTTGATGTCTGGTGGAATACGGCAGCGTGGTGTTTAACCCTTCATCCTCCCTACTCTATATGCACCACGCTGGGCACTGCAGCAGCTGTGATCTGCTTTTATAGTGGTTGTGACTCTCACAACCACACAAGGTGAAGCCTCTGATACCTATTTAGGTCATATTTTCTCTCTCAGACCCTTCATCCTCCCTACTTTAATTTTCTGAGATAATGACCTTTGGGTTTTCATTGGCTGTAAGCCATAATCATCAACATTAACATAAATAAACACATGAAATAGATCCCTCTGTGTGTAATGACTCTATATAATATATGGGTTTCACTTTATGTATTGAATTACTGAAATAAATGAACTTCTTGATAATATTCTAATCCATTGAGATGCCGCTGTAATAGAACAGACTGTCACCTCCTCTCTGGTTCCCGCTATTATTGCACTCCGATCCGCCGGCACCGGTGCCCCTGAAGTCTGTTCTGACATAGTGCCAGGCGCAATCCATAATGAGCGCTAAATAAAGACCCTGATAGAAATGTGAACATCACGAGCCGCCTGATGGTACTCATGTCATTTCCTTTGGCTGATCTCCAGAGTGATATTGATGAGGAAAGGAAGTAACTAAATATAAGAATAGGATTCTAAATGTATTAATGGAGAATAGTTGGCATTGAAATCAATGGGAAAGATGAGATTTGAGGACAGTGTGTAGACAGACCCTTATTTATTCTCATTTTACCCCACACAATACTGAGCCAATGGACCGGTCACTCTTGTTTAGTTGTTTCACAGCTTTGGAAGCCTGACCTAGTTAAAAGAAGCTGAAAAGACGGAACGTATGCAGAGTACCGTAAGCCATTTTCACATTAAGGTGCGTATGTTCATTGTTTTTAGAGCATTATCAGGTGCGTTATGGAACATAACAAGGACAATAAATCTCCATCAATGAAAGCCTGGATGGGTGTCAGTAAGGCCGCCCTCACACCTGCCGTTCTGCAAGTCTGGCAGAAATCCGCCATTTTTTAAAAATACCAGATGCGGCACACTTCCGTCAAGGTTGCGCTTGTGCTAATGCATTGTTAATGGAGGTCCGGACAAGTGCGGAGACTCACCTCCAGTGTGTCCTAAAACTGCAGATAGCAGCGCTTTTCGTCCAGTGCCGGATGTGCAGGACAGCGGGGAAAATGTGAGTCTCCGCACTTGTCCGGACCTCCATTAACAATGCATTAGCACAAGCGCAACCTTGACGCAAGTGTGCCACATCTGGTTTTTAAAAAATGGCGGATTTTTGCCAGATTTGCAAAACGGCAGATCAGGCGAACCTGACGTTCATAAGTTCAAGCTTGTCTGGTCTGTGGTAATTGGAAATACTTCACATTTATTGTTCCAATAAAAAAAAAATATATATATATATATACAGTACAGACCAAAAGTTTGGACACACCTTCTCATTCAAAGAGTTTTCTGTATTTTCAGGACTATGAAAATTGTAGATTCACACTGAAGAAATCAAAACTATAAATTAACACATGTGGAATTATATACTTAACAAAAACGTGTGAAACAACTGAAAGTATGTGTTATATTCTAGGTTCTTCAAATTAGTCACCTTTTGCTGTGATTACTGCTTTGCACACTCTGGGCATTCTCTTGATGAACTTCAAGACGTAGTCACCAGAAATGGTTTTCACTTCACAGGTGTGCCCTGTCAGGTTTAATAAGTGGAATTTCTTGCCTTATAAATGGGGTTGGGACCATCAGTTGTGTTGTGCAGAAGTCTGGTGGATACACAGCTGATAGTCCTACTGAATAGACTGTGATGGTGGGTCTACACGTCCCGATATCGCGGCGATATCGGAGGCAACGGCGCGGGAGCGCGCATTTTTTGAGTGCTTTTCCCGATATCGCATCGGCAGTTTACACGCTGCGATATCGGGAAACAACGTCCCTCCGATGTGTACACCCACCAACCCAGTAACGACCATTTAACATGGGAGTTAATGGGTAGCGTCGGCGTACAGATCGGAGTTGGCCTGTCACACGCTACGATGCTGCTACAACGGCCATGCGATATCGGGCGGTTGAAGAGCACGCTCATTCAACCCCGATATCGTTTTGGCATTGTTCCAGCATCGCGTCGTACGTTCAAATCGGAGTTGGATCGGAGTTGGAAGCCGATATCGCGGCGTATTACCCGCCATTAAAATTTGTATTATGGCAAGAATAAAGCAGCTGAGCGTTTCCTCTCCCCAGAGTTCCTCTTTAATTCTGTTTTAACTCTTTTTAGATGCATATGCAAACAAGCGTCTGTACAGAGCAAGAACCCGGCTGACACTGACAGTGACAGAGTTCAATCGGGTTCATGACTGAGCCATGAACTCGGATGACCTCTGACGTGACCGCGAACACGTCGGCAGATTTCCGCTGGTGTCGGCTGCCAGTCGAAAACTGCTGAGTGTGAGCAGTAAATAACCCCGGAAGTAGAAGTGGCCAGGACAGCAGGACGGAAGGACGCATCGCGAGATCGGTAAGTATAATGACAATGTTTATTATTAACTATATGCTTTCTTTTACAGCTCCCCCCACCCCATCCCAAAGCTGTAAAGTCCAAGTTTGGGGTTCAGACACAAGACACATTCAGCCGTGAGCTCGGACTTTCAATCCCGAGCATCAGCGGGTTCATCAATCACTAGTTAAGATTATCCATAATCTCTTTAAATCGCTAACGTTTTTTATAATTTAAAATGCTTTTTACAAACAAATATAAGTGTAATCCATTGACATGAAGCGTGGAGTGCGTTACATATCAATCCACTTACTTGGCTCCGGGGGAGTCTGTCCTAGACATGTACAATAAAATGAGGAACAGGAACACTGAGAAGGCAGCGAGACCAATCCATACAGCAATAACAATCGAATCTGCAGATACAATGACACGCTGGATTGAATTAGTTACATAATGACGACCGCCTGGATTCAATTATTAGGCAATTTCTATTTTTAATGTTCCAGAATGTCCATACAGGTGACATCTAGTCTTCAGAGGGAATTGTGGATGTCCGAATGGAAAGAACCAGGTAATGGGTTATTCTGGTGCAGAATGAGCAAAAATGGGGAGCAACACAGTTTTAACCTAAAATGCCTTGTATTTCCATATTATTGTATTTAGAGTTTGTAGTTTTACCTTTTATTTATTTTTCTTTTTTGGACTTCACCCCCAGGTGATTATCTGTTTTTCATTTTCAGCCTTTTTTTTTATTTTTATGTCAGTATAGACATATGAGGCTTGTATGTTGTGGGACGAGTTGTACTTTTCAGTAAGATCATTCATTCTGTCACATAGTGAGCTGGAAAAAGGGAAACAAATTCCAAGTGCGGTAAAATTGCAAAAAAGTAAAATTCCACAATGGTTTTTGGGAGTTTTGATTAACCATGTTCACTTTATGGTAAAAGTGACGTGTCGGTGTGATGCCTCAGGTCGGTACGAGTTCATAGATACAAAACATGTATACTTTTACTTTCAAAATTAAGAAGTTTGTAAAAAAAAAATAGAATTGCACATTTGTCATCATTTTCTGAGAGCCGTAGAGTTCTTGGTATCTGGGGCTGTGTGACTGCTTATTTTTTGCGGCTTGAGCTGACATTTTTGGTCAGTTTTTTGTTCAGTGGGTCAAAAGGGGGGTGATTTAAACTTATGTTTTTTTGTTTGTTTTTTTTCTCCATATTTTATATTATTATATTATTATTATTATTTTACTTGTCCTCTTAGGGCACCTCAACCATGCAGTGTCTGACCACTCTTACAGTAATGAGCCATGCTGATGCAAGTCTCTGCACTGCAGAAATGATTGTGGTGCCCCACTGATCATGGCGCCACTAAAGGGTTACTGCACCCAAGACAGTGTGTGTGGTATTCCTGTCATCAGGGGAATGTGATGTTAATGTGAGGCCCTCATCCCTGCATTCAAACACCTAGAATAGGGGGACTAAAGGGTTAACCTATTTGCCTGGGAGACCCAGCCCCCGGTGGGAGGAGCTTAGGTGTAGTGGAAAGACCGGGAAGAAGGGAGTGAAGCAGAACAGCCATGGAGAGAGACTGAGAATGAAGGAAAGCCTGGAGAGAGACGAGGAGCGCCGTGCTCGCCTCAGAGGAAAGTGCAGAGAATGGACACCGGGTCCGAGACTGTATAGGGTTACACATCCCGGAAGTCAATACCTGAGGGTGGGAAATTCCAGATTTCCCAGCCACACAGTGTCAGGAGGCAAAGCAGTACATAGAGTTCAGCAACACTGATGCCCCGGAGCAGGGTAGAGAAAGTGAAGGACTCAAGCTGCCTGTCATACAGCACACACAGGAGAGAGAGGGCAAGCTGCTTAGCTTCAAGCAGCCGCAGGAGCCTACAAGTAAAAGCGCAGGTAGAGAAAGGACAGAGAGTGACTATAGTAGGAACATTGTGGAGGGCCTCAGAGACATTGCATCCTCTGGTGACTGCCCAGCCAGCTACCCGCAACTGTGCACCGTGTGAACTGTTTGAGAGCTGCCGTGCCGAGTTGCCAGTAAAGTACCCGTGCAGAGCAAGAAAGCCTCCATTGTCTTATTTCTACCACACACTGACTGAGAAAACTACAAAACTATGAGTCTGCCTGTTACTTGTGCCCGTAGCACCCTGTACATAGACATTCCACACTGCCCTGGGGACTGGCTTCACCCGTGGAGAGACGTTTCATCCCCAGCTGCCATCCATCATCCCTGGAGGTTCTGCAGCAGCGGTGGTCCCCACTGACCACATCACACGGGTGGCGTCATGACAAATTGCCTGTAAATACTCCCTTTACTTGCTTCATCTGGGACGACGGGACCGGGACCAGCACCTTGACACCCCCTAGAGACAGTATAACCCGGTCTCGAGTACCCCTGTCTCTAGTGTGCGACATGATCATCTACTGTGAATGCCGGCACTCGGTCAGGGTTCACAGGAAGTTCATTATGACAGCAGCAGAAGTCATCATCTGACCCTTCACTGTCTCGGCAACACATTGGTGCCCCGTGATCGTGTCATGGGGTTGCCGTGGTGGAGAATAGCGCAATTCCCGCTACTGCGTTTTAGATTGCGCTGTCAGAGTTTAACAGCGAGATCAAATGGGTTAACAGGTGACCACCTACACCTATTAGCTGCACATGTCAGCTGATCAGATCAGCCGGCACGCAGGGAGTGTTGCAAGCCCTGCATGTTAATTTGCATCAAAGAGAGGGACACAACTAAGGATGTACCTATATGTCCTTGGTCATGTAGGGGTAAAATATTGATAATCTGTACTTTGGTTAAGTGATCAATATCAAATTGTTTGGAGGTCTGACTCTGACACACAAATCCCCCACGAATAAGCTGTTTCCATGTCCTTTGTTGCCAAAAATACATCATGTATAGAACCAGGACCCCAAAGTGCCATACTGTGGTACCTTCCATGGGAGCTGACTAGAAGTTCCAGAGATGGGCCATTGCACATTGTACAGAGTTGAGGTGTTTAGACTCCATACACTATTTACTTTCATCCGCAATGGGACTTGCAGACAGCTGATCATTAGGGCCGGATGTCGGGCAACTGAAAGCTCATATTACTTTAAGTAGTGGAAATGTGGCCTGTCATGGCTATACCGCCATGCTATATATAGCAGCTTCTTCCTGTAATAACTAATTAATCTGCAAAATTTCAAATAGAAAAAAAAGGGAACCGCCATGGGGTTAAATATTAATCCATGTTAACATAATGTTACTTTTTCTCATCGCCACGACAGCACCCACAGAGAGAGAGGGGATCCGCCCCCAGGGACAGGAAACCTACAGATAAAAAGGGGCGGTCCCCCTCGCCTCCTCAGTTGGTTTCCTGTCCCTGAAGGGAACCTACAGATAGCATGTTCTGTGCTTACCTGGGTCCAATCAGCCTCTGTGCGGTGTCTGTGGGAACGACAGGGCCTGGGCTTCAGAGGCAGCGTTGGGAAGTCCTGTTTCAGGCTCTCCCTTCGTCTGGAAGATTCCATGCTGTCAGGGTGCCGTCCTGTCACATGGGGAGCGCAGGAGCACGGTCGTTGGGCGGGCTCCTCCGGTGGTGTGGTGCCTGCTCCGCCTCTGGGGCTTCTTTGGGGTCCTGTGCCCCTCCTTGGGCTCTGATGGGGCGCGGTGATGGGCGCGGGTGCGGTGCCTGCCGCTCCAATGGCGCCTCTTGCGGCTCCTTCGGGGGCACGCTGGGGCGCTGTGGGCGGGTGGGCACTGGTCCCGGCGCCGCCAGTCCCACAGGCGCCTCAGGCAGATCGGCATGGAGGGAGCGGTGCATGGCGCGCGCTTCCGGATGGGGCGGGGCGCATGCGCAGTGGCTCCTGGCGCTCCGACCCGGAAGTGAGGTCCTTTCCACTTCCGGGGTTGCCGGGGAGGTGTGCCGGCGGGAGAGGAAGTGAGAGCAGCGTGCAGGCGCTGTCGGGTGGCAACCGGGTCCTCTCCTACGGTTTCAGAGGGGCGCCCTCTAGGTGAAAGAGGTGCACGCCAGCAGCATCCAGTGGTCGCTCCAGGGATGGGAGCTCCGCTGTCAGGAGTGACAAATCCAGGACGGATCCTTCTGCCACTCGGGCTGGACCTCCACCTCCGGGACCGGTTCCTGCATTGCAGGGTGAGTACAGGCTCGACCTGTTTTCTGATGTCCTCCTTCTCTGTCTCCCTCTCTTTGGCTAAGTAAGTTGTGACGGTGAGACACTGGCACTGCGCTTTGCTGTTTATTCCGACTGCTTGTGCCAATCTTGTTTGCCAGGACCTTGTTGGAGGAGTCACCTGTGCCTGAGATCTGTGCCTTGTTACGGAAGACTTGCAGGCCTTTTTTCAGCAGCTATAGGAGCCGTGGTGTAGTGATAAACACTACTGCCTACCAATGCAAAGGTGCCCGGTTCGAGCCCTGCTGCAAAACCCTTTTAAACTGCATTTTATGGGTCATGGGTCTCCCTCTCTCTCGGCCTTGTCCGTGGTGTATATGAGTCATGGTCCTGTTTTCCGTGGATAGTCTGCATATATTCATCCGCTCGGTCGCGAGTGCTCTGCAGTTTTTCTGACTCTATGAAGGATGTCGTCTCGGTTGGCTGGCCTTTCCCTGCAGTAGCGCGTTCCTTTGCAGTCGGCTCTACCCTGCTGACTGTCCTTCCGCGGGGGTGGGACATGCATGTGCGCCGAGTTGTGTTGACGCAGCAGTCCCTTTGGCTTCTCAGCCGTCGTCCATTCTTGTGGATGTTTCAGGCTTGCCCTAAGGATCCGCTGGATCTTGGGTGGTTTTGCTCCTCAGTCAGTCTTGGGCGTCCTGCGTGGGGGCCGTTACACCGGCTGTCTTGGCCCCATGTACAGCTTGGTAGGGCTGGCGTTGCTTGCTCAGTGGTAGTTCGCCCTCCCAGTGGGCGTTTCCAGTGGCAATTGACTTTATTCTCTTCCGCTGATAAGCGGCGCGGGGCTAGCGGACGGGTCGGCGGGCCTCTCTAGATTAGCTCAGCACGCCTTATGGCTTAATGGCGGGACAGGGGCTGCACGGGCGAAGTCCCGTTTATGTACTTTCCTTGTCTGGGGGAGCGCCTGTTGACATCGGCTTGGTTGTTCCCCTTGCCATGGCAGCTGACCAGAAGTCGAGTTCCCTATTGCTTTTCTTCTGTCCTCCAGGAGGGCGGTTTCCCGCAGGTCTTTCGGTCAGTAGACTCCCAAGGTGGTCCCACACAGTTGAGGTGCCTCTGGGACGTGGGACACTCGGTTCCGTTAGTCTGGCTCCACCGGTTGGGGGCCGGTTGCGTGTTTTGTCGACACAGTGGCAGGCTGTTGTATCTAGCTTGTGGTTCCTTGATATTGTGTCTTCAGGTCTGAGAGGGCACTTTGAGGTTTTCCTGGGCTTCCTCTCCGTCTCCTTCGCCGCAGTTGGTAATGGAGGTTCGGAATTGGTTAGTACCTCGGGTCTGGTTGCAGGTCCTGAGGGCCAGGAGGGATGGGGCGTTTTACTCCCCGTTTATTCCCGATCCCTATGCCTGATGGGCCTTTCCTCACGCTCTTTTCCCTTACACGCTTTATGGCGGTTCTTTAGGCCATGTAGGTTTGTTCCTAGTGGTTTTTTGCCGGTTGGTTTGCAGGTGCATATGGCCATATGGTGATTTTCCTGCTCCTCAGCATTTCCTCCATGTGGCGCTCGTGTTCGACGGTCGTCTCCGGCATTCGGGTTACAGCATTGCTGTTGGCCTCGCTAGGGCCCGGCGTCTCTTCCCCACCGTGATGTCAGATGGGAGGGCCTTTTTTTGGCGTCAACTCGATATTCTTTATGTGCCGTATCTGGCTGATTTCCTCGTTGTAACACTTCTGCTTCTCGGGGCAGAGATCGCCTGTTCTGGTCCATTTCTCTTTTGCTCCTGGTTTCTTTCAGCGGCTGTGCTTTTTTCTTTTTTGCCGGAGGACGAGACGCGGGTTGTACTCGCCACGGTTTGCTTGGGTTGGCCATCCTTGTATGTCCTTGTGCTCTGCTCTGTCCTGGTGGGGGTCCTTGACCTCTGGTATTCAGGGTGTGTTATGGGCTCGGTTCCGCACCAGATGTCTTTCTCTGCGGTGAGGATGGTTGCAGGGGTTCTTACAGGGCCCCCTTTCCCTTCCTTCGGCGGTCATTACTTCCCTTTCCTGGTGGTGTTCTCCAGGTGCCCCTCTAGGGGTGTTCTGTGGGTGGGTTCCCCATCTGCGGTGGTGGTTGCCGAGCCTCGTCCGCATTGTAGGGTGCCCCTCTGGGGTCGCTGTGTGCCTCGGGCAGTGGTCTGTCGGAGGCTGGTTCTTTTCAGGTCCGGGCACTTAAGGCGATGCTTCCGGCTTGGCTTCACTTTCTCCCACCGTTGATTCCCCGGCAAGTCAGCCTCTTGCCGGTCGGGGTGCCTTGTGTCTCGTATATCGATCGTCCAGCCGGTTCACGTTCACTGCCTCTGATGTTTTCTGCATCGCCGATTCTCCATCTGATCGCCCGTCCTCTACTGTCCCTCACCGCCCTTCAGCTCAACGGAACAGACTTCTCCGCAGCAGTTTCTCTGCGTCAGCTTCCTCTGCGTCAGGGCGAATGGACTTTGGCTGGAGGGTGTTCCAGCGGATGGTGCGCCTGTGGGATCTCCTGGTCGGCGCTCTTCGCCGCCTGGGCGACTCCAGTCAGGACGTTTTGCCTCCCTCACTATCTGGGACCGTCCAGATGTGGTGGACTCTCTTCAGGCCTCTGGGGCTTTCCTTCTCAAATATGCCTTCCCTCAGCTGTCCGCTCTTCCATTGGTGATTAGGCCTTGTCCCTGTCGGATCCGTGTTTCTACTGTCAACCCTGGCTCTGCTGTTTCAGGGTCCATTTCGTCACCCTCAGGTACGCGGTTTCCAGTTGATGGCAGGGACTTCGTACGGCGGTTCTTGACTGCAGGTTTTTTTTTCGTATGGTCTGGGTTCTACCTTTCTCCTGCGTCGGACGCTCTGTACTACTCCTATCTAGGTAGGGTATGGCGTAGTTTTTTGTCTTTTTCATTGCCCCTTTTTTCTGCGGGTGTCCCCACCCAGCCTATCCTGGCGTATCTCCCAACAGTGTTGGGGATTTGGGGTTGTCTGTTGGTCCTCTCAGGGTTCGGCGTGTTGCCTTGGGTGCCTTGTAGGGGCCTCCTATTGCGGGAGATGACTGGATTGCTCGTTTTTTTCTGCCTGTGAACGCTGTGCTCCGGTTCAGATTGCAAGTGTGTCTCATTGGGTCCTGCTCCTTGGTTCTGGTGGCGCTTTCTAGTGCTCCGTTTGCTTCTTTCGCCTCTTCTTCTCTGACCGTTCTTTCCCTTACGGCAGCCTTGTTTATGCTCTTCCCTCGGCGCGCCGGGTTAGGGCCGTTCGGGCTCTCTCCCTTGCCCTCTGTTCTTCTCGGGCTTTCCTGATGGGTTGTGCTGAATCCTGTTCCTTCTTGCCTCCCAACGGTGGTTTCTGGGTTCGCCGCGGTTGGGGGTCCTTTCGGTCCGCCTTTTATCCTGGCCCTATTGTCCCTGCCGTACATAAGTTCCTACGCTCGCTGTTAGTCGAGTCGTCCTCTCCTACATTGTTGGACCCCTGGCAGGCAGGGGAAGTGTGGGGGCTCTGTTTGTCTCCTTCCAGGGTCGGATGAAGGGGTCTGGAGTCTGAGTGTACCTTGTCCTGTGGGATCGGAGAAGCTATCTGCTTGGCGTCTCGGCTACCGGTGTGCCTCCTCCGGACAGTGTTGGGCCCTTTCCGCATGGGCAATGGCTTCTTCCTCGGCGGACCATGCTGGCTCGTCCGTTGACTTGTCATGTAAGGCGGCATCCTGGTCCTCACCTTCTTCTTCTTTTTCTGACCACTTTCGCCTTGACCTCTCCTCTGCTTCTGAGTGGCGTTTGGGAGGATTGTCCTCCACACGGTGGTCCCACCCTGAGCTTTAGATCTCTGTAAGTCTCTCTGTGGGTGCTGTCGTGGCGATGAGAAAAGACCAGATTACTTACCGGTAATCTTGTTTTATGGAGCCACGACAGCACCCACTCACTTCCCTCCCCTTGTTTTCTGCACGGTTCTTTGCCCTTCTATTGGTCACGTGTGTGGGGATGTTATTTTTAATGGAGTTGTCTGCTTTGTACTTCTACTAATTAGCGGTTCCTCTCGGTCTCTGTAACACAACTGAGGAGGCGAGGGGGACCGCCCCTTTTTATCTGTAGGTTTCCTGTCCCTGGGGGCAGATCCCCTCTCTCTCTGTGGGTGCTGTCGTGGCTCCATAAAACAAGATTACCGGTAAGTAATCTGGTCTTTTTTCTTTTCTTTTCCTAATTATTAGCTATTCATTATCAGGATTGGACCGGAAAAAAAGACTAATTTAAACTTTACTGTCTTCATGATCCGCTACTGATTTTGGTTAAAAAGAGAAACATAAAAGGTACACTACCGTTCAAAAGTATGGGATGGTCATTTAGAAATCTCCTTATTTTTGAAAGAAAAGCACATTTTTTTTCAATGAAGCTAACATTAAATGAATCAGAAATACACTCTATACATTGTTAATGTGGTAAATGACTATTCTAGCTGCAAACGTCTGGTTTTTAATGCAATATCTACATAGGTGTATAGAGGCCAATTTCCAACAACCACCACTCCAGTGTTTTAATGGTACCTTGTGTTTGCTAACTGTGTAAAAAGGCTAATGGATGTTTAGAAAACCCTAGAAAACCCATGCACAAGTATGTTAGCACAATACAGTTTGGCTGATTAGAGAAGTTATAAAATGGACCTTCCTTTGAGTTAGTTGAGAATCTGGAGCATTACATTTGTTTGTTCTATGAAACTCTCAAAATGGCCAGAAAAAGAGAACTTTCATGTGAAACTCGACAGTCTATTCTTGTTCTTAGAAATGAAGGCTAATGTGAGAAATTGCAGCGAAACTGAAGATTTCCTACATCGGTGTGTCCTACTCCCTTCAGAGGAGAGCACTAACAGGCTCTAACCATAGTAGAAAGAGAAGTGGGAGGCTCCACTGCACAACTGAGCAACAAGACAACTACATTAGAGGCTCTAGTTTGAGAAATCGGCGCCTCACAGCTCCTCATCTGGCAGCTTCATTGAATAGTACCTGTCAAAGGTCTGCAATGCTGTAATTGCTGCAAAGAGTGCATTCTTTGACGAAAGCAAAGTTTGAAACAGAAAATTATTATTTCAAATAAAAATAATTTCTACTTTGGGAAGGGATTAATAAAAAGTCACAGGTTTAGAAAAATACGGCTGCTTTATACCAAAAAATGGTGTCACACCTCTCTATGGGATGTGTGTGGTACTGGAGGGGGATGCAGATAAAGAATTATCAGCATTTAACTCTATACGAGAGGAGAGTAGGGGGATACAGCTGAAGAATCATCTCCTGTTTATCTCAATGTGAGAGGAGGGGATACAGCTGAAGAATTATCTGCTCTTCAGCTCTATGTGAGAGGAGAGGATGGGGAATAAAGTTGAAGAACTATCTACAGTGCTGTGCAAATTAATTGGGGCAAAGCAAGTCTTTACTTGTTTTTCTTGCATTAATTTTACTATTGCTGATAAGTGTTTTATCAGTTCTTGGTGTTGTTTTCCTTTTTTTTTTTTTGAATCATCTTTTTTTATTGAATACGTCAAGTAGCGTACATAAACAAAATTAACAGAGAGAATATGAGTATGCAGTACAAACACGTATGGTAATATGAGTTTGGGTCTCATTAGAATGCAAACATATATAATTAAGGTAAAATCAGTCCAGCAACGACATTTCCGAATAAACGAAATAAGCGAATCCATCCTTTCTAGTGTTGCCAGTTCTGGCACGCCACCTAACATTCTCCATTTAAGTAACTCACAGTATTCCCCCCCCCAACCCTTCCCTAAGTGTGTCTGCCTATCTAGTTCTATCAGGTCCATCTACCCATTAACAAGTGAATAAAGCAAAATAGTTTGGAATAAGTACTATCGGTATCAAGTATCACAATTCAATTTGCCCAGCGTGCCTGTCAGGCTCTCCATAGCATACCAACCAGAATTCTTATAGGGTCGCATAAAGAGCTTAATCTCCTCATCTGCTAATTCTTGTTCGATGTAAGGTCTCCACTTGTGAAAAAATTTCCTAGCCAATTTATCAGTGTTGCGTAGTGTTTCTGTTGATTCAAGGGATAGTACTTTTTTAAGAGTATCATGGACAGCATCTATCCCTGGAACCATTCTATTGAGCCAATTTTGAAGCAGCAGTCTCTTTGCAACTAAGGCAATAGTATGGAATAGAATGTGAGGTTGGCGACTCACAGTATTACCCTCATTCACATGGAATAACCATAGCATTGGGTTAAGTCGTTTATCTATTAATATAGTTCTTGCTGTCATTTCCTCAACTTTTATCCAGAAGGCTCGTGTATCCCCACATGACCAAATCCCGTGTTCTAGATCTGTTTTAGGGGAGTTACATTTGGGACAATGCACCCACCTTTCCTGTGGTCCCGGTTTGGAGGGGATATTAAACCCCTGAATGGTCCCATGCATTAGGCGGTACTGCGTATCTCTCCATCTCTCATTAGTTATAAATTTTCTAACTGTCGCCCAACCATCCAAAATTTTTTGAGGTAAGTCAGGGTCCCCATAATGTTTTCTCCATTTATTGAAGAGTTTGTCAGAGGTGGTCGGTGTGAGAGCATTTCGTATATTACCATAAATAGATGAGATTGAAGTAGCTTCATTGGGTAGCGCCATCAATCCATCCCACCGGGAGTGTGTCACTTCGCCTGTGACATTGATTAGTTGAGACATGAGAGAGTGGCGTATTTGTTGGTATTGTAATAAGTGGAAGTTAGCGAGCCCATATTTTATCAAAACCTCCTCCCCCGTCAACCATCTCCTTTCCCTAACATGGAGTAAATCTCCCATGCTCATTATACCTTTAGCTTTCCATTCTCTAAAAAGCGTGTTCTCCCAACCTAACCTGAATGCGGGACATGCCCACGGGTTCAACCCCTTAGAAACCTTCCAAGAGAGACCTAGTTTTTTCCTAACTCCTTTCCAAGATGATATCGTATCCCTATAAATAGTAGAATGCTTGATCTTAGATGGGAGTTGTGAGAAGGGAGAATGTAGTAATGAGAAAAGACTCCATGGTTTCGCATACTCTTCTTCCAACTCAAAATCAGAAAATTTACTTGTATGTCTGGCCCAGTCAAGTACATTGCGCAGCAAACAGGCTAGATTGTAGCCCCTGATATCAGGAAGTTGGAGCCCGCCTTCTTCTTTGCTTAATAGCAAAGTATTGATGGATATTCTGGCTCGTTTACCCTTCCAGAGAAAACTCGAGAATGCTGAGTTTAGTTTTTTTATGTCCACGTGTTTTAATAGCATGGGTATCGTCTGGAGCGGGTAGAGCAGTCTAGGGAAGCTCACCATTTTAATGAGGTGGCATCGACCCAACAGTGTTAGGGGAAGATTTTTCCACCCATCCAGTTCTTTAACAATTTTATTAATTATTGGTGTGAAATTTAATCTATAGATTTGTCCCGTTGTCCTTGCAAGATTGATTCCCAAATATTTAACGCTCTCACCAGCCCTTCTGATCCCTCCCAGTGCCCTCTCTGACAGGTTGTCTTTGTCTTTTCTGATGAAAAGAATTTCACATTTGTTTTTGTTTAGTCGTAGACCAGATATTTTACCCAACCTCTCTATATCTGTTAAGATAGTTGGCAAATCCCTCCCTGGGTTTTGGACATACAAGATAATGTCGTCCGCAAATAATGAGAGCTTTATTTCTTTGCTGCCAATTTTGAGACCTTCATATCTATTTTGCGACTCGAGATAGAGCGCCAGCGGTTCGATAGCAAGATTAAAAAGCAGCGGAGATAATGGGCACCCCTGACGTGTCCCCCTCTCCAGCCCAAAAGTATCTGAGAGAAACCCCGGTATGCTAATGCACGCCTTAGGGTTAGCATACAACGATGTTACGTACTGCCTAAAGGGTCCCACAAAACCCATGGAGTCCATCACCAGGTCCAGCCATGACCACCTCACGCTATCGAATGCTTTTTCAGCATCTAAGGTGATCATGGCCGGAGACCCCCCCTCCTTCCCGTTCTGCTTGCCCACTGCATCTAAAATAAGCATCGCCTTCCTTATATTAGTGACGGTTGAACGTCCTTTAATAAATCCCGCCTGGTGTGAGGGAATCATCTTAGGCAGTATATGTGCCAATCTGTCTGCTAGAATTTTTGATAAGAGTTTGAGGTCTTGGTTTATAAGGGAAATGGGTCTGTAATTTGCTGGGTCTGTAGGTGATTTTTCGGGTTTAGGGATTAGCTTAATGTGCGCCACGTTCATCCTTTCAGGGATTGGCTTGCCTCGAAGAATATCATTAAACAAATCTTTCAGAACAGGGGATATTTGATCTCCAAGAGACTTGAAGAAGGCGCCATTGAAGCCGTCTGGGCCCGGTGCCTTACCAGGACTCAACATTCTTGTTTTCCTTTTTCTTCCACATTTCCTTTTTCGTTTTGGAGAAAACGATCCAGTTTCATTGTGTGTGAATTATTCTGAAATGGTAGCTTTTCCAATACCAACGGTGGAAGCGATTTCTCTTACAGTCAGACTTGTGTGTTCATTAAGAGTAATAATTGTAGACCTCTTCTGTGGAGTAACATCCATTGTTACAGGCACGAATCACACTGAGAGAAAAAGTCCACTAAACCACTCCTCACAGAAACAAGCTCTCACCTGAAGCTGAGGGGGCAGTGAGCTGGTATTTTCTGACTAAAACCAGTCAAACCACAATTTGTTACTCAAGGTTGTACACTCACACCTGTTCTAAGCAGTTATAACTGGTTTGAATCACTGACTGGTAACCCCAACTTATGATTTTACTTAAAAAATTGCTTTGTCCCAATTAATTTGCACAGCACTGTACCTTTCAGCTCTATGTGAGAGGAAGGGGATGCAGCTGCAGACCTATCTGCTGTTCAGCTCTATGTAAGAGGAGAGGAGGGGGATGCAGCTGAAGAATCATCTGCTCTTCAGCTCTATGTGAGAGGGGAGGAAGGGAAGCAGCTGCAGACCTATCTACTGTTCATCTCTATGTGAGGGGAGAGGAGGGGATGCAGCTGCTGATCTATCTACTGTTCAGCTCCATGTGAGAGGAGGGGGATGCAGCTGCAGACCTATCTACTGTTCAGCTCTATGTGAGAGGAGAGGAGGGGGATGCAGCTGAAGAATTATCTACTGTTCAGCTCCATGTGAGAGGAGAGGAGGGGGATGCAGCTGCAGACCTATCTACTGTTCAGCTCCATGTGAGAGCAGAGGAGGGGGATGCAGCTGAAGAACTATCTACTGTTCATCTCAATGTGAGTGGAGAGGAGGGGGATGCAGCTGAAGAACTATCTACTGTTCATCTCAATGTGAGTGGAGAGGAGGGGGATGCAGCTGAAGACCTATCTACTGTTCATCTGAATGTGAGAGGAGAGGAGGGGGATGCAGCTGCAGACCTATCTACTGTTCATCTGAATGTGAGAGGAGAGGAGGGGGATGCAGCTGAAGAACTATCTACTGTTCATCTCAATGAGAGAGGAGAGGAGGGGGATGCAGCTGAAGACCTATCTGCTCTTCAGCTCTATGTGAGTGGAGGGAGATGCACAGGCATGTCATTCTTTTCAGCTCCCTGATAGAAATATACTCACATTTGTTGACCTTCAGTTCACTTTCATCAAATGAAATTGGGTCCAAGTAATCGTAGAAATATTCATATTCTGTGCCATTATCAGCATCACCCGCCCGAGCGTCCATCACTGCATTGTAGCTATACTGCAGTGTCTTTATCAAAGTGTCGTCCTGATCTGCGGTGGATGAGGCTGGATTTGCCTTCGGTTTATGTCATCATTATAAAAAACATATTTTTATAACTTCTGCCCATACAGGCTATGGTTGTTCTTGACCGGTTATTTACTTTGCCTGTTCCCTGCACCCCCCCTTCATTACTGATAAAAATCTTAAGCAAACACAGAGGGGATGGGTCAATGTCATATGGGAAATCAGAGAGAACGCCATGAACCCCTCACCAGGATGTGAAGAGGAATATTGTAACACTCAAATGCTGCCATCGTGTAGATGATGGAAGTGGGCAGCGGATATTTTAGTCTTGAAAGCGACAGATCGTCTGTGGTTTAAATAGATCATTTATGCAGAAAGGACAAGAATATTCAATGAGGACAATATGGATGAGAGAATCTGCTGTTCTTGGAAGTCCCAATCTCAGGCGCAACACAAACTAGATAAACATTCATAAATCCATGCAGTTAACCCTCACCCCTACCCCAAACTTCCGGTGGAGTTTTTTATCTTATTTAACAAGTCTGAGCTTTCATGAATTTAATTGGAACTTGTCGCCAGGTTTTCACAAAATTAACTAAATTCACCACTAGTGATGAGTGAGCTCCACCATGATCCGGTGCTCAGGACTCGTAATGAGCAGTTGATGCTCGGATGAGCGCGACTCGAGTACAGAGTATAATGGAAGTCAATGGGGAACTCGAGAATTTTTCTACAAATGCCCAACTTCCCCATCAACTTCCATTATACTCAGGTACTCGAGTCGTGCTCATCCGAGCATCAACTGCTCATTACAAGTATCTAGCAATGGAGCATGGTAGAGCTCACTCATCACTAGTCTCCACCCTTAACTGGAATGCGCATGCACTGACTTCACTTCCATTTATTAGGTGCTGGAGCATTACAGGACTTTGCTCCACACTTAGTAGGCCATAGCAAAGTGCGCCTGTGCTTTGACTGCACAAGTGCTGACTTTTGCAGTGCTCTATGGATGGTGTTGTGCGTATCATCCGCATCACTCAAGATAGGAGGACATTGATTCTGATGATAGAGGAGGCACAGACCAGTGACAACCATCGGACCAGACCATGCTGATAACCATATGGTGCAGAAGACTTTTAATAAATATTTTTGGGGATATGCCAACTTAGTGGCTTATACAGTGTGGGCTATATATACAGGGTGGGAAATGTATATGGATACACCTAAATAAAGTGGGAACGGTTGGTGATATCAACTTCCTGTTTGTGGCACATTAGTACCCCCTCCCATATACTAATGTGCAACAAACAGGAAGTTGATATCACCAACCGTTCCCACTTTATTTTGGTGTATCCATATAAATTTCCCACCTGTATATGGCCCACACTGTATATAGGTTGATGGACTAAAGTATATATTGGGAAAACCTAGTGACAAGTTGCCTTTGATTTCATGAAAGCTCTGACTTGTTAAAGGGAATCTGTCAGCAGATGTTTGCTACCTCATCTGACATCAATGTAATATAGACAAAGAAACCCTGGATCTAATGATGTATCACATGGATTACTGGATGCAACTGTTCTGACACAATCAAAGCATTTAGTTTTAGGAACACTGTAGCGCTGAGAGAGCTGCCCCTGCCCCCATCAGGCTCTCTAGAGATTGCGCAGACAGTGAGGTGTCAATCACAGCAGGGGGTGTTTCAGACTTTCTTGTGAGTGACAAACTAGTCCTGTAGATAAAGCCATTAGTTTCTGTAATCAATAGCATGTACTAATAAGAGGCATGGTTGCTTTGGTCTCGCGCCAAGGGCTTGGGGTACTCGGAGCCTGGGCGTACTGGTACAGGGATGTCACGGGTGGTCGGTGCCCGAGTCCGTGCCCCTGGTGACAAAATAAAAAGAAGAATATTTACAGGGATAAAAGTTATTGTCAGTTGTGACGCCAACTGTAGGACCGGTGATGTCACTGGCGCTGCTGGGAGCTCCGGGGTGATGGGCGGCAGCAAGGTGCTGTGGCTCTCTACAGGAAGAGCGGGTTCCCTGGGACTGTAGGGTATGATGGTGGAATAGGGGCAGTGTAGTCGTTGTGGTGTGGGACAGGTTGAAGAAGGGACACTCACACAATAAACTTTTTGTGTACCTTTTACCGATGGTTCTCCAGGTACACGTGCAGGGTTGAAGCGTGCACTTTGGGATTTCCACACTGAGTGAAGTGTAGGCCTCCTTGTCCTGCTCCCTTCTCTTGAGTCTGGCGTGTCTGGAACCAGGCCTTTCCTGCTCTTCCACACCCGTCTTGCTGAACTGAGGGCTCTCACTTGGCTGCTGCTATCTCTCCTGTGGCTCCTGGCTCTCAAATGTGAGTGCTGCGGGTGTCCGGGAAGCTAAGCCTCCACAGTGTACTGGGATTCTCTGCTGGGCTGACCTCTTTCCTTCGCAGACTTGGACTCCAGTGACCAGTGTTCTCCTGGGGTGAGCTGGGATGGCTCCTCTGCCCCCACTGTAGTGTTCCTCACCTATGCCTTTCATCCTCACTCTCTCTGGACCCTCACACTGGCTCTGGCGGTGCACTGATCTCGGGCCTAGCACGGCTCTGGTGACCAGTTTAGCTCACTAGCTCTGAGCTGATCTTCACAGTTCTTCTAGCGACTGCACACTCTGGCTAACTCCGCCCCCAGCACCTGTATTTATAGGGTATCTGGCTTAACAGCAGCCAGTGGAGCTCCCCCTACAGGCCTGGAGTGGAAGGTGTTGGGTGTATGTGAGGTACCAGATGTGGAAATCCCTTAGTGAACTAGTTGGTTCTGTGGCTTACCTGGCACAGGGCGCCACACTTTTTGTTCTTTTGCTCTTACAGCATGCTGTTTTCAGCTTACATAGCAAAATCCTGCTGACTGATTCCTATTAAATGAAATAAAAAAACTCCAAACATTTAAAGTTTAGGGTTTGGGGTCGAGTGTGACTCAGTAGTTTATCAATATAATCCGTCTGTCAGTCAGTGCCAGGGCACGGTTACAAATGCCTCTCACTATCTACTGAACCGGCCGCACCCCCAATAACTGCAGAGGGTGTCGGGAGGAAAACGTTCATTTTCTCCCAGTAGCTGGGCTTTCTGTGTGGCGGCAGCACAGCTTTAGAATGCAAATTAACCCCATATCCGCTGATTGACAGCATTTTTTAACATGAGAGGTTCTCCTTTAACCTCTTATTATATAAGGAACAGGGCATTTATCAATTTCCCAAATAAACTATTGCACTATGATAATGAGAACATAGACTGGAGGGCTGGATTTCTTTTGGCAAACTCTAAAGGGAAGAGTTTTGTAACAGAATTATTTTTTGCACTTGGCACACACCCACATTTTCTAGTAGTATGTACCTTCATATGTAGTAAAAATGTGTTGGCTTCATAAATATGGTATTGGGCCATTCATAATTAAATCTGCCCCAATGGTGCATGGCATTGTCATCTATGTGGGCAAATCAGGGTCCATTTAATTTCATCTACTCGATCCCTTCTGGAAGTGATCACCTGAGGATTGGGTTTTGTAAGCACTGCCCCCTTTTTTGACCCCAGATCACTAAGAATGTGACAAAAATTGGGCCCGTCCCAACAAATCAGGGATGGTTGTTAAACAGCATGGGAGCTGCATGCAAAAGGCCTGATTGGGCTCACAAGTCACAGTTTGGGAACACAGGCTAGGACGGGCAACTCTTGGAAATCTGGTGCATAGGATGTGATATTGGTTCACCCTGCTGGAGATTTCTTTGCTGTATCTACTATAGAAATGGCGCGTTCATCCGATTAGTGTTGAAACGATGCCGTTTCCTGTGTAACACAATCTCCAGCGTGATCCGGATTGATGCCAGACTGAATTGGCTGGGAAAAGCCACAGACAGCTGCCTCATGGCCTCTCCAATCCTTCTGCTACGTTGGTCATCATCCAAATGATGAATGAATAATTGTTAGTAAAATGCCTTTAGTTTCAGAAACACTTTTTTCCGGTTTGCTTGAAAATGATGGACCCCGGAATCTTAAAGGTGTGACCGCCATCTCTGCACCCTGTATAGCAACACCCTTGTGTTATTATGGACAATACCACGGTCCCTTAGGCTGAGTTCACATACCCAGTGATCATCCGATAGAACGGATCCAGCAGCGATCTGTGGACAAAAAATCCTGCAAACCTGAAAAAAATTGAGATTTACAGGATCCGTTTTTTTAACATTGAAGTCTATGGAGAATCGATCCGGTAACTGATCGCTATTTATCCTCCATTTTTCTTTCATTTGTAAAGGATCTGTTTTTTTTTTTTACTGATCAGCAAGATAAATAGTGATCAGTTACAGGATCCATTCTCCATAGATTCCACTGTTAAAAAAACGATCCTGCAAAAATCTAAATCAAAACGGACAAACTACTTGAGTTTGCAGAATGGATCACTTCTGGATCCGCTCTAACAGATGATTACTGGACGTGTGAATTTAATCTTAGGGTGGAAACACACTATGCGAGAAGCATGCAAGTATTTCGTATGCATCTTGCATGACTCACCTGGGACACCCCCTGTCTCTCTGGACAGTAGCGCATCAGTTCCATAGAAACACAAGCAGCTGACACGCTCCTGTCCAGAGAGTCGGGCTGTTCTGGGTGAGTCATGCAAGTCATGCTCGCATAGTGTGTTTCCACCCTTCCTCTGTGACTTTGCCACTTAGAGCAGTGTCCCCCAACTCCAGTCATCAGGAGCCAACAGGTCATGTTTTTTAGGACTTTTTTTTGCATAGATGTTGGACTCATCAACTGTGTGAGCGATTAAATTATCACCTGGTCAATACTAAAGAAATCCTGAAATATGACCTGTTGGCTCCTGAAGACTCGAGTTGGGAAACACTGACTAATCTAAGGGTAGAGACACACATGTGAGTGTCTCGCATGCATCTCACATAAGTCACCCGGCCCAGCCTCAGCTTCTTTGAACGTGAGTGTGGAGTTGATTATGTTTCTCTGCAGCTCCACGCTCCTGTCCAGAAAGGCAGGGGCCAGGCCGGGTGAGTCATGCGAGACACTCACATGCATCTCGCATAGTATGTCTCTGCCTTTAGTGTCTTGAGTGTCGGCCAAAGTGGGCCTTCCTTCATTACCCAGTGTTTCTGGAGGATGGACTGTGTAATACTTCACTTCCTCTGTAGAGGCGCTGTAGGGAAATTAATCACTCCTCTGTAGTTGATCACCGAAGGTCCAAGCAAATAGATATCTTTTGCCCAGGAACCCTACTAACAAGCAGAGATTGTGCAAAGTGGAGGACCGGAATACTCCCTGAATATGTAGATTAAAAACATTATGAATATATTTCTCCTGAATTATGAGAGCACTATAGCTTTTTACCCTTTACATATTTATTACGGGCATTAGAAAAAAACATCAAGATTCCAGCCAGCACAATCTCTGCAATTACCCCTATGGTCAGCAGGGGCACTGGTGTGTTATATGAATACTGGGTGTTCTAGTATGGAGAATTTTCCTGTTCCCTGGTAGATAACATTAGGCATTTTGCTGTTTTTTTACCCAATGAGACTAAATGCATAAATATTAATAGTGTGCATTATAAAAAAATATATATGATTTAGTTACAGTATAATCAGGGGCATACATAGAAGTCATGGGGCTCCAAAGCAAGAGACCTAATTGGGCTGCCTCAGTATCTCCCTGTGGGGTATCATATTGTGGTATATTTGGGGTGGACATTTTTAAGGTCATCATATTCTATGGGGCAATGAAATGGATATCGTAGTGTGAGAACACAGCAGAGCCCCCATAAGGCAAAATAAAAGAAAAGGGCCTGCCCTGTGGAGTGTGATGAAAGAAAATGGGCCGAGGCATAGCCAAAATGAGGTGGTGAGCTGGAGAAGACCCCATCCAGTGGAAGGTGGAACCATGAAGCAGGAAGCAGAGCTGTGAGACAGCGCTATCAGCCTGCTGGAAATTGAGGTGCAAGTGTCACAGTCACGTGTGCCGGGTACTCTGTAACCAGTCAGGCAATCTCTCAGTATATCACAGTGGCATTGGCCCAGCACTGCGGCCCTGGCCGGACATGAAGGAGGGTTATTTACAAGGGATAAGACTTTAAAGTTTGTGATGCCAGCTGAGGTATCTGGTCAGGGACGGCTAGCGCTGAAGGTAGTTACCTCTCAGGGGATAGATGGTGAAGCAGCTAGGTGGAGTACTCCCCTCAGCAGGAGCAGGCCCCTGGGGGATGTAGTAGTAGATGGAATGAAGATGATAGGAGTTGTAGTAGTGAGTAGGGGTGCAGAATGGTGGCAGGAAGGAAGCAAGGAGACAGTCTCTGTTCTTTTCTTTTTTACTCTGTATTGCAGTTCATCAACAGATCCAGGGTTCTGGTTCACTGGGCCGACGGTCTATCAGTCTGATAAGGGACCGCTATTATCGATTGGTATATGGTCAACCAGCTCCTTAGGTTGAGGTTATAGGTACTCTCAGCTTTCCCATGTACCTCTTCCTTCCTCAATGCTACTAGCAGGCAGACTGGTGACCAGACTGTGGAGACCCCGGACCCACAACGGTTCTCTAGCCCTTTGACAGTCACTGTGTCTCTTTTAGTCCCACAGTTGGTTACGGTGCCTGCAGCCCAGAAGCCTCCAGTTTGCTGCCAGTTGTGAATCTCTAACAGCGTGAGGTCTTGCAGCTCTTCTGCAGCTCGTGCTCTGCATAGCCCGAAGACTGTTAGCAGACTCACTTTAATTCCTCTTTGCCTCCCCTCTCTACTCCTCCCCACAGCTAACCCCTCCTTTCAACCAGTGTCTAAACAGGCATTTAGTGCCCAGCCCACTGATCAGAGTTTGGGAAGTGTGTGCATGCATAGAAAGACCATCATAAGATACCTGAATTCTCTTCAGACATGGTATTAGGACCAATGATTTTAACTACCACTGTGGCGACCAGACTGTGGGGGCGCCACACAAGCAGTGTTGTACAGTGACAGAGTGCGATGGCTGAGTTAGACCCTTCACCCTGTAGAAGCAGGAAAGAGTGTGGAAGATCCAGAGCATGCTAGTCCCGCGGAGGATGAATGTACGTACATTGGTGATTTGCCTGAAGAAGTTGTAAACTTTGAAACGTGTAGCAATAAATCCTTTATTAATACTTTATTCTTTCGAGCCTCTTTTTATCCCAACAGCGTGGCGTTGTTCCCTTTCTGTCTCCAACCTGCATACTCCTGTGGAGGAAGCAAGGGACTGCTACAAAGGTCTGGTAAGGGGTGGCTCCTCATGCATGCCAGTTACTGAAACGAGGAGAGCAGAGTAAAGATCTGACAGCTTGTTGATGACCTTAAAAGCCTGGGTGTGTCGGAAGAAGAGAAGAGGCGGGGGAGTATCCGAGCTTGAAAGTTCTGGAAGGTCCCTTCTCTGAGCGCTACCAGGAGCTGGCCTCCAGCGGAGAGGTCATTAATTATGATCCACAGCGGGAATATGATTCCACACAGGAATTGGAAACCGGTCATCCAGTCTTTGGAGCGGAGTATGGTGAAGACTCGGCACCTGCTACGGCAGATGCACAATCTCACATCCTGCATGAGGCGTTCCTGAAAATGAATGGCTCCCAGCAGTTGGTTTGCGGTCAGTGTGATACACAGGGATCTGAACTGAACTTTGAAAAATGATTCCGGAGAAGAGAGAGGACCATGGGAGCCGACTACCCCAGAGGTGCCATTACAGGAATAGAGGAGAGTGTGCATGAGTTGGTCATGATTCAGGTGATGGCTGGGGCATTCGTTAATGTTTACATGCCCAGAGCTCCGGTGGAATCGGAGGCAGCACCATGACCTATGTTGGTGCCGGAAGAAGTAAAAAGATTGTGTTTGAAGAAGTAATTGACTGTGTATAACAATGCTCCATGTTGTAAAGGAAATGTTCATGAAGATATGCACCCTATATATACTATCACGACACCTTTCTACCTCCAGGCCTGAAGGGGAAGATCTAAAACCTGGGTTCAGGGCAGCTCCCCTATACATTCTGGTCTGGGGTAGAGTTAGTCAGTTTAGTTCCTAGGAGGACTGAGGAAGACATCCTGTGGACTGGAGCAGTGCAAAACTTGTTCAAGGATAGCTGAACCTAGCTTGAGGGACCTGAGGCAAGGGTCTGAGAAAGTGGGGGAGAGCCTGGGGAGTGGAGCAGTGCTGAGCTCACCCCAGAGGAAAAAGAGACAAGAACCGGACACCGTAGTCCAAGGCTGTGCAGGGCCTAACGTCCCGGCAGTCAATACTGGAGGGTGGGGGATCCCAAGTCCCCCAGCCACCATAGTACTCGCAGGCAAAGCAGTGTGAAGCAGGTAGTAGCTACCAGGGAAGTGGGGCTGGAAAAAGGCTCAAGCTGCCTGTCATACCCGCACAACGCAGGAGAGAGAGAGAGGGTCGCAGCTCAGCTTAAGCAGCAGCAGGGACCCACTATGAGAGCGCAGCAGAGAGGCCTCAGAATCTGCCGGGTGAGGAGAACCCCGAGTTGCTCCCAGGTTACACAAACTCAATATAACATCACCTGCCAGTATCCCAGTTTGAACCATCAGTAAAGAACCTGAGGAATCAACAAACCATGAATCTGTCTGTTACTTTGCGCCCTCCATCCTGCACCCTACTGCCTTCCAACACCATAGACATTCCAGGTTGCCCTGGGGATACGCTCCTCCAGTGGGGAGCGGTACCAACATAGCTGCCCATCCATCATCCCCAGTGGTCCCATCTGGCAGCGTCGGCCCAAATAGCCGAAAACCACGGGTGGCATCACGACCTTTATCTACACCTACCAGCTGACTGGGCGAAGAGAGGCTAAAACAGTCTAAACTGCTCACGGCCCTGGTTATCCTTAACACACCCCTGAGTTAGGGGGTCTGTTCGTTTGGGGGGTTCTGGTCTTGGACATATGACTCACCGTGGCCGGGTACTCCGGTTTAGACAGGCTGTAGCTTCTTCCTCCTTGTCACGGGTGGACCGCGCCTGCCGGTAGTGGGGCCCGGTTGAGTGCAGATCAAAAGTTGAAGACGTCTTGTGGGAACAGATTAAGGGGTTAATTGTTTCGTGACGCCACCTATGAGTAGTTCGGTAAGTCTTACCGACGCTGTGGGGCCTCCGGGGGATGGATAGCAGCAAGATGGAACGCTCCCCACAGGCTGAGCGGTGATCCCCGGAGGCTGGAGCTGCTTAAGATGTTGTGCGGCAGCTGCGGTTACCTTGAAGTGCGGACAGGCAGTTCATAAGAAAGCACGGACACTATAAGTCTCTGTAACGGGTCTTTACTGTAACCAGCAAGCAGTACATGGTATACAGTTAGTAGGTAGCAGACCGGGTGGACTCAGCAGTGATAGGTGTCCCTCAGAGATCCGCGGTGTTCCTCCATTCTAACTAAGTAGGTTGCCGTTGTCGCCCAGGAATACCAGGTCGGGTACAGGGAGGCTGCTTGAATGCCCTATCTGGGGTTTACGTTCCGGATGCTTTGGGGAGCCTTGGGTCCCTTGGTGGGTACACCGCTGGTTAGACGACTGGATTTGGCGGTGGTGGGGTGCTCCTGTAAAGCTGCTCCTCCACGCCTCTAGTTCGCATAGCAGAGCTGAACTGCTGCTAGCTTCGGTACCAGTGAACCGGCTGCATAAGGGCACGGGATGGTTTTTAGCCCGCATAATGATGCCCGTAGATCGGTTGGTAATGCACCGGGAATAATGGTGCTCAACCGTGGTGAAAGTGAGGAGATGGCCGGTAGAAGGTGGCCAGGGGGCTGCACCGGCTGTGCAACCCCCTCTCCTAGGTTGCAGAGCTGGGATTCTGCAGAGGTCTTCTAAATTGCTGTTACTTCTTCAGACCCGAGAATAGAACTCTCTAAGCTGGACTAAACTTCCACTACACACTACCCTTGCACTCCGCCCACCAGGACCTTGATTGGCCCTCTATGCTAGGTGAGGCATGCAGAGTATGGATCTCTGAGTTAACCACATAACTGCTGGGTCAGAGAATATTGCGGCTGCATTTATGGCTGCAATACCCTCCTGTGACGCACTCGGTGCGGGGCGCCACACATACTGATAGGATGTTTAGGTTGTGAGCCCCAATGGGGACAGTGTGTTGCTAATGTATGTAAAGCGCTATGGAATTATTAGCACTATATAAATGAATAAATATTCTATTATTATGTATTGGGTGTGCAGTGATGGGCTCCACTGAATTTTCTTAATGTGCATGATTCTCGCCTAGCACTATTTTCTGATTTTGCTGCTGTGTTGAGGGGTCTGAAAAGTCTATATACTCAATATTTCAATGTGACTTGGTTGTCAATGGTCTTGCCTTGACCCATGGCTCAATAATCTAACACTGAAGAGCTGGATTTGTTTTTTTGGATATTGTTCTTTTCCAATTGATTTTTCTATAAATACTGTCGCAAAGAAATAATGTGTGAAAACATAGGTCGCCGGCTCCTTCTCTGCTGTGACGTCTATGATGTGACCTCGGCTCGTCTCCTATTCATAGCTCAGCGATGCGCCCCCAGCCTCAGGCCTTCCATCTATGTCTATTCCAGGGTCATCATCATCACATCCATGACAAACGTTGGCACAGTAATGCAAACAGGACTAGCGGTAATAATACCAGGACTCTAACCTTGGGTAAAGTGATGACAGCTAAGCCTTACTGACACGTTAGCTGAATGGCACCGCAGACCCAGCATAGGACTGGGATGGTGCGATCCAGATCCAAAAAGATACTCATCATTTCAGTAAAATATGAAGTAATCTCCATCCATCATTAGTAACGTGCTTCTAATCATATCATATACGAGTAAAAGTTGCTAATGTACACTATGACAGTGTCTATAGGCAGTGGCATAACATTGGGGGGAAAGGCGGCGGTTGTCCTGGGGTCAGAATCTTATGGGCACAAAATTTGAAAAGAAATAAAAAAGTTGCAGCCGAACATTTTGACTTGTGCATATGTGGCACCCCTGCCGGGGATTGCCACAGGACCCACCGCTGCAGGGAGGGATGTGCATTTTGGCATGAGGGTCTCTTTAAATAATGTGCCCATTTTAAGGAAGTGGGTCTTTTGTAGGATTGCTCTAGGCAGGGCTGCTAAACATTGGGTAGCACTTCAATGCCCCTGGAAAGAAACACGGAGGAGAGCCTCTAAATATTGTTCCCATTACAAAGGAGCGGGTCTCCTGTACTTGTAATGCCCATTCTGTAAGTATGGACTAAAACATTTACCCCTGGGGGGTATACATGAAACTACTGCCTAACTTTTGAATGGTTAGGGTCATCATCATCATAAATATGATGTAAAAAAATTATGTTTTCGTGGCATCATGAACCACGGTCGCACTGATCATATCATGGTGGCGGATGAGGAGAAGGAGGAGCAGTACAGCCAGTAGCCAAAGTCATGAAGTGTGTACCCATGTGTGGGTGTGCAGAGGTGCATGGCAATTTACCGGCACAAAATTTAAATTACGCTATCGTTTGGTGGTGGTGTGGTGAAGTCGGGCCCAATCCAACCCTTGTTCATCTTGATCATTTTCAGTTGACAGGCGGGTGCGTTTATCAGTAATGATTCCACCTGCGGCACTAAAAACAAGCTCTGACAAAACGCTAGCTAACCCAATAATTATAAGGCACAGAGGAGTCTAGGAGCACTTTAGTAGTATCGGCAAGGTACTCCCTCAGCATCTTCGCAAACTTTGCAGACCTTGTGACACTACCCCACACCTGAGGACCTGTGGTACGGGAGGGGCTAAGAAAAGTGTCTCAGATCTTTGAGAGTGTTCCCCTACCTCTGCTGGATTGGACTTGTGCCTCTCTCTGCCGGGCGCCTTGGTTGTCCACCGAATCGTGACCTCTGTCACTAGCGTTTTCAGAAGGGAATTTTTTGACTAATTCCGCTACTATGGCTTTCTGGTACTGCAGCATGTTTGTAGACCTCTCCGCCTCGAGAATAAGAGAAATAAAGTTCTCCTTGTAGCGTGGGCCTAAAAGTGTCACCAACCAGTAATGAGTGTCCGCCAAGATGTTGATAACGCGAGGGTCACGAGACAGGCAGCGTAACATAAAGTCAGCCATGTGCGCCAGACTGTTAACAGGCAAGACTTCAGGGTCCTCACCAACAGCATGACTGTCCATGTTGGCCTCATCCTTCTCCTCCTCTCCCCTGTCCTCTGGCAATCCACGCTGAACCGACGGTCTGATGGTTGTGCATGTATTACCGTCAATTCTGCATGAAAGTAGCTCTATTTCTTCATCCTCCTTGTCATAGTCCTGCAATGCACGTTGGGATGAGATGAGGCTGGGCTGTGTGTAATCACCCAGTATAGTTTCTTGCTGCAACCCATCCTGCTCCGCCTGCAATGCATGATCTTTGATTTTGAGCAGAGAGCATTTTAGAAGACAGAGAAGCGGAATGGTGACGCTAATGATGGCGTCATCGCTGCTCACCATCTTGGTGGAGTCCTCAAAGTTTTGGAGGATGGTACATATGTCGGACATCCATTTCCACTCCTCAGGTGTTATGTGTGGAGTTTGAACCGTATACCGACGGCCTAGTTGATGCTGGTACTCAACAACTGCCCTCTTCTGCTCACAAATCCTGACCAACATGTGCAGTGTGGAATTCCAACACATGGGGACATCACACACCAGTCTGTGAGCCGGAAGCTGCAAACGTCGCTGAAAGCCGGCAAGGCCGGGCAGAAGCAGTAGGTGACTTTCTGAAATGGGCACACAGACGGCGAACTTTGACGAGCAGATCCGACAGCTGCGGGTAAGATTTAATAAACTGCTGAACCACGAGGTTAAGCACATGGGCAACGCATGGAATATGTGTCAGCTCACCTCAGATCAGAGCCGCCACCAGTTTCCGGCCATTGTCACACACGACCATGCCTGGCTGTAGGTTCAGCGGTGTGAGCCAGTGATCTGCCTGCTGTTTCAGAGATGTCCACAACTCTTCAGCATTGTGGGGTTTGTCACCTACGCATATTAGCTTCAGCACAGCCTGTTGCTGCTTAGCCGAGGCAGTGCTGTAGTGCTTCCAGCTTGGTACTGGTGTGGAGGGTGAAGTGGAGGAGGAGGAGGCTGAGGAGCATGATGTTCCAGAGCACTGCAATCCTTGGTGTCAGAAGGACATGTTCCGTCCCAAGCTCAACTGGGTCCCGGCTTCCAGAATATTAACCCAGTGTGCCGTCAGCGAGATGTACCGACCCTGCCCACATGCACTTGTCCACGTGTCCTTGGTTAGGTGGACTTTGTCTGAAACTGCGTTGTTAAGGGCACGTATGATGTTTTGTGATACGTGCTTATGTAATGCGGGGACGGCACACCGGGAAAAATAGTGGCGGCTAGAGACCGAGTAACGTGGGACAGCCGCCGCCATCAGGTTGCGGAATGCATCCGTCTCCACTAGGCTAAAAGGCAACATTTCCAGCACAAGCAGTCGCGAAATGTGTGCATTTAGAACTGTGGCATGTGGGGCGTTGGCAGCATATTTCCGCCTGCGTTCCAAAGATTGGTGAATGGATAACTGAATGCTGCGCTGGGACAAGAACGTGGCTGATGATGGTGCTACTTCTGCTTGTGCAACTACAGGTGAAGGACAGGAGGCATCTTCACCAGCAGTATGGACAGGGGATTGGCTTGCACACACAACAGTGGAAGACGCAGCTGTGTCACCCACAGACAATGCTCCTGGACTCTGCTGTACATCCCACAAAGTCGGGTGCTTTGCTGACATGTGCCTGATCATGCTGGTCAAATAAAAGAAGGAGGGGGAACAAGAGGCGCAATAGTGCCCTATCACTGTGGCACTAGATATAAAGTGGTGAAAAAGGATTCACTCACCTGGGACAGTTGTGTCACCCACAACTGGCTTGAAGGCGTACTCAATGCTTTATTTCTGGATGGCTGCTGCAGGACTTCCACCGTCCACTCAAGTGCGGAAATATGTCGAATCGTGGGGAAGAAAATGGTGTATCATGGTCCGCGCTGCCAAAAAACATCCACTCTGAAAGTAATGCACGTGAAGATGGAACTTCAAAGTAACTTCTTTATTGCCTCCTACGCGTTTCGGTGCCCTCCTGGCACCTTCCTCAGGGATCAGATCCCTGAGGAAGGTGCCAGGAGGGCACCGAAACGCGTAGGAGGCAATAAAGAAGTTACTTTGAAGTTCCATCTTCACGTGCATTACTTTCAGAGTGGATGTTTTTTGGCAGCGCGGACCATGATACACCATTTTCTTCCCCACGATTTGATCATGCTGGTGGTGGTCAGGCTGCTAGTTTTGCTACCTCTGTTGATGCTGGCATGGCAGGTGTTGCAAATGGCCTTTTTGGAATTATGTGCAGACATCTTAAAAAACTGCCAGACTCGGGAAGACCTAACAGTTGTACTGGCAACTTCTGTCGTGTTGTTGTTCCGGGGAACGGTTGACTGCCTTCTGCCTGCGGACACCACCCTGCTTCTTTTGGCCTGTTGTGATGCTACGCCTCCCTCCTCCTGTGCACTGCTGTCCTCGCTCTGCATGTCCTCCTGCCAGGTTGGGTCAGTTACTGGATCATCCACCACGTCGTCTTCCACTTCCGCACCCTGTTCCTCCTCCTGACTTTCTGGCACTTGTGTCTCATCATCGTCCACCTTTTGTTGAAACACGTTCTCACCGTTGCCTTCTTGGCTGCTCAAATATTTGTGCATCGGTACATACGATTTCCTCATGACCCACTTCAACTGGAGCTGGTGAGAGGCCAGAATCTACGATGGATAAGTGAACAGCTCTTCAGAGTGTCCAAGTGTGAGATCAGTTATGTCCGGGGCCGGGCACTCGGCATGGTGGTAGGAAGGAGGATCAGGGTGTGGAATGTGCGGTCCAGTCTCACGGCTACTGACACTTGACCGTGTGGAAGACAGGGTATTTGTGGTGGTGCCAAACTGACTGGAAGCATTTTCCGCTACCCAACTAACAAACTGTTGACACTGGTCTTGGTTTAATAGTGGAGTACTGCTGCGGTCCCCTAGACATTGGGACAGGAAGGTCGAGCGAGATGATGTGGGCGTTTGTCGTGGCGCAATTCGAGCTTGCACACACCCTCGGCCACTGCCTGTACCACCATCACGTCCAGTTCCTTGTTCCTTACCATCAGCCTTCCGCATTTTCAATGTTGTGCTGCCTGTATACAGCTAAATGAAGGCGTCCAAAAGATGGTTTTTAGCTGCACACTAAGATTACAGATTACAGCGGTTTAATCCCCGCAGCTGGACTGGTCAGACACAAACGCTGATGAGAATACCGAGTGTTTTGGTGTATCCTAATTTACGCTACAACCTACTCCTGCTGCACTACGATGCTAAATGAATGCAGACAAGAGTTGGTTTTTAGCTGGATACTGAGATTAGAGATTAAGGCCCTGCAGGTGGACTGGTCAGACTCAAACGCTGACGAGAATACCGAGTCTTTTGGCGTATCCTAATTTACGCTAAAACCCACTCCTGGCGCACACAAATGGTAATTGAATGCAGACAGGATTTGGTTTTTAGCTGGACACTGAGATTAGAGATTAAGGTCCTGCAGGTGGACTGGTCAGACACAAACGCTGACGAGAATACCGAGTCTTTTGACATATCCTAATTTACGCTACAACCTACTCCTGCCTATAGAGAGCTAAATTAATCCCTAAAAGCACTGTTTTGGGATGGATGAGCCTGTACACCAGCCCCAGATGTGAAGCAAGCTGGTATACTGGCACAACGAAGTTTGCTATATATCCTGCCTCCCTGCCTGCCTGTATACAGCTCTATTAGTCCTCAGAAGGACTATTGTGGTAATTATATTGGCAGCCCTGTGCCTACACTAAGCTGAAAGGCCACAAATCTGTCCCTCAATTAGCAGCAGCTCTCCCAACACTGACTGTCTGTGGAGCAGAGTGACGAGCACAGCATGGTCAGGTCTTATAAAGACATGGCTGTGGCATTACAGTGTCGGTCAGCCAATCCCTGCATGCGGGCTGGCTCTGTAAAGAGCACCAACATGCAGGGAGGTGGACCCCGAGCATAGCAAGAGTATCACGAGATTACTCGGTACTCGCCGAGCACCCCGAGTACCGAGATATTTGTGCGAGTACAAGCATACTCGCTCATCCCTAGTTGTAACACAGCCTTGGGAGGAAAGAGGTGCTTAGGGTGCTTTCACATAACGATTTTTCTAAATCCGATGCTGTCCGATGAAAATCGGACAGCATCGGATCCGAATTTGGCCCCATGCAGCCCTATGGGCATCGGACCTAATCGGATGTGCACTAAATGCCATCCGATTTGGTCCGATCCGATTCTGTCCGATTTTATTATCGGTGCAAAAATGCGAAAATAAAATCTGACAGATTCGGATCGGACCAAATCGGATGGCATTTAGTGCACATCCGATTAGGTCCGATCCCTATAACATGGGGCCCTATGGAGAAGGGTCCGAGGAAACATCTGATGTCTGTGACTGTGACATCATCGCAGGTCCTGTGTACAGCAGAGGTACACCTCTGCTGACACCGGCAGCCTGCGGGAGCCACCGGGAACCTAGAGGAAGATGGCGGTTGACGGCGGGGGCTCGGGGAGAGGTGAGAATAAACTTTTTTTTTTTTTTCTTTTTTTGCAGCCCGGCGCCGATTTTATGCCGGAATCGGGTGCCTATTTGGCACCCGATTCCAGGCATCAGAAGGGAGCCGATGCTGTCCGATTTATATCGGACAGCATCGGCTCCCTCAAAATCGGTATGTGAAAGTAGCCTTAGTCAGAGTGTGTAATGAAGAAGAATGGACGACACGTGTGGACATAGCACATGTGCTGCGCTGTGCAGGCACAGGTAAAGGAACCAGGATCTCAGCTCCTAGGCCACCTAGGCTTGCAGGGTCTTGTGGAAAACTCAAAACTGAGTGATTTGGACAATCAACAGTGAAGCACTGATTCCACATCTTCAGCAGCATAGAAAGGTCAGAAGATATCTATTGCAGCCAAGGATGTGTCTTCACATGCTTCACACATACTTCACACAGGATCTGCACTGCCAGAGTGTTGGAGAGTGTACAGAGTGAATCTTATGCAGTATTGAAACTTTCATGCTTCAAGACACCTGTGTCCCAGGATAGGGATTTTATATAGCCAGGAGCCCTGTATTACCAATAAGAAGTGAAACTCCTTCAGAGCAGCCAGATTGCAAGCCCGGGAAGTAAGTACTGTCTCCTGTTAACCTGCTGGACTGCTGACTAAATGTGACTATCTTGTCTTCAGCTGCTTTATTCTAACTATGCCACTACCCTCATCATCTCCCTGGGGCCAGCTCTTGTTGAGAAGGGTTATCCATCTGCACTGCTTTACCACCTAACCCCAGAGACCTGTTGCAGTGCCAGCCACATCAGGCTGATTATCCAAACTGGCGTCACAAATAAAATCCCTACTTTACCCCTTTACATGTGCGGTTAGGATCACTGCTTCTGGGCATGGCTACTAACACGCGCACTCCAGGGCCTGGTGCTACTCAGTAACCAGGCAGCAGTTGATCTTCACTCTTGGTTCTTTTCACAGGGACAGACGGGGGCCGAGACCCGGTCCCGTGACCCTGGCAGTGTCATTTAATGAAAGGGGGAAGATGACAGGGATGACTGGGAAAAGCGATATTCGTGACGCCACCTGCTATATGCAACCAAGACGGCAGCCACTGCTTCAGAACCTCTGGGGATGGTGACTGGCAGCTTGGATGATTTCACTCCCCGCAGGTGGAGCACAGTTTCCAGGGCAGTAGGATGGAGGACTCAGTTTGTACCTTGACAGATGGTCATTAGGTCATCAGCACCCCAGTGCCTCATGGGGCCTCTGCGGCCGGTAGTCGCCGCTAAGAAAAGTCCCACACACCACAGCTGGAGTTCTGTTACTTTTACTCAGTTGTTTCAGCATGGCCGCCGGGTGCTTCCCTTTGCCAACCTCTGGTTCAGCGTTGTCTTCAGGACCGGGACAGTGCAGTCGCGCCTCTGTTGGTGTTCCTTTCTATCACTAGGTGTTTCTTTCTCTGGAGGTCTCTCAGCACTATAAGCTAGTCTCGCCACTCCTCTCAGAGCCTCAACACACATAGCTCGGGTACTGACAGCCATGGGTGCTAAGTTGTACCCCATTTGGATACTGCTCCCTAGTTTGACCGCCTTCTCCAAGTTGTGTCGGGTGTTAGGCCGCAGCTCCCCTTAGGAACTCGGGGCCTCCGATTCAATGGTTTTGGCCTACGACATATGCGCCGTGTTCAGGGCTGGTTCCTCTGTCTCACCAGATATGGGCGTACGGGGATCTACATCTCATTCCGTACCCCAAGGGCTCCCTTCTTCCTCTACACCTGTTAGTCTTTCCTTCTCGGGGCGAACGTATTTGTGCTCCAGCCCACGGGAGTCAACCCCACACTGCTCCTTCACTCTCAACTTCCACTCCACTTCTTCCTCTCCTGCTGTTCTCTCTCCTCTTTCCTTCCTCACTCTACACTTTACCTCCCAGCTATGCCTGGGTCCTCTCTCTGGGTCCACCCACCGTCCCGGGGTCCTAAGTGTTGTGTGTGAAGCTCAACCGTGCCATCCCAGCACCTGGAGACCAAAGGAACAACTCTCCCTCTAATGGAGGAGTGCAGTACCTCTGGTGGTGGCCTACCTGGTGGGGCGCCACACTCCTGTGAACTGAATTGTGACCCAGCCTCTGAGTAACCTGGCCCCTGTGACCGAAACACCAGTGGCACAATGCAGTCACTATATTGTGCCGCTTGTACCGGCTTGCTCTGTAAGCATGGGAGAAAAGGACTTGATCACTCTATTTGAGTATAAACCCTATGTTTTTGGGGGAGGAGGGCTCTAACACTATTTTTTAAAAGAGACATGCAGGGGCATCATTATTAGGCTAGAGGGGAAAAAATAACAAAATAACAGTTGCCTTTTCCCAGATGCTGGTAACCCACGTTATGCCACTACCCACAAGGGTTGTCACCAAGATTTCCACAGGCACCCAGTGTCCTATACAATCACAATGCTTCCTTTCCCCAGAGCCCTGTCTGTGTCACTGTCAGTCTTCTCTGTGGTTCTGGTAGACTATTCATGAACATCCCAAGGGTGTGGTTTTTGTTGCATATACTTATCCCCTCTTGTATCCAATTTTTGACTTTAGCTGTAAATTCTGCGTAAAAAAAGGAAAAATTGCATTGAAATTCAATGTGTAAAATCAGCAGTATTGTTGGCTGCTGCCTCTTCATGCAACTCGTGAAGCTTTATAAATCCTGATACAAAGAGCTCCTCCTAGTGGTGGCTATTATATATATTTTCTTGTTATATATATACCTATATATATTTATCTTATACTTAGATGTTATCTCTTTAACCTCAGCATTTCTTCTTATTGGCTTGCTACATTACACGTGGGTCTGCTGCAGCCGATGTATGCCAGCATAGTGGTTGTGATATTCACAACCACACATGGTGAGCAATTTCTACTTGTAACTAGACAATATTTTGTATTGGTCAAGACCCTTTCTGTGCTTTTTTATCCTTCCAGTTTTTAATCACTCTCATTCTCCCGATGCCTGATCTTTAATTTTACTTGAAAAATATAAGAACACACAACAAGTCTCTGAAAGATCTGGGAGACTCCCACCTTCTATGGTTATAGCATTTCCCACTACCAAATTTGCTGATGAATGGAATGATACAGCAGAAGGGATGGAGAGCGCCATCTTGACAATGGGGATTGTCCTCAATATTGACCTGCTGTGACATGAAAAACTCCACACCATGAGGTTCTGGATGAACTGTGAGGAGCCCAGCTCATATATTTATTGCATCTCCTAACCACAAAATTCTCCATCATGCAAAATGATGTGTCTAAGGAGGACAGAGATCACCATCTGGACAACCTGGGACGTTTTCCTTGAGGACCTTTTAAAGTCTGTTTTGGAGACTGTGATGACTCAATTCATCAATGTCTTTGTAAATCCCAGGAGGACAAAGAGGAGGGTGATCTGCACCTGTGAGAACAGGGTGGGATGTAAGTTTATATACGGTAAGTGGATAGGGCCTGAAGATTAGTAGGAGGCTCCGATTGCTCCTCAGGGGCGTCCATTACACCAGGAGCAGCCCCAGAGGCTGGGATGGAGAGAGTCTTAGGCTTTGTTCTAACTATGGCTTGGGCCTCCCACAGGACATAAGACCACATTGCCGACCGTGTGAAGTCATCTTAACGACCCATCATCACAATTGTGGATGTGATCACTATAAAAGATGGTGACCATAGAGAAAGTATGGGATAGAGCCAATGGATGCTCCACTCAATGCCAGCAACACAGAAGCAGCCTTATTATAATTGACAGTGACTGAGGTATTTCGAAGGAAAATGATGATCCAGGGCCACATGTCTATAACCACGGGGTAGCTTTATTCAAGAACAATTAAAAACATATGTATCCTAGCCAGACGCGTTTCGGACCTTAGTCCTTACTGAGGTATTTCCCCTGACACCAAGGGCAGAAGAGCTACACTCAAGACTAGTGCTGGGCCTTAGGAACAATGGAGGGTGGGATTACCATGTAGACCACTGGTATCCATGTACCATGCCCAGGAAAAAAGAGAGACTGGCAAGTAAATTGTCTATCCAACCCTACCTTGTACCGGGCCGGCATCACTTCCACCAACCTCTTCTCGACAAACAGTTTCAAGGAAATACAGCATTTATATTGTACCCAGCCGCCAATTGGGCAGAAGGTAATTGCACATACCAGTGCCCTTTAAGTATAAAAAGGAGTGGGGTGGGAACTTAACATATAATAAAGTGTAATCTCCAATAACCTCCATCACTCAGTATGTCATCCTCCGTATACAGTTGGGTATCCTACAGACCAGTGAACAATGCCCCCGCCCGCCAGCCTAAAGCCCGGATGCTATATCCACAGACATCACTCCTAATAATATCCATAGCGATAAATGCAAATAGTGAAATGTCATTTTTAATGTTTTTGACATTACACGCCACTTGGTAAATATTAATTTGCGCCTATCGGGGGGGTGGGGCTGTTAGTTCCTTGACTTCAGATGAATGATATATAACTGATGTATTATTATTGGGGATGACCGGCTACAGAATAAGGGGCCAGTTATTAGCAGATGAGATAATGCTCTCACGTCTTCGCAGCTCTGGGGATCTTACACAATAAGAATATACGCTGTCATCCGGAATAAAGAGACGCGGATGATTTCTCCTACACAGAGCGACGTGAATCACGACAGCCGCGGTACAGAGCCGCTGAGTGCTACAATTAGTGTCTGTAATCAGTAACTTTCTGTACGGCGGTAATACAAGCTCCGGATCACACAAAACTTTACAGGGTTCTTGTTATTGTTACTGTTTATACAGCACGAATTTCATGCCGCTTCCTCTGCTGTGAAATGGCTAAAATAATATATTCAGATATTAACTATTACAGAACCCATTAGATTTGGCACGAAATCCTGAATGGCAAGTATTATATATACCGTAGTTGCAATCAAAATTATTCACTTGTCTGTTGCATATTTACCTTAGTAGGTAGCAATACTGACAAACCTATAAACCAATCAAAGAATAAATTTAAAATATATAAATAGAACTAATATTGCAAGTTATTTCTCCAAATTCAGAACAAAATGACACTGTATGGTGTCCAAATTATTCACTCCTTCACAAAAAGTCTTTAGTACATAGAGGGTCCCTCTGGCTGTTATAACCTGCTGCTCCTCTGGCTGTTATGACCTGCTGCCCCTCTGGATATTATCACCTGCTGCCCCTCTGGCTGTTATGACCTGCTGCCCCTCTGGATGTTATCACCTGCTGCCCCTCTGATTGTTATACCTTGCTGCCCCTCTGGCTGTTATGACCTGCTGCCCCTCTGATTGTTATACCTTGCTGCCCCTCTGGCTGTTATGACCTATTGCCCCTCTGGCTGTTATGACCTGCTACACCTCTGGTTGTAATGACCTACCACAAAGGTCAGACATAGCCAAACACCACCTTCTGGCAGTGTTCCTGAGGCATCTTAGTCCATTCCTCTTGGCCAGTGGCCTTTAGTTTACAAATATTGTTGGGTTTTCAACAGACTACCTGTAAATATACAGAATAAAGATTATTGCTTTGTACAAACCAGGGCAAAGAAATAAAAAGATACATAGGGAGTGAATGCTCCTAGAGATCCAGGAGTAAGCAGAATGCACATGTTATGGGTGGCAAGGTAGCTCAGTGAATAGGACTGAACAATAAGGTCCTGGGTTAAAATACCACCAAGGTCAACATCTGCAAAGAGTTTGTACGTTCTTGTGTTTGTGTGAGTTTTCTCCAGGTTCTCCCGTTTCGTCTTGTGACTCACCGTTGCTGGGTTCTCAGGTCTCAGGCGCTGGCTGCGGTTACGGTTCGGTGCCTGAGGCTGTGTGGGCCCGGTGGTCAAATGCACGGTTAAATAAAGTAGTAAAGTTTGTTTTGTGACGCCACCTGTAGGTGTCCGGTGATGGCACCGGTGCTGCTCAGACCTCCGGGATGATGTGCGGCAGCTTAGATGGGATCGCTCCCTACAGGGCGAGCGGGGAGTCCCTGGGGCAGTTACTGACGTTGAAGGGAATAGGGTAACGCAGTCGGCGTGGTGTAAGGATAAAGAGGGACACTCAGACATACAGTTTTGGTACCTTTTACTGGTGTTGACGGGTACACTCGACCGGGGATGAGATGAAACACTTCAGGATTTTCCACAGCAAGCAGGGAGGTAGGCTTCCTAATATCCGTTGTTCTGCTAGTGTCTGGCAGGCATGAGACCCGATCAAACCGTTACTGCACTTGCTTGTGTGACTCTTCACACCCGTATTTGCTGCACTGAGGGCACTCTAAGGGATTCCTGTCTGGCGTAGACTCCGAGCTCTCATTTGGTGGTGCTTCGGGTGTCCAGGGAGCTAAACCTCCTATTTGTAGTGCTGGTTTCTTTACAGGAACGGTGCTGTGTTCTTGTAAACTCGGACCCAGTGACTGGACCTCTTTTAGGGTGAGTCGGGATGAATCCTCTGCCCCTTCTTGTACTGGTTACTCTCCTTGTTCCTGTGACCCCTATTCTAAGGGTCTACCACTTTCCAGGTGTCTCTGATATGGGCCTAGCGTGGCTCCAATACCAGGTCAGCTCTCCTAGCTGCTTACAGTTCTGTAGTGACTGCACACTCTGGTGTTTCTCCCTCCAGGACCCGTATTTATATTGGGAACTGGCTTAAGGCAACCAGTGGAGCTCCCCCTACAGGCCTGGGGTGAAAGGTGTTGCTTGTTAGTGGGGTCTGCTTGCTGTGTACTTTCCATCCATGTCCCAAGAGATCCTGTGGTGACCTGCACAGGGTGCCACACTTGCACACAAAACACTTGAGGACACCATGCCCGACTCCAAGAGATCATCTCTACTGACCCCAAAGCACAATCATTGACTGCCTGCTGCAGACAATGAGATCCGGCCCTGGGTCCAAGATGGTAAGTAAATACTCTGTGTTTTTTTAATAAAGAACTCAGCATATGTGTAACATAACGCAGGGCGGTAGCTGTAGGCGAGGTACTCGTCAATTACACTGCAGAACGTTACATGTAGGTGGGGGTCTTTGCTGGGTGCATGGACTTGTGTTATAGGGGTGGTACACCCTTGCAGGCCACATATGTGGCGCCCCTGTGGACTGGTGGCCACAGTGATGCTGCAACTACTCCGCAGGTGTGGTATCATCACTCTCAGGTGAGAGGGGTCACAAACCGAGACACATAACTTACACCCAACACCATCCAAACTCTAGGCCAGGGGATGCCGGGCGGAAGAGACCCCATGATGGGCAGACCCAATCTGCTGGCTTAAGGAGGGACTAGATAGAGGGGGTGGGAGAGAAGGCAGAGAGGAGAAGAAAGTAGGAGAGCAACATAGAGAGAGGGAGACCTAGGGGGCAAGGGAGTGGAGGATCCACCCTTGGGGCCCCAAATCCGGACCCGACCTGAGTTGGGTAGAGGGAGAGGGGACCGGCCCCGATCTGGTGGGAACGATCCAAGGTTCCACCAGGAAACTGGAGACTGCTTCATCTGCATGAGCAGTGGCTACTTTCCATGGACAATTGGCAGGACGGTGGCTAGAACTAGGACCAGTAGACGTATTGCCCGTCGTCCGACAAGGCTCGCAGCCATGAGCTTGGAACCCTGTACCCGAAGGCGCAGGGCAGGAGAAGAGAGTAATCCAGCCCAGGGGAAGAACAACCTGGGAAGGCTTACAAAGGGTGTCTCGGAGGAGCAATCCTGACTGCCTAGGAGCAGACCTGGCTGCACCCTGGAAGAGCACAGCACCCGGCTGGGTTACTTTACATTAATTCCATTTTACCCTGTTGTCTAGCAAAACACACTTCAACATTGTTAATGCATATCACAATATACATCTTATCAATACTGATAATGTCAACGGGGAAATGTGGATGTATGTCTATCTTCCTACATATGGCATGCTTTTTGAAAACGGACAATTCCTTTAAATTGGGGCCAAGGAGCTGTAACTTACAACTCTAGGAATGGGACTGTAGACCTCTGGTTGTGCAAGAATCCTGTCATCCAAGCAGGACAGAGTCTTTTTCACTGTTGACGATGATACAGGACAGACAGACATTTTAGTCAAACCAGTGTGTAAATGTGAGGGTGAAGGGTTTGGGCAGAGAATTGATGATGGGTTACATTGCATTTTTATGGGGGCTGCTATGTGTAATGAACTCATTTGCATTAATGAAAACTCTTGGTTTGTGGATTGGAGCCTCCGTTAAGCTCTTGCTTTGATAATGTTCTCAAAAATGACTTGATTCAATACCACTGATCCCTTCGTATTCATTAACCTTATTGTATTGCTTTTTCAGCATTTACGATGCTAAGAAGCTAAATGTGTGGTTAATCCCACAAGTCCCATAAACTGTCTTTGAAAGGGATTAGAGATGTACAAAATCTGCGAAACTGAAAAGCAATTTTCCAGGGTAGTAGTTTTACTCTTATCTAAGAGTGTTCTGGTATTGTGCACTCTGAATCGGTGCGGTCCGACCTCCGGGACCCTCTCCAATACCAACAGCGAAACTACAACTTCTACTTGTCCACTTGTCCATATTCCTATAGTAGATAGTGCTGCTAGAATCAAGATATCATGCATGTCCCAGAACCCATGGACTGAAAATCGGGTGGTCCAGAGCGGGCCGGAGACATATCCCTGGGGGTTAAAAATGGGATTGGGTGTAAAAACTGCCCAGAAATGTTGACAACTATGTTGTTTTTTAGAGAAACTCCATGGTTCCTTGTCTGTTTTTGGCTCACTGATATCACTAAATTCAGCAATTGGAAAGAGGAATCCTTCTACCAGACCTCACCTGGACCTCAGCGTAGTGATATCTGCATGGTACTGTAGCATGTTAATGTTTACCGTAATAAGATACGATGCTGCAATAACAACTTATTTCGGCCACTAGAGGTCACCATTCAACAAGAGAAGAAAGCACTGGAAGCAGGAAGTAGGAGACTCAGAGATTCGTGAGGTAAATTTTGAGAAGCCCTGACTTAGAGACATGGAAGATTAGGAGCCTGAAGTGATCCAAATTGGATGGTGTGATCCAGAGGGAAGGGCTCCATGAGTAAACTTTGATGTGTGACCGATTACCGACTGTTTAGTTAGTTAGGGAGAGTTAGATAGAATTTGCAGCATCTAAAAGAACATTCCTGTTACTGGGATTACAGATGGACTGATGGAGACTGTGTAAGCTCCTGTATACCGAGACTCTGGTGAACGTGTATGCCATAGGAGATCACTGTGAAATACTACTGGAACAGATCTGAATCGGCACCTGCACCTGCATCAGACAACTTGGTGACATAGGAAGCTGATCAAATTTAGTGGCCGAACGTCAGAATAAAGAGTCCAGTTATTTTCCCTTTGAGGATATTCTATCAGGGCATCTGATCTAAGCGCTCGCAAAGAGGATGGTGCACTATGTACATATTATATTGGTTTAAGTAATTAGTAGTGTAAATATATATATATATATATATATATATATATATATATATCAAGGGGAAACCGGGTACGCGGAATCTATTGTAATTAGTGTGTGTGTGTGAGTGTGGGGGGGGGGGTGTAAGATTGTATTCCCGAGAGAACCACGTGTCATGGTCACGGTAGAACCCCGGGTAGGCCCTGTACTGTATAAGGGTGGGGGTGTCATAGCCTTGGGGTAGTCCTTCTCCTGTCTGTGAAGCTGGCACTTGGGATCTCTCAGACTGCATAAGTTGTATTTTGTGGTTTGTGGCTGTTGTGGCTTATTTTTTGTTGAAAAGTAAAATCCTTTTATTTTTTTCACAAATTACAAAGAAAAGTTGGTTTGGTATCATATCGTGGTCGGAGTCGTTCATAGCAACGTCGTATCCCATTCTCAAATTCAACCGGTGATCCGGTCATTACAGTACCTTCTCTGTTAGACCTTAATCTTTGGGAACACCTCAAATCGTTCCTAACGAACCTTCTTGATGCTGACACCTATTCAATCTGACCTAGACATCCGACTATTGACTGCTCTGTGAGGAGGTGAGACCTGGGGATCAAACCAGCAAACTCCATACACCTGACAGCTAAGTTGTTGCCCACTTTTGGGGTCATTTTTTTTCACTTAAATGAATGTATTTGGGGTTAAAAAATGTTTTTGCAATTGGGTTTCATTAAAAGCTTTTGCACCATTTGGCTTTTTGCAGGACTTTTTATTTCCCTGAACAGTAATTCGATATGGCCTATGGTCATAAATAAACTGAAACAGGCTTCAAAAAAGACAGATTTACAAGCTACAAACTTTCTGACAAATTCTAGGTTAACTCAATTTTCAACCAGCAACAAACAGTTCAACACAGAGGCTATAAAAGGAAAATGGTGCAAAATTGTTAATAAAACGCACATGCAAAATTTTATCTCCAAGTACATGAATTAAGAAAAAAAAAAGGTCTCCAAAAGCGGACAACCCCTTTAAGAAAATAATGATTGCTTAGACTTAGCGCCGTTGTCAAATTGGTCAAGACATCAGTGGTTTGGGAATCATTTTAGTTCTGTAACAACAAGCTATCTAAGTGTTAAAGTGGCATGTCCTTTTGTTATTATACCACCCTTAATGTTATTTAGATCATGTAGTGTTCATTAGTAAACCCTCCTTTTTTTTTTTTAAAATCGTTGTATTCATCCCAAAAAAGCATTTTAGATACTTCCATATTTTCATCAGCTAGCAGGACAAACAGTCAGTCAGTCATCCCACTGGTTAACAGTTAACAGATATGTCACTGAAATTGTAGCATTGCCGAAAGCTCTATGTAAAGGACCTGTGTGATGTCACGACCATGTGACCGTGCAGGGAGTGTTACTGCTATGGACAGTAAGAAACATGCTGCCACTTTAAGAGAGAGCACCCCCATGTCTAGTGTTCTGCTCCCCCTGCAAAAGACTGTGCTAATGGACTGCCTGAGGCTTGTAGGGGAGGTGTTGAGCCTGTAAGAGACAGACAGAGCTGGGAGCTACTGCTGAGAGCAGCAGTGTATGGTACTGTGTGAAAGGTCACACAGCCTGTGTGAAGTAATGGACTTTTGATATTGAACAGGCTCTGCTTGTGTTGCAAACGTGACTATCCTGTGTTATATTGAGGAGTCACAAAGAGACAGAGAATGGGACTTCCAGATTCCAGGAGCATCTCAAGGACCCTGAAGCAATGAGAAGACCACGTTTCACTGATCTGGCAGGAAGACATGCACACCAATGTACAGGACTGTTGGGGGCCCCCGGGACAGGATTTGTGTCCTTAACATCACCATCGTCCCCGGCGGTCTGACAGTAGCGCTGGTGAACTCACCAGAAACTGCAGGTGGCATCACGAGACATTTATTCCCTTTTATTATTTTATTCTCCACTCTTTTACCAAGTGACCCCAGGGTACGAGTCCGGGCAGGCCACCAGTGACATCCTCTTTTACAGTAAAAGCCCGGATATCGAGTCCCCATAGACTCCTGGGCGGGTCACATCACACAGGTACTTTCAGCATTTTCTGAATTTCGGCATTCGGCAGTTAACTGATCTGTTAATTATTAACTAGTTGATGACTGACTGTTTGCCCAGCTAACTAATGAAAATATGTTGGTATCTAAAATGCTTTTTTGGGATGGACACAATGATTTTTTTTAAAAAGGTTATTAATCAATACTGCATGATTTAAATAACATTGGGGGTGGTTTAATAACAAAAAAGGACATGACAGGTTCCTTTTAAAGCAAAGTTAAAAGAGGTATCCGAGATATTTATTAAAAAAAATTGTGCCTAAGCACTAACAGACAGCCACCTACCTGTCTGTTGCTGCTGGCACCAGTCCCCGCTATTCACCCCTGGCACAGAGCGGTCACAGACCACTCCTGCCAGGGACGGGGTAAGCACACAGTAGAGCAGCTTTTCCGCTCTGCTCTGCGAAAGTAGGTGCATAGCTGACCTCACGCTAATTCACAGCGGGCTCCCCGCTATCTGATTGGGGCAGCAGGCTGGCAATCAGCGTGACCTAGGCTATCTGTCCGTCTGCCGAGGGGAGGGAATTCTCCCCTCTGTAGTCGTGCCGTCACCAGAAGTGCCAAAATCGCCATCAGGATCGGTCTGTGATCACTCCAGTCGGCGGGGAATGGTGCCAGGCACAACAAGCAGGTAGGTGCCAGCTACCTGCCTGTTAGTGCTTAGGCACAATTTTTTATTGGAGTTATCCCAGATATCTCTTTTACGTTTTGACACAGAGGCTGATGCAGAGTTGGCATTGGTGAGGCAGAATTCACTCAGTTATTTAGAAAGTGCAAGTTTGTCACAGAGTTCAATGAAAAGCTGCCAGTTGTATGGAAGAGGTGACTCAGTAAAATAACAGAGTTAGGTTTGTAACAGAGTCCAATGCAGAGATGGCAGAAGTAAATCGGAGCTGATTCTCCCAGATTTCAAGGCAGTAAAGACCTTCATTATACCAGAGTACTGAGTGATGAAGCAGAGCTGGGTCTATGAAAAGTGGTCCACAGAAGCAGAGTTGATGTTATGCGCTAAAGGAGGGAGACACTGCAAGACTAGCACCAAACCAGCAAAGAAACAGCCACAGACACACTTTGGCAATATGCCTCAGCTAGGCAATCCTTTAACAGCCAGGATGGTCTTCACCCTGCTTCCAGTAATGGGAGTGGGACTTGGGCAGACCCTTCCGGCCTTCCCGGGCCACAGTTGCCAAGCAGCTGGCATCTTGTGGCGCGGCTGGTGCTTAGTTAAGAACCAAGTATTTGTCTCTCAGAGAAGTACAGGGAGCATAGTAAACTAAAGGGGAAAAGTAAGGAACAACAAATCATAATGACCAAACCCAAAGAGACAAACACTGCTAGAACCACCACAACCCAACAGAAATTGCAATAAACAACATTGATGTGGGCTGGGAAAAGCATTGAAATGGCCCACCTGATGCTGGCGGAAATGACCAAGTGTTGAATAATTTCCAATCACTCCCAGAAAGCTGCTCCTTGTCAACCTGCACAGCAGGACAGGCACAGTCCCACTGGTGCCTAGTACCAGACACAGCAGCATCCTGCATTGAATGGAAACCAGGGAACACAGCGTCCCATGTTGCCTGGGCAGTGAAATCCATGGGAGTCATGGCGTCCCGCATCCCCACACATCCCACTACTCCCTTATGTGTAACTCCCTCATATTGGGACGGGTTACCTGCACATGTGGATCTTCTGACCCCAGTATGAATAGACCTGTGTTGCCAGCCAATATGATGTTTCTTTCATTCATTTATAGGGATAGTATAGTGAACTGTTTGTTGTACTTTGCTGCCACCTATTGGTCATTGTTATAATATGTCTTTCCATGCATTGTATTGTGATTTTCCCACAATGCTTCTCTCTCTGGAACCCCTCCTATCTTTTTCCTCACATCCTTCCATCTTTCAGTCAGTGCCATCTTGGCAGCGTTTGAGGATTCTCTTGTTATCACTAGCCTCTATCCTCCATTTTGAATCCTCCATCCTATCATCTTCCTGACATCTCAACCTAATCATATCAAGATATTGTGAATAAATAGATTAAAATAGAACCACTGCATCATCTTTCCTGGTTCTATCACATGCGGCTGGTCAACACATGGTGGAAGAGGACAGTGAGTAAACTATCTACCACTGCTTGTACTGAGGTCCATGCTCACCTATTTGAGGTTTGCACTCAAAATTGCATGCAGACTCCATCTTCAGGGATGGTGGTCTTCTCAAAGAAGATGTCCAGTTTGCATCATATATAGAGCAATGAAAATATGGTTGTCTTTTCAATGAATTGGTAGAGGTAGAGGATTCACTGTATATTATGAAGATAATCTCATTGCCCTACGAGTACAGTTCAGCCTATTATCACCATCTTTCCCAGCAGATAAATGCTTGGCCAGCAGTGATATCCCTCTTTAGTCTTCGGAGCACTTGTAGTGAGATGCTCGCCCCTAATAATAGCAGCTTGGCGCTACATGTCATCTGAGGATATGTGTACTGTGCTGGCCGGGACATAAGAGCTACAATTAGCATTCCTCACTAATGAAATGTATTCTGGGGCATCAGAGATCAGGTTCAATGGAGAAGTGCTGTGCGAGCTGGTAAGATCCGTGTTCAAGCAGATTAACAAGAAAAGTTCTGTTTTCTCATGGACTTTCCATTTCCAAAATACTCAGAGATAACAAGCGGATTACACATTTTATATTAATGGATTTAAAAATCTTAACATAATTATTTTATGACGTACCTATCCGTTCACACCAAAACCTGGAGAAAATCATGGTCTCGTAGCTTTCTTGGCCATAAAGAGTTACTTTCAGTGCACACCTTGGTTTTGTATGTCCCAATTCTTGTTCAGTGGGTGTTTCATCTTCATCAGGATTCTTCTAGCACCATTAATGCTTGAACTTCCTTCACAGCAAGCAAAGCTCTGTGGCGCTCCTGCGGACTGGTCGCCACAAAGGGGTACTGCACCCATCCCACAGGTGTGGTGTTCCTGTTCTTCATAAAAACGGGATGGTAAGTCCGAGACACCCACACAAGCACCCAACACACCCGATCCCAGGGACGGCGGGCGGACTCAGCACAGGGAGTGCCCAGTTAGTCAGTGGGATGGAGGGATGAAAGGTTAAGGGTGGAAAGTTAGTTGAGGTCAGTAGAGAGGAGGCAGTGGAAAGAGGAGGATCCGGAAGACTTGAGCAGCGAGGAGCTCGTCCTGGGTCCCGGAACAGCCGACTGCAGAGAAGCAGAGGGGGCCTTAGGGGCTCGTGCAGTGAGCGATCCACACGTGCGTCCGAATCTGAAGTGAAGTGGAAGGGCAGGTTGAGGACCAAGGGACTGGCCCTGAAGGTGGTGAGGAGACTCTACGCTCCAACCATGGAACCGGATGCCACCAGATCTAGAGGAGCTGTGGCCAACTCCCGACACATCCGCTGAGAAGGCAGCCGTACCAGGGTCAGGGGACTTGGCCAGATGTTCGACAAGACCCGTGGCTTCTGAATTGGGACACTGTGTGCAGAGGCGCGAGCAGGTGAGAAGGCGGACAAGCAGCACTGAGAGAGAAAGCAACCCGAGAAGGAAGGAACATAAAAGGAGGGTGTCTTGGACGAGCTATCCCGGTTGTTGAGGACTATCCGGACTGAGATTGTACAAGGACAGTACACTGTAACACCGCTAAGTGAGAAGCTAAGTAAACCGGGTTTAGAACTGTGTGTGAGACTGTTCATTTCCTGCCTGCGGAGCAGTAGACTGATAAGACGCACAGGTGTGGCTCCCTGTGCCAGGTAAGCCACAGAACCAACTAGTTCACTAAGGGATTTCCACATGTGGTACCTCACATACACACAACACCTTCCACTCCAGGCCTGTAGAGGGAGCTGCACTGGTTGCTGTTAAGCCAGATCCCCTATAAATACAGGTGCTAGGGGCGGAGTTAGCCAGAGTGTGCAGTCACTAGAAGAACTGTGAAGTCAGCTCAGTGCCTAGTGAGCTAAGACTAATTATTGGAGCCGTGCTAGGCCCGACACCAGTGCACCGCCAGAGCCAGTGTGAGGGTCCAGAGAGCGAGGGCCGAAGGCAGAGGCGAGGAACACTACAGAGGGGGCAAAGGAGCCATACCGCCTCACCCCAGGAGAACACCGGACACTGGATTCCGAGTCTGCAACAGGGAAAGAGATCAGCCCAGCAGAGAATCCAGTACACTGTGGAGGCTTAGCTTCCCGGATGCCCGTAGCACCCACATTTGAGAGCCAGGGACCACTGGAGAGATAGCAGTAGCCCAAGAGAGAGCCCTCAGTGCAGCAACACTGGTGTGGAGAAACAGAAGGTCAGGCCTGGTTTCATGCCAGCCAGGCTTCGGGAGAAGGGACAGGACAAGGAGGCCTATACCTCACTTGGCGTGGAGATCCCAAAGTGCACCCTTCAACCCTGGATGTGTACCTGGAGAACCATCAGTAAACGGTACAGAAAAAGACTTATTTGTGTGCGTGTCCCTTCTTCAACCTGTCCCACACCACATCGACTATGCTGCCCCATTCCTACCATGCTGCCCTATTCCACCATCATACCCTACAGCCTCGGGAAACCCCCTCTTCCTGTAGAGAGCTCCAACACCTTGCTGCCACCCATCACCCCGGAGGTCCCAGCAGCGCTGGTGCCATCACCGGACCTACAGGTGGCGTCACGACTTTAATCCCTGTAAATACTCGCCTTTTCATTGTCATCCAAGGGCACAGGCTCGGGCATGGACCAACCGTGACATCCCTGCACCCGACCTGCCCGAGACCTGAGTACCCAGTCCCTTGTGGCCCCAGACACAGGCCGCAGAAGTCCTGCCAGAGAATCGTTCCAATTCCCTTTCCTGTTAGAAACAACCCTGCTAGCTCTTCGTCATTAAACATCAAACCGGTTGCCCTGGGGAACCACCAAAGCTGCACTCCCATCATTCCCAGAGGTCCTGCGCCACAGCGTTGGCCACTAATACCTGAATACCACGGGTCACAAAATTTTGGGAAGCAAGGTGTGTAACAGTCCGCGCTGCTGAGTCCACAGGAAACACAAGGAATGCAAGATATATCTTGTAGCAGTATTCTTCTTTATTTCCTAAGCGTTTCGGTGCAGTTCCATGCACCTTCCTCAGGGATATATCTCTGAGGAAGGTGCATGGAACTGCACCGAAACGCGTAGGAAATAAAGAAGAATACTGCTACAAGATATATCTTGCATTCCTTGTGTTTCCTGTGGACTCAGCAGCGCGGACTGTTACACACCTTGCTTCCCAAAATTTTGTGACGGTTTTTCCACGTGCGAGTGGTCAGTGGAGGTCCTGCAGCAGCTGACATTACTTTCATGCCTTCAAACCAGTTGTGGGTCGCACAACTGGAATAGGTGAGTGGAATCTATATACACTACCCATACTGCCAGTGTCACTTTTGATAGGGCACTATTGCGCCTCTTGTTCCCCCAGTTTTATTGAATACCACGGGTGGCGTCATGACAACCATACCTAAACGCTCTCCCCCTTGGAATTTTACTGACACTGCCAGGGTCACGGAGCCATGTCTCAACCCCCGTGACTCCCCAGCAGAACTGTTAGCACGGTTTTGAGTATGAATACCCCACGGCCCTGGGGGGGGGGCGTTATGTCAGCTCCTGCCTCTCACATGTTGACTGCTTGCAGTCCATCTGTAATGCTGCTGTACTTTAATCTCAGTAAATTTCCAGGGATTAATGCTAGAAGCTGCTGCTGATGTTTGTGTAGCTCTGCATGTGCATGTGAGGGGGTGTGTCAGATCACATAGTTGTCCACTCCCTCAGTCTTAAAGTAGTTCCACTTCCTTCCACTAGGTGTCGTTGATAGAATTTCACTCTGCCATGACCGTGTGAGCTGAGAAGATGTCTCTGCATTGTGCTGAAGCTTCTTGGTGTTTTTACTTGGTGGAGGTTGCTGTGTTCCTGGTCCATGGTGGGTTGAGGTGAAGGGAAGTTAGCACAGGGCTAGTTGTGGATCAGAGGGCAAGGGTGGTGACCCAGAAGTCCTCACCATCAGAGGTACCTCTGGGTACACAGTCAGACTAGGGACCCTAGTCTATAGGGTCAGACAAGTTACCTAATTTACCTTGCCCATTACTGCAATCCTGCTTGTAGATCAGTGTTAGTAGTTTATCAAGTAGTTTGAACTGGATTCATTGGGAATTGTGAGCCAGCGGAGAGCTTTGCAGAGGGGAGAAGCGGGAATAGTGGGGAGAGAGGTGGATTAGTCGGGCAGCAGAGTAATAACAGATTGGATGGGTGCAAGAGTGTTAGCAGGGAGGCCACAGGAGGATGTTGCAGTAGTCAAGGCGAGAGGTGATGAGGGCATGTGCAAGCATTTTAGTAGCCTGAGGGTTAAGGGAAGGACAGGTTCTATAAATATTTTCCAGTGGATACGACTAGAGGTGGTGAGAGTTTGGATATGTGGTTTGAAGAATAGGGCAGAGTATCAGGTTACTCTGAGGCAGCGGATTTCAGGTGTGGGAAAGAGTGTGATGCCATGAACTGGGATAGATTGATCAAGCAAGGAAGATATAGGAGATGGACATTAAGTTCAGTTTTGTCCATGTTGAGCTTTAAGAAGGAAGAGGAGAAGAAGGAATATGGGCTGATAGACACTCCGAGATTCTGGACAGCAGAGAGGTGAAGTATGAGCCAGAGAGGCAGATCTGAGTGTCATCAGCATATAAATGGTACTGGAAGTCATGGGACTTTATGAGTTATCCCAGGTCAATGGTATAGATAGATAAGAGTAGGGGTCCTAGGATGAAGCCTTGCAGGAGTCCAACAGAGAGAGGGTGGGATGAGTAAGTAGTGTGTGGAAGTGGGAGATGCTAAATGTGCAGTCAGAAAGGTATGAGGAGATCCAGGATAGGGCAACGTCTGTGACACCCAGGAAAGAAAGGATCATGATTGCTGTGGTCTAGCCACTGGGACCTCAATTGATCTTATTTTTACTTGGCTAATTTTTGATAAGTCATTTATTTATTTTTATATACAGGGATGAGGTATCCCATGCTTATGATTGTAGTAATCCTATTGATCAAAATTTCATGGTATACAGTAGCAACTGAAATGATTAAACCTCCATTGCAAATATGTTTTATGAGCAAACAATTTACTATTCTGCTGTTTGCAGCACAACACAAATTATATAGCAATTCTTTTCTCCAAATTCATCACAAAATGTAATTGCAGTCCCAAAATGATTCACCTATTCATGACAAGCATCTTTAGTACTTAGTAGAGCCCCTCTGGCTGTTATGACCTGCTCTAAATGTGATACATTTAGCTTCTGGCAGGCTGAGGACGTTGTCCCCCCTTTACACTAATATTCATTGGGTTTACAATCTGCCACCGTTTTCTTCAAATTCTATCACATATTATCAATTGTCATGCTTCACTGTGGGTATTACAGAGCCCCCACCATGCTTTACTCTAGACATCAACAAGCCACTGATATGCTTACTGTAGACATCACTGAGCCACTGCAATGCTTCACTGTAAACATCACTAAGTAACCTCCATGATTCACTGTAGACATCACTGAGCCCCCACCATGCTTTACTCTAGACATCACCAAGGCACCGCCATGCTTACTGTAGATATCACTGAGCCACTGCCATACTTCTCAGTAAACATCACTAAGTAACCTCCATGCTGACTGTAGACATCACTGAGCCACTGCTATGTTCACCGTAGACATCACTGACCTACCACCATGATTTACTGTAGACATCACCAAGCCGCCACAGTGCTTCACTGTAGAAATCACCAAGCTTCTGTCATACTTTACTTGGACATTACCGAAACACTGCCATCCTTCACTATAGACATCATCAACCTCTTCCATGCTTCATTTTAGACATCACCAAGCCACTATCATGCTTCAGTGTAAAAGGGCAACAAGCTACTGCCATACTTTACTGCAGATATCACCAAGCTACTATAATGCTTAACTGTAGACATCATTGAGCTACCAGTATGCTTCACAGTGTACATCATCTAGTCTCTGCCGTGTTTCATTGTAGACATCATCAAGCCCTCACCATGCTTCACTGTACACATCACTGATACACCACCATGCTTCACTGTAGATATTACCAAGCTACCACCCTGCTTCACTGTCAAAATCACTGATCTACCACCATGCTTCACTATGGAAATTACGGAGCTACCGCCATGCTTCACTGTAGACATGACCGAACTAATGCCATATTACCGCACTACCACCATGCTTCACTGTAGGCATGACCGAACCAATGCCATGCTTCACTGTAGACATGACCGAGTCACAGTCATGCTTCACTGTAGACATCATCTAGCCTCTGCTTTGCTTCATTGTAGGCATCACCAAGCCCTCCCCATGCTTCACTGTAGACATCACTGAGACACTGCCATGCTTCACTGTAGATATTACTGTGTTACCTCCCTGCTTCATTGTAGACATCACAGAGCCACTACAATGCTTCATGGTAGAAATTATAGAGCTACCGCAATACATCAATGTAGACATGACTGAACCATTGCTATACTTCATTGTAGATATGACCGAGCCACCTCCATGCTTCACTGTAAACGTCACTGAGCCACCACCATCTTTAACTGTAGACATCACCTAGCTAATGCCATGCTTCACTGTAGACATCCCTGAGCCACCGCCATGCATCACTGTAGACATTACCGTGCTATCGCCATATTTCACTGTAAACATCACCGAGCCAATGCCATGCTTTACAGTAAACATCACCAAGCTTCTGACATTCTTAACTGTAGACACCACTGAGCCACTGCCATTCTTTACTGTAGACATAACCGAACTACCGCAATGCTTCATGGTAGACATCACTGAGCCAATGCTATTCTTCACTGGAGAAAGCCCCGAGCTGCCGCCATGCTTCCTGGTAGACATCAACGGGCCAATGCTATTCTTCACTATAGACATTATCTAGCTACCTTAATGCTTCATGGTATACATCATGAGCCAACCCATTTTTCACTGTAGACATCACCGAGCTAATGCCATGCTTCATGGTGGACATCCGTGAGCCACCGCCATGCTTCATGGTAGAAATCACAGAGCTTCTGCCATTCTTCACTGTAGACCTCACCGAGCTACCGCCATGCTTAATGGTAGACATCACCGAGCTGCCGCCTGCTCTTCCCTTTGTCAAGGAAAGGAGGAACTTTAGCAAGGGACATCTTATTATCTGAGAATTCACAAAGAAAATGTGAAAACTGTATTTGTTTTAAAGAATTATACAACAATTTTAAGTAGTCACCCGTATTTTTCGCTTTATAAAATGCACATGATTATAAGACTCATCCCCAAATTTGGTGAAGGAAAAGAGAAAGAAACATTTTTAATGCTAAATGAGGTCCCTCTTATAATGCTAGTGTCCGCCTTACAAAATCAGTACATATTATCATGATTGTATCTGTATACCCCATCCTGGAATATATATCTCCTCATCCTAGTACGTGGGCCCATGTTGGATATGGTCCCTTGTGATGGTACATTGCCCCCCATCCTGGATATGGCTCCCAATGATGGTACATAGCCCCTCATCCTGCATATGGCCCCCCATCCTGCATTCACCCCCTCCATTTCTGCATATGGCCCCCTCCTGCACTCACCCCCTCCATTTTGCATATGGCCCCTCGTCCTGCACTCAGCCCCTACATTCTGCATATGCCCCCCCTGCACTCACCCCCTCCATTCTGCATATGACCCCCTGTCCTGCACTCACCCCCTCCATTCTGCATATGGCCCCCAATCCTGAACTCAACCCCTCCATTCTGCATAGGCCCCCCATCCTGCACTCACCCCATCACTCTTATATGTCCCCATGCTGACGCGCACCAAGTAAAATAGAAAAGCTAATTACTTACCCTCTGCAGCTCCGTGCTCATAGCGTTGGTATCCGATCATGTGACCGGGGCACACAGTGATGACATCATCACTGTGGGCCCCGGTCACATGATAGGAAGATGTCGGGCAGCACAGGGATGGGAGGAAAGTGATCAACATGTAGCTGTGGAGGATAAGTAATCAGCTTTTGTTATCTTACTTGCTGCATGCCAGCATAGGGACATATAAGAGTGACAGGGTGAGTGCAGGACGGGTGGCCATATGCACAATGGAGGGGGTGAGTGCAGGACGGGGGAGCGATATGTGTGGTGCCCTGCTCACACAAGTAACCACAGACTCACCTACAACATGGATGGGTTTCCACAGTGGGTAAACAGACACAAACAACACTTTCCACCTCAGCACAGTAGGGGAGCTCAACTTGCTGCCCTTAGGCAAGATCCCCTATAAATACTGGTGCTGGGGGTGGAGTTAGTTAGAGTGTGCCGATGCAAGAGCTGTGAAGACGTACTGGTGGTCGGTGCCGCACTCGGCCCGAGCCATCGACCCTGAACAACTTTTGAAGTAGTCCTGAAGGGCCCAAGAGTGGGGTCAGAAGGTGAGGAGAAAAGAGAGAACAGAGTGGGAACCGAGAAGCCAGCGTTATGTTCCCCCAAACAGCACCCTGGACACTGGAGTCCGAGTCTACTGGAGAGCACCTGGCCCAGTAGAGAATACTGGTCTACCGTGGAGACTTCAGTCTCCCGGGTATCTGTGCAGTCAGTAACCAGGGAGACAGGCACCACGGAGAGAGGCATAGCGGTAGTCCATTGAGGGTTTCCCAATGACAGCAAAGGTGATCAGAGAGCAGAGGAGGCCATCCAAGTTTCTTATACCCACTCGCTGTGGAGACCCAGAAGTGCATCCTGAACACCCGGCAGTGCCCTGGACGTTTACCTGCAATTACACCAGTAAAAGGTAAAGAAACAGCCAGTGGTGTGTGTGTTGGTTCCTTACCCGCAACAACCCGGCCAAATCCCTGCTCCATCCGTCATCATCATCAACAAACACCCCAGGGATCCAGCTCCACCTGTGTGGAGGTTCACCACCTAGCTGCTCATCCATCATCCCTGGAGGCCCCACGCAGCTCTGGTGCAGTCACCAGATACCACAGGTGGCGTCACGATAAGCTTATAAACGTTTATTCACATTCCAACTACCCCTTTTTAGTTGATCATCAGGGCCACGGGTCTGGGCAGGCCACCAGTGATATCCCTACCGCAGCAGAGGGCCCACATACCCGAGTCCCCATACCCTGGGCTAGTCAATATGCACAATGGAGAAGGTGCGTACAGGACGGGGGAGCAATATGAACAATGTAGGGGGTGAGTGCAGAACAGAGGGTGAGTGCAGGATGGGGGGGGGGGTGACAGCAGGCTCACACAATATGCACCACTTCCCCCATCCATCTCCAAGCACAACTGCAGCACTGAGAGGTGGACAACGGCGGGTGAAGTGCATAATAAATGAGCATAATGAGCGGGGTCATGTGACCTCCCGCTGTCTCTGCAGCCAGCCTCCTCCAGCTCCCATACACTGCTCCAGACCCGCTTCCCCACCCCCCACAGTAGATTCGGATTATAAATCGCACCCCCACTTTCCCCCAAAATTTGGGGGGACAAAAGTGTGTTTTATAATCCGAAAAATACGGTATGTCTTTCCCTAAAATAAATATTCACCATATTTCCCAACGGGTGTCACTCATAGAGCAATGTACCCAATCGTAGGTAGGTCACCATGGCGTGTTCTGTAGATACATGATTTGCTCTGTGTGGACAGTCATTATTATAAGCTGGGTATGCTATACAGGGGAAGGTGGTATGAATTGTTGATGTTCTGGGAGATTCATTGCTTGTAAAGGACGAGTGACCCAGTTTAACAAAACCTCTCTGTCTAGACATCACTATTAAATTGTAATGTGCAGTGTATTATATTATGATGAGACGACACTACTGCCAACTCCGACCTCTCTGTAAAATCTACCGTCTACTTGTATTACACCATTTCTCTATCACTGTCATCTCCAGTCTGACACCTGGAAGTCATCACTACGTTAAAAAAAAAAGTGTTTGCAGAAAAGGCTACTTTCAATGTGTGTATAAAACTATTATATTAAAGGTGGATAATCATGTGAGAGATCTTTGCCATCCGTGGGTCAGTGTTTTAACATTACAAATACAAGTGAGTCTCAATAAATTAGAATATCATCAAAAAGATAATTGATTTCCTTAGTGCACTACATAAAGTGAAACACATACCGTATATTATATAAAGTCATTACACACAGAGGGATCTATTTCATGTGTTTATTTCTGTTACTGTTGATGATTATGGCTTACAGCCAATGAAAGTCCAAAGATCATTATCTCAGAAAATTAGAATATTATATATGGCCAAGTGAAAAAATGATTTTTAACTCATAAGTGTTGGCCTAATGAAAAGTCTGTACAGTAAATGCAGTCAATACTTGGTCGTTGCTCCTGTTGCATGAATTCCTGCATCAATGCGGCGTGGCATGGAGGTGATCAGGCTGAGGCTGCTGAGATGTTATGGAAGCCCAGGTTGCTTTGATAGCAGCCGTCAGCTCGTCTGCATTGTGGGGTCTGGTGTCTCTCATCTTTCTCTTGACAATATCCCATAGATTCTCTGTGGGGTTAAGGTCAGGGGAGTTTGCTGGCCAATCAAGTAGAGTGATACTGTGATACCTGCCAAGAGGGCGCAGGTTCCTAGCAGAGAAGGAGGTAGATTACTGCATTGACCCACAGACAGGGTGGGCAGAACTAGCAGAGCTGGGTGGTGGTCATTGATCTCTCTGCTTGGCAGAGACCAACCCTGTGGCTGAGGGCATGACAGGTATTGGTACTTATGGCAGTGTGGACAGGTGCCAAGTCCTGCTGGAAAATGAAATCTCCATCTCCAAAAAGCTTGTCGGCAGAGGGAAGCATGAAGTGCTCAAAAATTTCCTGATAGACAGCAGCGCTGACTTTGGTCTTGATAAAGCACAGTAGACCTACACCACCAGATGACATGTCTCCCAAACCATCACTGATTGTGGAAATGACTCGCCCACTCCAGGGTCGGGAAAGACTCGGGAACTGGGCGGCTACTCGTTGTTCTTCTTCACTTCTCTTTGGTTCTTTTCACGGGGACAGAAGAAGGCCGAGACCCGATCCTGTGACCCTGGCGGTGTCATTTTAATATACAGGAGATGATGACAGGGAAAGTCTGAGAGAATAGGGGGATTTGTGACGCCACCTGTGTTGTGCTGCCAGAGCGGCCGCCGCTGCTTCGGAACCTCTGAGGATGGTGACCGGCAGCTTGGATGGTGTCGCTCCCCGCAGGCGGAGTGTTTTCCCCAGCGCAGCGGAGTAGTTCCCCCAGCTCGTACCTTGGCAGATGTTCACTGGGTCAACGGTACCATCAGTGTTTCGAGCGGCCTCTGCGGCCGATGGTTGCTGCTAATACAAGTCTAACATACCACACCTGCAGTTCTGTTTCTTTTACTCAGGTGTTAAACATGGCAGCCGGGTACATTCCTTGCTAGTCTCCGTACAGCTTTTTTTCCAGAGCTGGGTTAGTGCAGTCAAGCCACGGTTGGTGCCCCTTCTTCCCTCTCTAGGTGTCTCAGTCTCTGGTGATTTTCCTCTCTCTCTTAGCGCTATAAGCAGTAATTCTCATCTGAGGCTAGCGGGTTGTCGCTCTGCTCCCCAGGCTCTCAACACTCTCTGCAGCACAGAGCTCAAGTATCAAAGGCCACGAGTGTTTGTGTCCCAATGCTGTTGCATCCCTCCCGGCACTGCTCTCTAGTTCAGCCGCCTTCCTTAAGTTGTGTTGGGTGTTCGGCCACAGCTCTCGTTAGAAGTCTGGGCCTCCGAATTTACAGCTCAGACTTGCAGCTTCTGCACCGCATTCAGGGCCAGGTCCCTGTGTCTTGTCAGATTTGAGCATACGGGGGATCGCTGTCTCTTCCGCACCCCAAGGGCTCTTCTCTTTCTCTGCCAGCCAGTCTCTCCCTCCCATGGGCAAGCGGGTTGGAGAGGCTCCAGCCCACGGGAGTCGGCACCACACTGCCTCTACCTCCTGACTACCACTCTTCGTCAGTTGGTGTTACTCCTCCGGTCTCCTTCTACTGACTCTCACTGTCTGACTACACTGACACTTCCCTGTCCCCCTACATGAACCTGGGTCCTCCCTTAGGGTCCATCCATCGTCCATGGGCCTAAGGGTTGTGTACTGTGTGTGTGCTTTTTGGGCTCAACTGCACCATCCCAGCACCTGGAGAACAGGGGCACTACACTCCCCAACCATGGGAATACAGTACCTCTGGTGGCGGCTTACCCGGTAGGTGCCACAGAAACTTCACACTAGACCTCAAGCAGCTTGGATTGTGGCCTCTCCACTCTTCTTCCAAACTCTGGGACTTTGATTTCCAAATTAATGCAAAATTTAATGTAATCAGAAAACACCTTGGACCACTGAGCAACAGCCCAGTTCAGGTAGGATGCTTCTTGCGCTGGCTATTGGTTGTGAGTGGCTTGACACAAGGAATGCGACACTTGTAGCCCATGTCCTGTATATGTCTGTGTAAGGTGGCTCTTGAAGCACTGACTCCAACAGCAACAGTCCATTCTTGTGAATTCCCCAAATTTTTGAATGGCCTTTCCATAAAAATCCTTTCAAGGCTGCGGTTATACCGATTGCTTGTGCACCTTTTTGTACCACACATTTTAGTTCTACTCAAGTTTCCATTAATATGCTTGGACAAAGCACTCTGTGAACAGCCAGTTTCTTTAGGAATGACCTTTTATGGCTTACTCTCCTTGTGGAATGTGTCAGTGACTGCCATCTAGACATCTGTCAAGTCAGCAGTCTTCCCCATGATTGTGTAGCCTACTGAACCAGATTAAATGCTTAGTAAACCTTTGCAGGTGTTTTGTGTTAATTATTTACATTTTCTGAGATAATGACTTTTGGGTTTTCATTGACTAAGCCATAACCATCAACATTAACAGAAACAAACACTTGAAATAGATCACACTGTTTGTAATGACGTTATATAATATATGGTATGTATTTCACTTTATGTATTGAATTACTAAAATAAATGATCCTTTTAATGAGTTATTGGGAAGCGCTTGTATGTTAGGAAAAAGTAGGTGGCAAATATCAGGGGATTTTACAAGATCAGACTACACAGGTTTGTTTGTAGTCTGTAACCATGACAACACAGCAGTTGAACATTTTAATGAAGACTATTTCAACAGTTGTTTATTTTTCATCTTAAATACTTTGGATCAATAGAAAAAATGGCCATAACTTTTCTCTCTCCCCCTGCAAGGAATTGGGAACTTTGCACAAGAAAAACAGAATTCTGTCTGTTATAATGATTTTATTTTAGAAATGACTCAGCCCAGAATAAAGGACTTATAAACATGGTAAAAAGTGGACATTCACTTTCTGAGTCATGTCTTCGATGACTATGATGATAAGAGGCTTAGATTTTTTATTTCTGAAATCTATCCCAGCCATTGACGCATTTTCTGATGACAATTTTGACATTTGATTTATTTTTACGGCTCGCTGTTTATAGTACGACCTGATGAAACCTACAGGCTGCACTTTCTTCACAATCCTGGGAACCCGTCTTTTACTTTTTCATGTTGGGCGCAAAAAAAAAAGAAAACCCTTCTGCTTGTAATAATTAAACAGGTGCCAAAAATCCGCGCTGTGCCAAGGCTCGTAAAACATCCACAGACCTATACTAAGCGATTTTCCCAGCTCGGTTACCTTGTGATCATTGTGGACACAGTGACACCATAAAGCCTCAAAGTCTTGAGACGGAAAACCTCACAGATTATGATTTATGTTTCTCTGCCTGTTACTACCAGCCCGAAGAAAGGAAAATCATTTCTGAGCAGAAAAACTTCTGCAGAATGTTCAAAGCCACTCCTTACCGAGGCGCAAACACCTCCGAGAAGTTACAGAAGCTGTTGCGTAATTAAAGGGATATGAACTTTTAAAAGTACATTATAATGAATTCCAGGTATTGTAAAACTGGTAGCAGTTGCTTTATTTTATAAGGTCTGTGTGATGTGGATTATTTAACCCTTGTAACGACCGGACACATGTCGATGTGAATGTGAGTTACGGCGCTGCTATGAACGACTCCGACCCACAATGATAGCAAACCAACTTCTCCTTTTTAACTTGCAACTGATTGCAGAGTTTTGCTTCCCAACAAGATATGGGCCACAACAGCCGCAAACCACAAAGTACAAATTATGCAGCCTGAGAGTTCCCAACTGCCAGTGACACGCCCACTCCAGGGTCAGGGAAGACTCGGTACGGGAAGTTATTAGTTGTTCTCACGTCTTCACGTCTCAGTTCTTTTCACGGGGACAGAGGGGTGCCGAGACCCGGTCCCGTGACTCTGGCGGTGTTTTTATGGCGCCTCCGATGTTCAGGCGTCACACCGGGGTATTACACTCATAAAAGCAGGTTAATTTTCCCCAACTGCAAGTGATGCTGGGCTGGTGGGAGGGACCCATTTCTGCACTTCCACACTAGAGTGTGGTGGGAGGTTACTCCTGGGAGAGAGTCACCTCTAGGAGGAGAAGGAGAGTAGGAGTCAAGGAGGAGTGTGGAAGAGTTGGAAGGTCTAACAGGACAGCTCCAGGCTGATCCTAGGAAAGATGAAAGGGGATCCTGAGGGGTACCTGACGGTGAGTCTGGGCCCGAGAACGAAAGGGGGGGAACCCCAGCGTGGAGGATCATACTCCAGGGAGCTTCCCAGTCCATCACGGGAACGCCGGAACCGAGGACATGGCCAGAGTCCAGCTCTAGGTCATCAATCGGTTTCTGGGTCTGTTCACCGGCTGCAGCACTCTGCCACACGGAGCGGTCCACCTGTTCCTCACTGCGAAGCAGGGGAGCCCCAAAATTACCTTCAAGGAATAATTGGATGGACTAATCCCAGGCGGGGAAGAAGGACATCGGGTTCGTCAACTAAGGCATACCATGGGTACCTCCATACCGCCTGACATCCACTTGCAGCCACCCGTAGGGCTACCTGTTTGTTAACATCTTACTGAACTGTGGACATTGTATTCTGCTGCTGACTGTTTACAGTAAAGTGCCCGGAGAGTGACTTTGCCTCCGTGTCTTTGTGCTACCAAAATTCAACCTATTGCTTACAGCAACACTGCCCCGGAGGATCAGCGCCACCTGTAGGAGCTTTGCTATTCTTGCCGCAATACCATCACCCTCCGGAGAACTGGTGCAGCACAAAAACAACTCCCTTTACCCTCTTGAAGTGTCACCCAGGCCACGGGCTCAGGCACCGCCACCAGTGACATCCCTGTGAACCCCTCTGAGCCTGATACCCGAGTACCCCCCAGGCCTGGGGCTCGATATATTTAATAAAGGGGTGATGTTAGGGAAGTCTGAGGAATGAAAGGGGTATTCATGACGCCACGGCCACCTGCTGAGGCTCTGGGGATGATGACTGGCAACTTTTGATAGTCCCCTTCCTGCAGGCAGAGCGCATTCCCAGGGCAGTGGAGTGGTTCCCCGACAGTAAATTCGGTGTTCGGGCGGCCTCTGCGGCCAATGGTCGCCGCTAATAAAAGTCTCACACACCATAGCGGCAGTTCCGTTACTTTTACTCAGGTGTTAAACATGGCCACCGGGTACGCTCTCTGCCAGTCTCCGGTACTTGCTGTTTCTCCAGAGCCGGGTGGTACAGTCAAGCCACGTTGGTGCCCTCATTCTACTTTCTCGGTTTTCAGTCCTGGTGGGTCTTGATCTCTCAGCGTTATAAGGGGTAACTTTCATCTTAGGCGAGCGGGTCGTCGCTCTGCCCTCCAGGCACTCAACGCCTCCGCAGCACAGAGCTCAGATACCGGTTTGCCACGGTGCTACTGTGTGTCCCGGGCACCATTAGGTCCCTTCTGGGCACTGCTCCCTAGTTGGCCACCTTCCCCAAGTGTGTCGGGTGTTCAGCCACAGCTCCATTAGAAAGTCTGTAGCCTCCAGTTTCGGCTTGGCTTGAAGCTTCCGCACTGTCTGCAAGGCGGTCCCTGTGTCCTTCCACACCCTCTCGTCTCATCAGATTTAGGCATAAGTGATTGCTGTCTTCTCCGCACCCAGGGTTCTAGTCTGTCTCTACGGGCTGTTCTCCTCCATGGGCGACATGATGGCATGCCTCAATCACAGGATGAGCACCACACAACTCTGCTCTCCTGATACCATCCTCGTCAGTCATATTCCTCTGGTCTCTACTACTGACTCACCAGTTCATGTGCCCGTCCCCTTTGTGACTAAACCCTCCCAGGTCCTCCCTTGTCCAGCCTAATGACCCATTTACACTCCAACTTATCTGTCGCACTTCTGACATCTTGCTGGTTGCATGAAATCATTGGACACAGCCTCCATTTGATGTGTACAATGGAGCAATTGGTCCATGATTTCTACTGCACCACAAGTTGGTAATTGGACAGCATAAGTTGTGTGATAAAGTGGCCTAACTGTCTGTCGTTTTGTGTGCGCTCGGCGTCAACCATAATATTCCGACAACTGAAAACAGGGTAACTACACCTCTTAACCACAGAAGTGCAGTACTCTGTGGTTTTTACCGAGGGCACCAATCCCTTGCAGAATAAGCTTGGTCCAGTGACCGGTAGATCGGAAATAAGAAAATATTTTTAGATAGATAGCATATCAACAATACTAAGCAGCTTTCTTCCCTTTCAGAGCACGGTTCTTAAATGTTACAGTAACACAGTTTAGTATAAGTCCAGTATTAAAAATAAAATGTCCATTAATGTCTCAAAGAAAATTTAAAGTGTTCAACAAACAAAATCACTGACAGCATCCCCTACCGGACTCAAAACAGTTCTGTCAACTTCGCATCCATCTTATAGTGTCCATGGCAGGTTAATTATTTACATGCCACAATTTACATTTAAACATTCACCGGTACCTTACTAACTTGTTATTCACATTATTTACCAAAAGAAACACACTAACTACTATTTACAGTACTTTCTTGTTCTCACTTTAGGGGTTCGGGCCACTTGCCTGCAAATTGTCCTTTCCCCTGGAAAGTTGTACATCCGGCTCGACTCACGGGGTCTGAGGCTGCAAGGGGCATACTAGCCCTCCCGTCCCATGCACCGGGTGTAGCCGACTTCATCACCGGTGCGTAAGTCTTGATCAGGGTGTCCCTTCGGAAGTTATGACTCCACCTCTGTCCTACCAATGAACACCTCCTGCTCCAGTCCATACTCCTTAATGAAACCCCAGCCATTACGCAGGTTAAAGTCCACTACGACTCCGCCGTGCCATTCCGCTGGGTTTGAAGTGAGAGTCCTCCTCATCTCCCGTTTCTCCTCGAGGTTGGCCTCCTCCTGCAGCCGCCAACGGTCTCTGCGCTGCTGTCGCTCCTCTTCCTCCTAGGCTTGTCTTCGGGTCCAGTAGTCGTCTCTGTCCTGGACTCTGTTCTCCGCCTGGGCCGCGATTGGGCTCCCCAACATTAGATTCTCATGGGAGGCCCAATGCGCCTACCGCCTACTGTTCCCAAAAGTTTCTCCGAGCTCTCACTGGCTTCCCCAAGATGTGTGGGGTGTTCGGCCACAGCTCCATTAGAAGTCTGAAGCCTCCGATTTCGGCTCGGGCTTGAAGCTTCCGCACTGTCTGCAGGGCCGGGTCCCTGTGTCCTCCATTAACCTCTCTGTCTCATCAGATTTGGGCATCAGATTTTGACCCCTCAGGGTCCTCCCATTGTCCCAGGGCCTAAGTGTTTGGTCATGTTGTGTGTTGCGTCTGGGCTGAACCATACCATTCCAACAACTGAAGAACAGGGGCACTACCTCTTAACCGCAGAAGTGCAGTACCTCTGGTGGCGGTTTACCCAGAGGGGCATTACACCAGCTTCATGGAAAGAGCACTACCCCTGAGACTATACCACTCCCTCCTCCTGCACAATACCCATTCAGGGTTCTGCCGAGACAGTGGCACGTAGTTCTCTCAGTTATATAATATTACACCGGCCTCCCACTCTAATTACAATAAATTCCAGGTACCCTGATATATCTTTACGCACCTAATTACTGGAACCATAACATTGTTCATACGGTGCACTGTCCTTCTCTTTGAGAGCGCTCAGAACGGACGCCTTGACTGAATATTCGCAAACATTAAAACCTAAACTCATTACTTCAGCTTCTGGTCACTAGATTTAGAGTATATTTCCTAGGTCACCAAGTGCTCAGATACATTCAGGTGCAGGCGTAGATTCGGAAGTGGTCACAATATAGTAGTGATCCACTGAGCTTCCCTATAGCAATCAAGTTCACCAGAGTTCTGGTACACAAGAGCTCAAATAGTCTCTCTCTCATTCCATCTGAAGTCTTTGCAAAGGGATATCCTTGGAGATGTTGCAAACCCTATCTATGTTTCCCTACCTGACTAAGGGTCCCGTCACACTTGGCGACGCTCCAGTGATCACTGGTGAGATGTCAAACAGTCAGATCTCACCAGCCATGCAGCAACAATACGGCGGTCGTTGGGACCCTGTCACTCTAGGGCGTAGTATTGAGGTCGTTGGTCATTGTCCCCGTCAAACACACCAATGCAAGCTGCTGAGCAGGGAGCCAACTATAAAAAAAATGGTCCGAGCCATTCCGACACAATCAGCAATCTCACAACAGGGGCCTGGTCGCTGCTGCGTGTCACACTGAGCGAGATCGCTGGCGAGGTCGCTGTTGCGTCACAAAACCTGTGACGTAACAGCGATCTCGCTCAGTGTGACGGGGGCTTAAATAGTTGGTGACTGGTCACACAACCAGGTTTACTCAGATGCTGCATCCTCTTTGGCCCCCTTCACATCACGTTTTTTGTTCATCCGTGGCTGTCCGTTGTAAAACTGATAGCCACGGATCCGATTTAGCCTCCATGTATCCTTAAGGGCATGGATGTGCACGGGTTGGCCTTTATTGTCATCCGACTGTTTCAGCTTTGTGATGGATCCGTTTGAGTCAGCTTTTTTCCCATCCCCAAAATCAAAACCTGCTCTGATTTTGGCATGCCTTGAAAAAAATCAGACAGAAGTGGATTAGTTGCTGTCTGTTTCAAATAACATAGAGCTCTATGATGATGGATTAGAACGGATCCGACAAAAAAATCTGATTTGGAAAACGGATCCAATTTACTGTACTGCGCATGCTCAGAAGCAAGGTACGGCCCTATCTCTGCTAACTGATGACGGATCTGTGGAAAACACGGATCCATGGGCATCAGTGACATCAGTTGGCACAGATCCTTGCCTGTCCATGTGATTCTTGGAATTCAAGGATCATGAGACAGCAGAGTTACTCTGGACTTTGTTTGGCCTCTATTCAGTGGTGTCCTTATTTTCAAAGGTGCACAACATTGTGGTTGTCCGCACTTTTGTACACACCTTAAAAGTTTTGTAAAACATGGACATTGACGGATCACAAGTCAGACGGGAGTTCAAAGTGACTCACAGAGAATAAACCACCATCTGAATTCTAACAGCGTGAGTCAATGGATTCCTTGGGACGGGAGGGTGGTCCATGACTCTCATTTCTCCTATACACTTTTGGATCATTGGGAATTTTGTCTTAATCAGATTTTTCAGAGATTTACACATAACCCCGGTATAAGCACTGGATGTAGAGTGCAGGATAAACGTGAGCCGAGCCTGACTGTGATCTTTGGGAGGCAGAATGAACTAAACATCAGTTGAAGACTTGACTTTATTACTATTTTTATGCCGCTCACCTCAAGTTTTTTTGTCCGGTGGAGGAACTGAAGAAAAACCCAGGAACACTAAGCAGAGACACCCGGCAGCCTAGTCCACTGAGACACCGGACTGGAAGAACCCTGACTCAGTGGCATGTGCCACCGTATGGCTAGTCCAGGTCCCAGGCTGCGTAACAAGAAAAGCAGGAAGGGGTCCACGGTGTGTCTGAGCCAGTGGGGACACCGGGTGACTGGGCCGAAGCCAGGGTGCCGGCCCTGTTGAAGTTGCCTGGAGCTGTATGCCCCAACCACAGATTAACCGGTAGGTCGAAGGGACTCTATGCCTGGAACCCACCCTCCAGTGCAGTGAAGGAAAGGCAGTCGAACAAGGGTTAGGGGGACAAACTGAGAGCCCCCGGGAAAAAACCTGTGTCAGGTGGCCCGTAACTAGCACATGGAAAAGAGAGAATGAGGCCTGAAAGGTACCAGAGAGGGAGTGCTGGTAACAAACTGTCTCAGCTGCTCGTTTGTGAACGGAGCCGCTTGCGAACTGGTGTACTGTGTGAACTGCAACTGTTGTGCTGTGTGCTTTTGTAAAACCAAGTAAAAGCTCAGAACTTTGTGTGCCTGGACGGGGCCGATCGACCCCGATACCAGGCACCTGGAGGCTGCCCGAGAATATTGGCAGAACCTTCCTGTTCCACCCTACCATCCATCCACTCACTAGCCGGGGAAACCGACCTACCCGTGGAGGGCGCATCACACTGGCTGCAACTCCCATCGTCCCCAGGAGACTCGACAGCAGCGGTGGCTACAATTGGCCACAAACCACGGGTGGCGTCACGTACATTTCCTAAAAAACTCGAATCGCCATTTTATTTTTATTCCCCTTTTAATTGCCGCACCTGGGATCACGATGCCGGGTCACGTCACCGTGATACCCCATAGCCTGCAGATGACGCGAGGGTTCAGCTCTGAGTACCCCCATCATTGGGGTGTGACTCACACAGATGAGGTTTCCATAGGGCCACACCTCCCCAATGTTATGGCAGGTTGAGAGTGATTGCTGCACTGGTATTATGCACCTGTGTTGCCTTTATCATTGGGGCCTGATGCATCCTGCTAAGTGCATTCAGTATCAGACCTTTTTGCTGTTTCTAATGAGTTTTTCTGAAATTCTGCCCCCTTTTGTGATTTTTTTCAATATAGTCTTAGGGACTCGTAAGCATGAGGACTCTTGATGCTTGGTTGCAAGCTTGCATGTTTTGGCCAAAATATTTACCAATATCTCACATTATCATTAATTTTCTATATAGTTTTTTTGCACTTTTTTTTCTTTATGCAGGATGCAGCTGGGCCCTTTGGGGCATCCATTCTGTGCTGTGTGGTGCATATACATACTGCTGGGCAGCTTGCCTAAACTAATAGTATGGGTGTGATCAATAGGCTGTACACAGAGACTCTGCATTATACTTGCTTGTGTTACCTATGGAAACCTCTTCTGTGTGCATATAAAATACCCCCAAATCACCTTCTCAATGTTATAGCATGTTGAGAGTGATTATTGTATTGTTGTTATGCATTTGTATTGCCTTTATCATTGGGACCTGATGTGTCCTAATAAGTGCATTCGGTATCAGACCTTTTGGCTGCTTATGGTGAGTTTTATTGTAGGAAAGTTGACACAACAGCCTGTTCATTGAATCAGATCACACAGGATTAGTGAAAGGACACTGCCCTCTGCTGGCCAAAGATATTGCCCTGGACCAAAGAATGAAGAAGCAGTTTCCTGGAGGGATGGATATCAGTGAATGGCTAGGTGAGGTGATAGCAGTGTGCTCATCTCTAGCTAAAGTCAGTTAACATCAAATTTTTCTACCGTAACTCTTTTTATATCTGCTCCAGATGCAGCTCCATAAAAACTCAAATTGTGAACACCAGATATGATCGCACTGAGCTTATGTGGTGCCCCACAGGTCGGTGCGCCACAAAGTGGTACTGCACCCAGACCAGTGTGCGGTATCCCAGTCGCCAGTGGATGAGGGATGTTTGCATGTGACTTTCACCTACGCACTCACACACTTAGAGCCAGGGGACCAATTGGTTAAACCCGTTACCAGGGTAACCGGTCCCAGTGGGAGGTTATATAAGTGGGTAGTGAAGAGCGGGAAGAGGAGGGAAGTAGAGACTTGCGAGAGGGAAGTCAAGAAGGACCCTGCAAGGGACGCCCAGGGAGGGCACCCAGAATGAGAGGTGACCCAGACGAAAAAGGGGATCCTTGGGTGTCATCTAACACCCGGCGCCAGACCATCCTGCTAACCAGTCTGGGGGGAACCCAGTCCATTAATGGAGAACCGGCTCCGAGCGCGGTGCAGGAGAGTTCAGTCCTGAGCCGTCAACCCGCAGGGCCGTGGGCAATCAGACAGCCACAACCCTGTCCAAAGCACACCTCCACCAGGAACTTTGTCCAGGGTTCGTGAGCCCCTCAGCTAAGGGATTACTCTATTCAGACCCATAGGCCTGGTGCAAGAAAGGGGCTCTGTGCAGGGCCGCGCTGAGGAAGTAAGGAGTAGCGCAGAGGAAAGTGAGAGGACAGCGGGAGAAACCAGAAAGAACACCGTTGAAAGCCATAGAAGGACACCTCATCAACTGGTAACTACCCAGTCAGGCTACCTGAGGCTGTAAACCTGTTTATTGCCTGAAGGTTACTAGTAAACCAGTACAGAGACTCAGCAATGTGTGGTGTGTTATTCTTTAATGCGGGGAGAAGTCACTCAGCACTCTGCCTGCAGAGCCGCCTCACTGTGCCTGCGACCACGACAACTAGTACGGCAGCACTGCCCTGGGGATTCTGCTCCACCTACGGGGAGCAACACCTTCAGGCTGCCCATGCATCATCATGAGCTGTTGCCCTCATCAGACACTGTAGGTGGCATCACAAACTATTCAACCTTTTTAACTATCCTTTTTAAGCGACGCCAGGGCACGGACCCGGGCACCGACCGCCAGTGACATCCCCAGTAATCAACGCCCGGAATCCGAGTACTCCATCCTTGGGGTGGGTCACTTGTGTATAGTATGCTGCCGTTTTAAGATAATTTTCTTTTAGGTATTTTGTTTCACAGTTTTACAGATTGTCCTGTAAGATTGGGAAGCCGCTCAGAGCCTACAAGAAAATTCCCTATGGCAAAATATAACAACACTCACACTTTAGTAGACAAGTGAGGATTTCTTCTGGATGATGCGAGATCACTTGTTTCTTACCATCCAGCAGTCACACTCTAGTACAGAATATTCACAGCTTCTCGCATTACTGTAGATTATGTTGAGACAATATGTAGATTGTGCTTTCAACAACCATCTCTCTATTCCATATAGGATAAAACTTCACCTTGAAGATAATTTAATGAATGATTCCCTAAAATGTATTACATGATTCACCTTCTGACTGGTAATTCCCCTCCTAAGGCTTATAGGGCCATCAGTGCCGTAATCAGTACTGAAAAACCAAGGATGCCAACCTTCTGAGGTGCCCCCAGGCCGTGGGGTACTCAGGAACCGTATCGCTGCTGCTGTCACTGGGGAGTCACGGGGGTCATGACCCGGTCCTATTGCCTGGCCGTCAGTTGAAAAGGGGGAATATATACAGGGGAGGTTGTCGTGACACCACCCGCGGTATGTGGTCAATGGGAACCACTGCTGCTGAAGAACCTCCGGGAATGATGGGTAGCAGCTGAGAATGGACGGCTCTCCATGGGTAAAGCCAATCCCCGGGGCAGTGTGGAAAGTCTATGTAAAGGGTGCAGGGCAACGGGCGCAAGTAACAGGCTGACTCATGGTTTTGTAGTTTTCTCAGTCCTTTACTGGAGCAGATGGTAAAAGCTGTCCACGGAGTCTTGAGAGCAACTTGAGGTTATTCTCACCCGACTGGGTCTTTGGCTCCCTTACTGTGCTCACAATTTGTCTCCTGCTGCTGCTTAAGCTTGGCTGCCGGCCCTGTCTCGTCCTGTGAGGCACCAGTATGACAGGCAACTCGAGTCCTTTCCTTCTACCCTGTTCCTGGGTGTCAGTGTCTCTGAACTCTATCTGTTGCTATGTCTCTGGTACAGTGTGGCTGGGAATGTGGAAACCCCACCGTCCGATATTAACTGCTGGGACGTGTGACCCTGCACAGTCTCGGACACAGTCAGTGTCCGCTCTCTGCGCCTTTCCTCTGGGGAGAGCATTGAATTGCTCAGCCTACCAGGTGTGTGTTCTCGCTCCTCAATTCCTCAGACCCTAGCCTTATGCCTGGAACTGAATTGTTCCATTTTGTGGCCGTGTACAAATGTAACAATGTGTCCATGATTTCACTGCAGCCAGTGAGTTGCAGGCAATGTCTGCACAGATATCTTTGTGTGTAACGGTACCTTTAGCTCTCTCTATTCATGTATTTCTATTATTTATACTTCCCTCCTATCCTCTGCAGATTTCAAAATAAAAGATTAATTCTCTCTGCCAATCACAGTGATTTCTCTGCTGCCAACTACCCAAAAAATGAATATTCATGCATCATTACACTGCCCTGTGATCTGTCTCATTCACTGCAGACAAAGAAGGGAGGGGGAGTGATGCTTGCTGCAGCTGTGAGCTCTTCAGGTCATTGTGTGTATCAGAAGCATGTGCATTCTGTGCAGTCTGACATATTTATATGTGATTATGTGGCACCCCATTAGTCCGGTTGCCACAGTGACGTTGCCTCCATCACCGGGGCAAATGTCATGCTTGGAAGCAGGAGGATGGCCCCATGATAGGTAACACCCAGTATTCACACACAAGTCCTGACTCCAGGCCAAAAGGGGGAGCTCTAGAACCTGAGTTCAGGGAGCTGCCCTGTTTCCAGCATGGAGGTGGGGCTAGTGTAGCGACCGGTGGTAAGGCCGCGGGTGTGTGTGTATGATCTTTCTCAACAGAATCCCCATACTCAGGTTTAACCGGTAATAACTTTACTGTCAAACATGTTTATATCACAGTCAACCGAACTATATGCGCACTTGTATATATTAGAGTCTCTGGATCTTCACTTCTTCCGGGTACGCAGCAAGAAGAAGACAAAGAGAAAAAAACACAACAATGAAGGTATCTTTCCCTAACTTTCCCTAAAATCACGTACCAGTCTATCCCAGAAAAAGATGTCGCTCCCACGTAGCAGGCCTGGGGATCTCACGATGACGGGTCCCGGTGCAGCGCTGAAGGAGGAAACTCCTCAGTCTTCTTCTTTGGTCTTCTTCCACAGGTAACGGAATTTTTCTTTGTTAGTCTCTCCCAGTCTCAGGGCACACCGAGCAGCAGAAGGGAGCCCACAACAGCACAGAAGTCTCTCTCAGTCTCAGGGGCACCCCGAGCAGCAGGAGGGAGATCACGGCAGTACAAATGGCTCCCTTATGTCGGTCACGGCCCCTGCACATGCACTCCGGGTGCTCGGCGGGCAAGGTTTTGCAGAGCGGCCAGAGTCACAGCACCAAAGTCCAGTGGCCCAGGATCAGTCACGGGGGCTTCTGCGGGGTGATTTTTCCGGCAAGGTGTAGCAAAGTAGCCCTCTTTCAACAGACATCCACAAGCAGGTCTCCCCTGGCTCAGCTCTGGATCTGCACTGACTTCCTGCTGCTCTCTCTTCCTGAGTAAACACATTTGCTGAAAAGGGAATTTCCCACTTCCCTGCGTTTGTTTCAGCACTTGTCCACAAGGGGCAGTAGCGGACTGTGCACAGTTCATTTCCATATCCATTTCTATGATACAATCTGAATGGCTCACCTCACTACACTAGTTAGAAAAGTCTGAGGAGTGGACAGGAGCAGACATAGAGGAAAGAGCTCTGGGGAGTGGAGATGTGACTGAGTCCACCCCAGAGAGGCGCTACCGAGGACGCCAGAGTCCTGGGTTGTGCGAGTACTGTACGTCCCAACAACCGAATCTGGAGGGCAGGAGACTGCAAGTCTCCTGGCTTCACCAAAGACCCGGCAGCACAACAGCATAACTAGAGCCCGGAGCCGTCACGAGCCTGTGTTAGATATAACAAGAGGGCGTGAACTCTGAGACCTATTTCACAATTGGAGGTGCTGATTGAGGGGTCTGATGAACCCACATCGTAGATTAGGATAAATGACAATCGCACACTCATATGTTCTTTTGCAAAAAGTTAGTCTTTTTTATTGAGGAGGAACGAGAAACCAACGTTTTGATCCCACCTGGACCTTGATCACGGTAGTTGCCTCTGTTTTTTATAGACTCTTGTATGGGTTTAGATGTAATGGTCCTATTCATTTTTCCAACTTAGTGGTAGAAGGATATAGGGAATCCTTGAACCCTGTTTTGGGGTGCCTTATTTCATTATGGCTCTGGCCCGGTACTGGGTGTTAGTTAGTTAGGTACACATAATGAACCTAACACCCATTACCGGGCCAGAGCCATAATGAATTAAGGCACCCCAAAACAGGGTTCAAGGATTCCCTATATCCTTGTACCACAAATTTGGAAAAACGAATAGGACCACTGCGTCTAAACCCATACAGGAGTCTATAAAAACAGAGGCAACTACCGTGATCAAGGTCCAGGTGGGATCAAAACGTTGGTTTCTCATTGCTCCTCAATAAAAAAAGACTAACTTTTTGCAAAAGAACATATGAGTGTGCGATTGTCATTTATCCTAACCAGCCTGTGTTAGGTTCGTGCTGTGTGCAATACAGAGTAAGAACAGCAAACAGGAAGAGGGCCTAAGCATCGCTTACAAGCAGCAGGGACCCAAAGAGAGAGTGCAGCAGGAAGGCCTCCAAATCCACCTGGCGAGGAGGATCCCTGAATGCTTCCAGGCTGACATGGCCCTTCTAAAACCTGGCAACCAGTGCCCCGGACTGCACCATCATCTAACAAGTAAAGGTAAACAAACTGCACCCTTTGACCTCTGGTTATTTCCTGCGCCCTCCGTCCTGCACCCCAACTACAATTACCATCATCCCCATAGACTATCACACCAACCCTGGGGCCCCGCTCCACCTGTGGGGAGCGATACCATCCCAGCTGCCGTACCATCTCACCCAGAGGCCCAAATCAGCATCGTCTCCCATCCCTGGCTGAATACCACAGGTGGCGTCACAAAAAGACGTCTAAATCCCCTGTAATTACCCCCCTTCACTGCGTGGTCAGGGCCATGGATCTGGACCACAGCCACCATGACCTCCCAAAGAATCAGCGGGCCCGGCTACTGAGTACCCCCCGACCCTTGCGGCCGACACAATTATAAGAACATTTGCTCAGCAGATACGCATATTACTTGTCTGCAGGAAAACCAACCTTTATATAATAAAAATCTTACAGATAGCACAGTGAAGGACAAAACACATCCCCATCCTAGATCAGAGCAGAGGGGAGGGAGTGAACACAAGCTTGGGTGGGTGTGGATATTTAAATAACACTTATACAGCAGCCGGACTAATTGACTGGTGATATAATAAAGAGGACTAAGACCAGTTCCACATTTGCGTTCAGGGCCACTGCGTTTGGTCTGCAGACGGAAACGCAGTGCCGAACACATCATTAATTCTGTCAACGCAGGGAAGGTTATCTGCTTTTGTTGACAGAATTATTGTCCATAGAAATATATTACGAGAGAGAGAAAGAGAATGAGAGAGGCAGAAAAAATTCAACGTGTTCGGAGGGCGCTGAGAATATGAGCATCTGAACGCAATGCATGCAAATGCAGCCAAACGCAGGTACCATGCGCCCCCAGATTAAACATAGGGACGCAGTACGCATGCATTTGGATGCATTTGAAGCGGTCAACAGGGTAGGGGGTACTCGGGAATCGGGGCTGATGACGGTTTTGATGGACGGATCACGGCTGGTCGATCCCCTGTCCCATGCCCTGGACCCTCAATGGCGGGAAACGGTGGGGGATAAGGGGATTTTTAATGTGACGCCACCTATGGTAGCTGGTAACGGGTATACCAGCGCTGCAGCCGGCCGCTGAGCTGATGGTGGGTGCAGCAGAGTGTGGTACAGCTCCCCACAGGTGGAGCTTTACCTCAGAGCAGCGGGGATAGATGAGGGGAGTAGTAGTTGCGTCTTTGCAGACAGGGCGGTGAATTGAGGCGGTTAAGCAGGCACACACACAGTGATTGTTGTTTCGGTACCTTTTACTGGTGACAAGGTAACAGGTACAGTCCAGAGTATTATCCAGGTCCCCAGTGCAACTTGGGACTTCCACCTTAGAAAGTTATGAGGCCTCCTCTGTGTCTGTGCTCTGTGGTTTGGGGTAAGACCTGCTTGAGCCTGAACCCACCGCTTCTTCTCCCTCTCTGGGCTTTGCCCTAAACTGGCAATGAGGTCCTTCTGCGGGGTACCTGTTTCTCCTATGGCCCCTGGTCCTATGCTTGGTCAGTTTAGCGTCTCTTACTTGTTCTCTTCAGGGGTGAACTTCTCCTGAGTCTTCTGGGCAGGGGCGGACTGGCCCAGGTGGCAGGGGGGAAAATGCCCCCCAGGCTAGTGCTTTTGCCCTAATTTAGGGCCGCCCCTTTAATTACATGGGCTGGCGGCCGGTGTTGCTTTGTGGCCGCAGCTGCCGCAATTACACAGCCAGCAGCGCGCAGTGTCAGAAAACTCCCCCCACGCTCCTCACCCGGCTGCAACCGACAGCACAATCCCATCCCCCCCTGCTCCTCACCCTGCCACAACTGACTTTCCCCCCCCCCGGTCGTCAGGGCTGCGGGATCAGGCTGCCACCCAGGACGAGCTCCGCCAGCCAGCCCCTGCTTCCGGGCTTTTGCTGTAACCGTAAATGCTGGACTCCGGTGTACGGGTGTACTAAAGGGCTATAACAACTGGTTCCCTTTTCTTGATTTCCTGTTTCTTCCGCTTGCCTCCGACCCTTTCCCTAGGGTGCAACACAGTGGTCAGTGGTCCCTGGTCCTGGGCCTGGATCCTTCCCAGCGACCAGCTCCTCACTCCTCCAGCTCTCTCCTCAGACTCCCTACTGAGACTGACTCTTGGGACTGACTAACTCCTCCCCTCAGGCCTGGATGTTTTAAAGGGGAACTGGCTTAAGGCAGCCAGTAGAGCTCCCCCTTCAGGTCTGGGGTGGAAGGTGGGGTGTGCTGTGTGAACCAAGTTGTAATTCCCTCCTTGCATCGGTGGATCTTGTGGCAATCCCCGCAGGGCTGCCACACATTCACAAATGTTGTGTTCTGAATGCAAGTGTAAAACCGGCCTAATGCAGCAGCTCCCTGCAGGGTCTGACAATGCTGATAACATGGAAACTACAAAGGGTAGAATAATGATTTTACATGTTTGTAAAAGGTCTGCACAGGTCCTATTCAAGGGTAATATTAGTATAATACTGAAAAATGACCTGACAGTGTCCCTTTAAGGGTGTGCCATTGTGGTTGTAAAGATGGTTACCTGGGTAGAGGTTCACTCAGATGTTTTGCGCTCTTGATCTGAACTCCTCTGCTCCACATGGTGCTTTTTAAAGATGTATGAGGGACATAATGGGACGACTGTTATCTGAACCCTATAAGCAACTAATGCAAACTTTCCTGGAACGTTTGTAAGAGGAGACTATCTACACTCTGGGACAAGTCAGCAAAACTTCTGGATGTCACAGAAACGTTCCTGAAACCCTTTGGAAATGAACCCTTCTGCAAGGTTATGGAGGATAAGGATTCCCACGCCCTCCAGATAGGGGCAGACTGGAGAACATTGTTCATCAAGGCGATCTAGCCGGTCTCTAATATCTGCAAATCTCTGCACTTTATTTTTCTGTTATTCAACTGATTATAACATATAAAGCGATCAGATGACAGATGATTTCCTTCCATTCTGGAGGCGCTCCTGGAACAGATGGGGCTATATTTGATATTAGGTTATGGTTGGGATTAGCAGATGTGAATTTATAGAAATGTCTGTTTCCCACTTGCAGCATATTCAATGTGCCGCACAGTAAATTATTCTGGATGATTCAGTCTAATAAATACACGTTTAATGATAAGAATCAATAATTAGCTAAAAAGTTGAAGTATTCCTGATCCATTGAAGGTTTTTAGATATTTGTATCTGATTGAGTCGCGGGGGCAATGGGAAACTCGAGTATCCGGGCCCTCACTGTAGTCGGGGATATCATGATGGCCTGCCCAGACCTGTGGCCCCGGGAAACGAACTTTTGAAAAAGGGGGAAAAATTGGGAGAAATAATAGTTGATAAAGTTTGTCGTGACGCCACCCGCAGCTTCTGGTGATTGAGCACCAGCGCTGCTTCAGTCCTCCGGAGGGTGGTGGTATAGCAGCCGTAATGGTACAGCTCCCTGCAGGTGGAGCTAACCACCCCAGGGCAGGGATGCACCGGTGATGGTATGGGTGCTGTAATGGATGGATGAGCCGGGGCCTGGCCGGAAGACCGGGGCGCGGGGAAGGAACGGACACACACACCCCTGGTTGCTCTTTACCTTTTTACTGGTATTGAAGCAGGTAAATCGTCCAGAGTACCACCAGGTGTTCAGGATGCACTTCTGGGTCTCCACAGTGCGTGGGTATAAGGCCTCCTCTTTACTTTTCCCCGTGTGTGTGTGAAGCCCCCGCCTGTGTAAAACTTGGCTGGCCTCCTCTACTCTCTCGTCCTCCTCCTGTGCTGTCGTCGGGATACCTTCTGCTGACTACCGCTGATTCTCTCCCCGCAGTGCCTGGCTCCCTGGTATGTGACTGTGTAGGAGTCCGGGAGACTGAAGTCTCCACAGTTTTCCGGTGTTCTCCACTGGGCCTGGTGCACTCCTTTGGGCGCGGACTCCGGTGTCCGGTGGTTGCACGGGGGTGAACCTAACACTGGCTCCACTGTCCCCCACTGTTCTGCCTCTTCTCCTTGCCTCTCAACCCCACTCTTGGGTCTTGCAGGGCTACCGGAGACTGGTCAGAGTGACTGGCTTGGGCCTAACGCAGCACCGAACACCAGCACTTCTTTGCAGCTCTTGTAGCGTCTGCCACACTCTGTCTAACTCCGCCCCCAGCACCAGCATTTATAGGGGATCCTGCCTAAAAGCAGTAGGTGGTGCTCCCCCTACCCCTACTGAGCTGGGGTGGAAGGTGTTGCGTGCAACTGTGTACCCGCTGTGGAAACCCATCCATGCTGCTGGAGAGTCTGTGGGTACCTATGGTTAGCAGGGCGCCACATGATCATTTTTCAACTGCATCTCCAATGCAGATCATTCTGTCGCCATGACAACAAACTACAAACAAGCCCTATGTAGTCTGACAAAAGTGTCATCTATCTGTCTCCTTCTTTGTCTAATCAACCATTGGAAATGGGCTAAATGGTGCAACCCTTTCTATCCTAGGGGAAGTCTTGACTATCCTAGGGGCACTCCTGACTATCCTGTGTGCACTCCTGACTATCCTGTGTGCACTCCTGACTATCCCAGGGGCAGTCCTAACTATCCTAGGGGCAATCCTGACTATTTTAGGGGCAAGCCTGACTATCTCAAGGGTGGTCCTACTATCCTAGGAGCGGTCCTGACTATCCTATTGGTGTTTCTCACTATCCTAGGGGTAATCCTGATTATCTCAGGGGCGGTCCTCACTATCTTAGGAGCGGTCGTGACTATCCTATAGGCAGTCCTGACTATTCTAGGGGGATACAGACTATCCTAGGGACAGTCCTGACCATTCTAGTGGTGGTTCTGACTATCCTAGGCGTGGTCCTGACAATCCTAGGGACATTCTTGACTATCCTAAGTGCAATCCTGTCTATCCTAGGGGCAGTTCTGACTCCCAGGGGCGGTCCTAACTAATCTAGGAGTAGTCCTGACTCCCAGGGGCGGTCCTAACTATTGTAGGGGTGATCCTGACTATTGTAGGGGCAGTCCTGACTATATTAGGGGTGATCCTGACTATCCCAGGGGCAGTCCTGACTATTGTAGGAGTGATCCTGACTATTCCAGGGTCCTTACTGACTATTGTAGGGATGATCCTGACTATTGTAGGGGTGATCTTGACTACCCCAGGGTCAGTCCTGAATATTATAGGGGTGATCCTGACTATTCCAAGGTCAGTCCTGACTATTGTAGGGGTGATCCTGACTATTGTAGGGATGATCTTGACTACCCCAGGGTCAGTCCTGACTATTGTAGGGGTGATCCTGACTATTCCAGGGTCAGTCCTGACTATTGTAGGGGTGATCCTGACTATTGCAGGGGTGATCCTGACTATTCCAGGGGCAGTCCTGACTATATTAGGGCTGATCCTGACTATCCCAGGGGCAGTCCTGACTATTGTAGGGGTGATCTTGACTACCCCAGGGTCAGTCCTGACTATTGTGGGGGTGATCCTGAATATCCTAAGGTGCGGTCCTGTCTATGCGCCTTCTTTACAATTTCAAAGATATGGGCCTTTTTATTTAGTGCTAATTTTTAGGTTCTTTACAAGGGGGTGTGGGTCACTGGATAATAATGCAAAGCACCATAAACACTCACCGACAGAGAATCCCATGAGCCTCGCTACAATGCAAAGACCATAAAAATTAGCTCTAAACAAAAATGAATATATCTCTGGAAATGTATAAAAAAAACAACAACAGAAAGAGAATACTCAGGGGTGCAACAAGAATTAAATATGAGAAAAAGCTGCACCCTGGATCTGCTGATGCTCTTCACCAAATGATGAAACATTGGAAAGTATCAACCCTCCTTCATATTCCGATGTGTGTACAGATCCGAATCAGTAGGGGGCCCATAGAGCCAGACAAGACACTCCATTTATACTGTTTGCTCATTTGCTGTAATGTGCAGTTGGCCCTGGCTTCTTTTCCGCATTAATTATTTATGTTTGCTCATCTCGGAGCTCTGGGAATATTAAAACTTGTTTTGCTTGTATGTGAAAGCTGCAGATATATATTTTATAGACGAGCTCCACATTCAGGGCCGGTTTTAGGCAAAGTGGGGCCCCTGGCAAAAGGTTAAAGTGGGGCCCTAAATGCTCACATATTGCACCGTCACACTCAGACATTTGGGTTACATGCACAAGCGCCGAATTCAGACTGGTGAATGAGCGCGATCTATAATATTCAACTCATTCAGCGCTTGTTTCCGGCCTCTATACACTGGATGATGGAGAATGATGGGTGCAGAGCAATCACCGGTAGAGCAATCTGTCCTCTACAGGATCATGTTATCGGCAGCACTTCTGCAGTCTGCAGCAGGGGATGTGCTGTCGAGAAACATGCAATCACCCATTTTGCTCGTTTATTGGGTGATTGCCGACCTGTTTACACCTAGGAACTCTCATCTGTGCTGGTGGGATTTATAAATGTGGATGTTCCATACACGACACACGCGGTATGTGACACACACACTATATATTACACATATACACCGAGCACACACACATAGACACACACATATGTGACACAAACACTATATATTACACGTATACACCGAGCACACACACATAGACACACACGATATGTGACACAAACACTATATATTACACATATACACCGAGCACACACACATAGACACACACAGTATGTGACACAAACACTATATATTACACGTATACACCGAGCACACACACATAGACACACACGATATGTGACACAAACACTATATATTACACATATACACCAAGCACACACACATAGACACACACATATACACCTAGCACACACATAGACCAGAGGCTGGCTGGTGCCTCTAGCCCCGAGTGGCAGTTTTGGTCTGAGTTGAGGAGCGGAGGGGGGGGCTATTGGAATTTTCGGATGCCCGGGGGGAAGGGGGAGCTATCAGGCCACCGCAGCCCTAGATGTGGGCTATACCACCAGCCCAAGGGGCACTTGCCCCCCTGCCACCTGGGCCAGTCCACCCCTGACATAGACACACACATCCATTCCCATCATTGTCTGTCACACAGGACGGCTCCTCCAGGGAGACTCGCTCTTTCTAACCTCTGATCCTCTGACCAGGAGATGGGGATGGTGAACTCAGGACTCCTTATATTGATTAAAAATGACCTACAAGTGTTTAACAAAATAGATTTACAAACTGGAGAGTCAGTAAGAGGAATGTTTCCATATCATCATCTACTTATATGTTATCTTTAATAAGATCTGCTATATTCTTCATATTAAAACAATATATTTGAATAAAGCCCCATCCTGGTGTCTTGTGCTGTTCTGGGGTAACTAGTGGAAATATTGACTTTAAAGGAGTTGTCCAGAATTCAATAAACATGACTGATTTCTTTCAAAAACAGTGCCACCCCTGTCTACAGGTTGTATGTGATATTGCAGCTCAGCTTAATTGAAGGGAGTGGACCTATGCTGTAATACCACATGCCTCCTGTACACAGGGGTGGCGCTGTTTTTGTAGAATGTAGTAAAGTTTTATTAATCCTGGACATCCCCTTTAAAGCCTTGTAAGTTCAGTTTGATAACTGGCTACAAATGTAGGAATTAAGGAGGTCCCCAAACGCTAATTACTCCCATCATGAACATGTGAAGATTGAAGCCTGTGGGGGGCGCTCCTGCTGCTATTATATGACAATTACAAGGATTTTTATAACTTTTACCACTGAGCGATTTTTCGTTTTTTGTTTTTTCCTCACTTCTTCCAAGAGCCAGAACTTTTTTATTTTCCTTCCACATCGCCGTAGGAGGGCTTATCTTTTTGCGGGATGAGTTGTACTTTTGAATGACATCATTCATTCTACCACACAATGTCCTGGAGAATGTCCTGGAGAATGAGAAAGAAATTCCAAGTGCTTTGAAATTGCAAAAAAAAGTGCAATTCCATGATTTTTTTTTAGTTTTTTAGTTATCATGTTAACTATATGGTAAATGTGACTCCATAAGTTGATTATCTGGATCAGAATAAGAACATACTGAATATTTTTTTCATTTCAATAATGAAAAAAAATGTGCTTTATTCGCCATTTTCCGAGACCCATGATGTTTTAATTATTGAAGATACAGGGCTATGTGAGGACTTACTTTATGTGCCCTGAGCTGACATTTTTACTGATACCATTTTGAGTCAGATACATTTGGATCGCCTTTTATTGCATTGTATTGTAACAACGCGGTGGCCCATAATTCTGGTGTTTTTATTTTTTTCCCGTTACACCATTCACCAACTGGATAAAGTTACTTCATATATTGATAGCTTAGATTCTTATGAATGCAGTGATACCAAATATGTGTATTTTTTTTATTTTTTTTTACTGTTGTATTGCTATTTTTAGGTCAGCTCCATTGGGGGCCCGTAAGAGAGTAGGGGACCAGGGCACCTGCCCAGTCTGCCCCCCCCCCCTCCATCTCCCCTAACGCCAGCCCTGTCCACATTAAAGTGAAGATCTACAGCTTGTTGTATCTTGTAACCTGCCCTGTATATGCTGCATGATTTCTAATGTCAAATTAAAGGGACAGACGTAGAAGTGTATTGCTGCAATACCTGACCTAGCCCATTGACAGGAGTGGCGCCATTTCTAGAAGAGATGCTTTTTTGCTTTTGCTTTTTTGTTATACTTTACAACACCCACACCAGATTTCTAAGCCTAAAGGAGGTTTGTCCTTTCAGAAAATGCCTCTTCTCTGGCTGCAGTTTCTTAAGAAAAGAAATAAATAAGTACTTTCTTCGACCTCCTCGGGTCCATGGCTGAGTCACCGCTGCTGTGCCTATAAAGACATATATGTTGCCCCCCTTCATTATGTAGTAATGTCCTCCAATCTGTACTAATGGTCGCTATCCTGGGTCCCTTCCAGGTATATGTCCCCCATCCTGGACTCCTTCAAGGTAGATATGTCACCAATCCTGGCATATCTATATCCCACATCCTGGACCCCTTCCTGGTATGTACGTCCTCCAGCCTAGCACATATGTCCCCTTTCCTGTGCATCTTCCTGGTATATATGTTCCCATCCTGGTATATATGATCCCTATCCTGGTATATATGTCTCCCTTCCTAGTATATATGTCCCCATCCTAGTGTATATGTCCCCCATTCTGGGAACCTTTCTGGTATATTCTTGGCCTTTTCCTGGTATATTTATTGCCAAGACTGGTATATATGTTCCCCATCCAGGTATGAATGCTCCCCATCCTGGGCCCCTTTTTGTTATATATGTCCCCCATCCTGGTTTCCTTCCTGGTATATATGTACCCCATCCTGGTATACATGTTCTCCATCCTGGGCATCTTCCTGTTATATATGTCCACCATTCTGGTTTATATGTCCCCCATCCGGGTCTAGATATTTTCCCCATCCTGGGCATCTTCCTGGTATATATGTCCACCATTCTGGTATATATGTCTCCCATCCTGATATATGTGTCCCATCCTGGTATATATGTCTCCCATCTCGGGACCTTTACTATACATGTTCCCCATCTTGAGCCCCTTCCTGGTAGAATTGTCCCCCATCCTTGGTCCCTTCCAGGTGTATATGTTCCCCATCTTGGGCCCCTTCTTGGTATATATGTTTCCCATCCATCCTGAGCCCTTTCCTGGTATATGTGATATCTACATTAATGATGTTTTTCTTGAGGATCTTTTTGGACCCGATCTCCTGCAGAATCCTCCTAACAATAAACCCTCCAAAAATGCTTGGCAAATACTTCCTAGTCTATCTATGGTGGATCTACTTTGTGGGTCTGATGAGGAGGTTTATGAGCAATTTTCTTTTTACCTGGAGAAGTTTTGAAAAATGTCTGGTGTTAAAAAAAATGATGCATCACCGTTATGAAGCAGATCCTGACTGAACCCAAAGAATTGTCCAGGCAAAATTGGACAAAAAATACTTCAGAAAAAAATCTAATTTAGACACCTTCAAAACCTAAAACTCCATGAAAAGGAACGTTTATAAAGCAGTTTCCTCTTGAAGGAATCCTTGCACATATGGTCCTAAATGTAAATGAGGTCTCCTCGCACAGGTGGAAGACTCAGCCAACTTAGGAAAGGGTTTTATTAGGCATTTCTGCAAAAATTGCATAGGAATTGGGGTCACAGGGGTCTACAAGAAGAATGCCGCACTGCCGAGATCAGCACATCAATGTAGAGAAAGCATTAACACTGCAAAGAGCCATTTCTAGGTATTGTTACACATCACAATGCACTGTAGGGTCTGGTAGACAAGGGGCCAAGGATGGTGATGAAGAAAACAAAGGATAGTCCTTTTTACATTTGAAGGGTTTTTGCTCTTTTACTTGCTGTCATGGAGTGTGGTAGTGTCAGGCGGCTGCTGTAAGGGGCTTTATTTTTATCGTTTCTTCATTCCCTTCAATTTAATTTAAGTAACACACAACATAGTGATCTTTTCACATGTAAGGCCGGCTTCACACGGTTTTGTGGTTTCAGGTTCTGTCTGGTTTGAACCAGGACAGAACCTGATTTGGTTTTGGCCCCATGTGTCCCTATGGTGCCGGATTGGTCTTATTTGGTCTCCGGTGGTGCCGGATTGGTCTTATTTGGTCTCCGGTTTTCGGCTGGATCCGGTTGTGTTCGTTTTTTGCTCTGGACACAAAATCGGAGTCTACAGCATTTTTTTGTGTCCGGTGCAAAAAACGAGCAAAAACGGATCCTCCTGGATCCGAGGTAATCCAGCGCCCATAGCATGGGAGTCTATGGCGCTGGATCGCCCCGGATCCAGCAAAAAAATCAGCCTGGTTCCTGGAAGCCTTTTATGGCCACTTTACACGCGGCAACAGGTTGATAGAAAACGGCAGGTGTCGGAGACAATTGTACCTTTTACCTTCAAAACACCTTGAAGTGGCTGCGTGTAATTCAGGTATCTGCAAGGTGTTTTGAAGGTAAAAGGTACAATTGTCTCCGACACCTGCCGTTTTCTATCTACCTGTTGCCACGTGTAAAGTGGCCATTAGAGATCAGCGCTAGCTTTGTAATGCTGTTGTGCTTATTCAGCACCATGGGCAGCAGCTGCATTTCAGAGCCACTGCTGGACGTTCAGCACCATGGGGAGCTCCAGTGCTCACACGGGCTGAACGTTCAGCACCATGGACAACTGCACAGTACAAAATGCTGAAATTTCAGCACCGCGAGCAACTCCCCTGCAAACGCAGGCTGAAATTACAGCACTGCGGACAGCAGCAGCAATGAGCCGAAACGAATCCTGTTAAAAACAGGATCGGAGGCCATATTTGCCCTCAGTTTCTGCTCATATGGTGCTTTCAGGTTCTGTCCGGTGCATCCTGCAAAACACCGGACAGAACATGACAGTACAAAACCGTGCAGTGAAGCCGACCTAACCTCCTACCAAGGGCGTAACTACAACAGGAGCGGAAGTTTCAATTGCATCGGGGTTGTAGGGGGCCCCAAAAGTCATTTGATCTATAGAAAAAGACTAATGCTATTAAAGATTTGCAATAATTGTAGCTTTCTCATCGGGACCCATGAGATTCAAGTTACGCCACTGCCTCCTATACATATATATTTTTTCAGATCTAGTAGAAATATAACCACAAATAGTTCCGAAACCATCGAAGTGGAAAATCTGAAGTTCCTGTTATATGTAACATCTAAGTCAGAAAAAAAAGCATGAAAGGGAAGATCATATGGAAAGTGTTAGACATTCCATCAAGTGGATGAGGCTGAATGGCTCATGGCTGTGTGTACATGGTGCTACAATGTGCAGAGACTACACGCAGGAAGAGTTCCTTGACCTCATGTGTCAGAGGAGATGGAGGGAGCTCCTGTTGTTTGTCTTTTTTTGTGCCTCTTCCAGCTGTTTCCAATCATCCTCTCTCTTCTCTTTTTACATGCACCAGGAGTTTTATGTGCTCCAACTTGACTCTTGTCCAGAAATGTTGTTTAGACTGTAGATAGGAATCGCACGGTAAATCAACTGTGGTTTATCTGCATCCCAGGGTGTATGTTCTCTGTCATCCTGCTGGGTTGTGATGACCATTTTTTTTTACTTAGAGAAAATATCACAGTGATAAATTCTATAGGTACAGGGATTGCAATCGCACCCAGGCTCTCGAACCTAAGTGGCCCAAAAGCCCTTTTGGTCTATGTGAAAAGAACAAGACTATGATTCAAAGTACAGTGTGTTCCCCCAGTGGCCCTGAGCAGCTACTTGTGGAGTGGCCTAGGGGGCATTTGCCTCCCTGCCCCCTGGATCAGTCCGGCACAGACTATGAGGATATAGACACAGTGTCTCTTGACCTGAGGGAAACTGTGGGGGAACATAGCCGCCTTGTGCCCACTATCTGCGTTCAGGGCAGGCAGCTTTTTTCTCCATTCATCCACTGGAGCTCGCTTCCCACTCTGCAGCTATAATTTGATATGCTGTCGAGATGCAGAACCGCGGTGTCCTGCACCACAGATGAGATAACACTGCATACAAACGCTCCAATTACTAATCGTGTGCATGCAGCCTTAAAGACATACAATAATTGAGGGGCCCCATTGGAGATTTGCTTTGGGACCCATGAGCTGTTGTCAAGGAGTAGATAAAGGTGATGGCATTTGTATAGATTATTATTATTATTTATTTATATACCAACATTAATTCCATAGTGCTGTACCTGAGAAGAGGTTACATACAAAATACAGATATAGGTTACAGTGAACAAATTAAAAATGATAGACTGGTATGGAGGGGAGAGGCTTTCATTCTACAGGATAATGGGTGAGACAGTAGGTTGGGGGTTGTGGCAGCTCCGGTGATAGTGAGGTGGCAGCTCTGGTGGTGGTGAGGTGGGATCTCCAGTGATGATGTGGTGGCATCTCTGGTGTTCATGAGACTTGAGGTCCGGTGGTGGTGAGGTGGCAGCTCCGGTGGTGGTGAGACAGCAGCTACGTGGTGGTGGTGGGGTGGCAGCTCCAATAGTGGTGAGGTGCAGCTCCGGTGGTGGTGGAGTGGCAGCTCCAGTGGTGGTGAGGTGCATTCCGATGGTCATGTCGTGCCAGCTCTGGTGGTGGTGTTGAGGCGGCAGCTTCAGTGGTAGTGAGGCAGCAGTGTGGTCATTGCAGGCTGTAGGCTTTCCACATGTGATGGGCGTTCAAGTTCTATCTGAAGGATCCAAGCGTGGTGGATAATCGTATGTGTTGTGTCGCAGAATTCCAAAGGATGGGGGATATTGAGGAAAGTCTTGGAAGCAATTGGGTGAGGAACAAATAAGTGTTGAGAAGAGGAGGAGGTGTTGGGAAGACTGGAAATTATGTGAGGGAAGATATTGGGAGAATTTGGAGCCAATGGAGGGGTTTGCAGGGGAGAGAAGTAGGGGAGAGAAGTGGATCAGTCGGGCAGCAGAGTTAAAGCCACAGAGGAGAATGTTGCAGTAGTCAAGGAGGGAGATGATGAGGGCATGCACTAGCATTTTCATAGATTGGGAGTCTAGGAAAAAACAGATTCTCCAAATATTTTTGATCTGGATGCGACAAGAGGTGATGAGAGTTTGGATGTGTGGGTTGAAGGACAGGGCAGAGTCTGCGGTTACTCCGAGGCAACGGATTTCAATTGCAGCTGATTTTAGATACTCAAAAACTGTTGACAGGTTGGGTTGCCAACTTTCCAGAAATTCTAAGACAGTCCATAAAAAAGGCCACTTTTTTACCCTTTTCTTAAAAATGTTTTAATGTATCCGTCTTTATTTGAATAATCTGTACGCAGAAATTATACAGATTATTTTGATCATAATGATCATCATTTTACAGTGAATGCAGTTCAAGTCTTCCTATCAGAATTATGGTCTGTAGATATAGATCACTTATAATCATAATGATGGAATGGTTTTCCAATGTGCCTTTAAAAAAATATTGTCTGTCTGTGAAAAGTAAAAGAACAAGATGGCAAACCTGGTGACAGGTTCCTTTAGAACAGGGGTCTCCACCCTGTGGCTTGGGAGTCACATATGGCTCGCGAAACCATGATGTGTGGCTCGCAACTTAATTTTCATTTTTACAAGTTATTCTCATCTAATTATTTAGCAAATGTCATTACTTGTCTTGTTAATTCTGATACGAGTCCAGGAGCCAAAGAAGAGGAAATTCGTCAAATCTATTGCACAATATTGATTAGGGCGGATGGTTATTTAGTGTTTTATCTAGATAGTTGGCCATTTTTAGACATTCTTCTAATCAAACCCACAGTGCAACGGTCTCCTTTTGAGTATTATACCCTGGATTTCACATTACTGTTGCCATATGTGCTCCATGGGGGGTAAACATACACTATGTATTAAAGTAGAAGGAAGGTAATAATTAGCTGGTATGTACAAAGCTGGAACTATTCTGAGTCCTCATGAATAACTACTGCCTGAAGTATCAATTTCTTACATATTTCGTATTGACTCTCATACTCACTTGCAACCATCCTCAGATAGTTCCAACTCATTCCAATTCGGCCACACTGACTTGTAATGAGAGTCCAGGAGAAACGGAGATGATTTTCTCTGAAATCTTGTATTTAAGCACAATGTAGCAGGTAAAAAGAGTAATCCAAGTAAGAGCAGTATAATATTTGGATCCAAAGATGGCTACAGCACAATAATAATGGGGAAGAAGGGAGGAGCAAGCTAACATCACAGACTACAGGAGGGAGGAAGGGACAAACTACTAAAGGCAGGGCTGCCTAGCAACAACAAACTGCAATGCACAGTACAGAGAACACACAATGAATTGTTCCCATTCATGGGACACAACAAGGACTGCCAACCAGTGCCAATAATAAGATACCAATTACTCATTGGTTTGGTTCATCTGCCTCTGCAACAGTGATGTGCTGTACTCATATGTGGTCATTCCAGCCAATCACCAGTCAGCGATGATGTTTATATAAGGCCAGTGATTGGCTACAGCAGTCATGTGAATCTATGTGACCTCATCACTGCTGGACAGTGAATGAAGAGAGCGGCAGTGGAGCATGCGGGGTTGATATTAACAGAATTTTTTTTTTTAACTTATTGTTGTCATATTGCCTAGTTTAACATAATTTAAGAAATAATAAAAGCTTTGGACAATCCCTTTAATTGCACTGGGGAGTAACAACTTATTCTTAGGCTTTCTATTAATGGAACCACGGCATTGCATAAATGAAAAATGATCTATGGTATTGGTTACCTCCCGGACCGGCGCCGCTGCTCTTCATATCCGCAGCCCTATGCTGTTCTGCTCTGACAGAATAATGAAGGCTAAAAATGATCAGCAGCTGTTGATTGGCTGCAGCAGTCATGTGACATTGTTTATGTCAGGAGACTGGCGAGAGTTACAGGGCTGAGAGTGGAGGCGCAGCGCTGGTGCGGGAGCTAAGTGTAACATTGGGTTTTTAAACTTTGTAGCAACTTGGAGTAAATAAATAATATGCACATTTTCAACAGTGGACCTCTCCTTTAAATTACTTTCATTGAAGTAAATTACAGGTAAAGGTTATTCACTATTTACAGTAGGAGTTGTCCAGAACAAAGACATTGATGAACTCTCAGTAGGATAGAATTATCAATATTAGATCAATGGGGTCCGATAGCACTACGTTCAGCTGTTTCCAGGTTCAGTTATGGAAGTTCATGGTGCGTGATGCAGGAGCACCACATCGCCATCCTCTGTGTAGTGGTCATTCCTATGTACTGCATCTTTGTTCCCAATCACTTGTAAGGGTATTCACAAGTTTGCAGGTTATCCACTGTCCTATGGTTGGGGGATAACTTCCCGATTAGTGTGTTCTGACCATTGGGTTCCAATTCGAGACCAAGAACCAGGACTCCATAGAGCCCCACGTTATTGGAGCAGTGATCAATCAGGCGCACCCCCTCTTTATTCATTCTTAATGGGACCATTGGAGATAGTTGAACTGGTCATCGTCACTTTCATAAGAATAAATGGAGCGACCCTGTGCATGATTGATCACCACTCCATTGTCATGAGGCTCCCAAGATTTCATGATCAGTGGAGATCCCAGCAGTTGGACTCCCAGTGATCGGGATGTTATCCCCCATCTCATGGATAGTAAATAACTTCATGGGTGTACCCAGGATCAAAACTAAGGGGGCAAGCCATGGCCCCCATCCTGTATATGACACACCCCGTGGGGGCCGTGGGGTACTCAGAACCAGGTCTGATGATGTCGTCGGGGAATGAGATGTCACGGTGGCGTGACTCGGTCCATGGCCCTGGAGCGGTCAATAAAAGGGGAAAGAAAGTTTTAGTTGCTTTAAGGGGGTTTACTGAACATGGGACCTGGGGGTGACACTTGTTCTCGTGATGCCACTCTCTGTCACGTGTCCTACGTCACTAACGTGCGTTCTCCCTAACTTCACTCCCTCCTGGTTGCTCCCCTAAACTCTGCTCATCCCCCATCCCTTCTACCTTGGTTCCTCCCTTCCAGGCAGGATTAGGGACTGTGCTCTCCCTTAGGAGCAATATCGCCCTAACCCTGACCTGGAGTGGTGTAGTGTTGGCCTGGGTGTCTGGATACTGGTCAGTGTCTGCCACTTACCTGAGAGTGGGGTACTACACCTCTGGCTGGGGTGCAGTACCTCTGTGGCAACTGGACCCGCAGGGGCACCACATATATATGCCTTCATTCTTTATATATGGTCGCCCATCCTGCATATGTGATCCCCCAACCTTTTGTTCATGGCCCCCATCTCTCCCCCAGACCTCCCATGGTTTACCGAGGAGGGAGCCACGGTAATGGAGTGGGGGTGCCGGAGGCAGGTCTCAGAGTGTTAGGGCACAGCTGCAGGACCGGAACTGGGATTAGTGGCGGCAGCGAGCGGTGGGCGCTGCCATGTTCTTTTTGCCTGGCTGCATTCATTAACAGTGTGCAGCTGGTCGGTAGAGGTTGAGACTTCAACAAAATGGCCACAGCCAAATGGAGATCCATGTCCATTTTGTAGAAGTCTCAACCTCTACTGACTGGCTGCACACTGTTAGTGAATGTAGCTGGCCACAAAAACGGTGCTGCCGGCCACAATACAGTATTATTATTATATTTTTTGCTTCTGAGGTGGGGCAGCTGTCCCCTCGCCGCTCACTGGGTATGCCTGTGAATAACTTACAAACTTGAGAATACCCCTATATTCCTGAGCTGCGGTACCCCAGAAACATATAGTTCAGGTGGCTCAGTGGTTAGCACAGCAGACTTGTAGCACTGGGGTCCTGGGTTCAAATCCCAGCAAGGGCAGCATCTGCAAGGAGATTATATATTCTCTCTGTGTTTGTGTGGGCTTCCTCCCACACTTCAAAGACATAGTGATACCGAATGTAGATTGTGAGCTCAAATGGGGACAATGTAAAGTGCTATGGAATTAATAGCACTATATAAGTGAATACATATTATTATTCTTACTCTGTGAACTTCTACATGTAGATACAGCCGAACTGTTTGCTTACCAGTTATTGGACCCCCACCAATGACTTATTCTAACAATAGGTCACCAATAGCTTAATACTGGACTACCCAGATTTGCATATAATCAGTCATAAGTTTAACCTACAAATGTTCCTAGAACTGTTTCTTTAGCAATTCCCACATGCTACATAATATTTAGAGAGACCAAGATTAGGATACATGCAGCTGGATATAATGTAACTGTAGATTGGTCTCATGCTGTGACTCCAAGCTGGGAGAGGGAAAGATAGAGACACATTATTTAGTGTTTTGACACAAAGCTATACTTTTTGTTGTATTTTTTTCTGAGAAAGGAGAAGGTTTAATGTTAAAGGGATCCTGTCACCTCCAAAACGCCACCTAAGCTTCAAAATCATGTCCCTGCAGCATCCTATCACTAATCTCACACTGCTTTTGTCTCAGAAAAGCATCCTGTGAAAGTGGAGAAAAACGTTTTATAACTTACTCATTAGCGATGTTAATTAGCAGGGGCTATATTCTTTAGTCCCTAGGGTGGGCCCTCTTCGTCATAAGATCACGCCCTAATAGGCCCTAATAGGAGTGATCTTCTATTCATGTTGTATTCAGTGCCTCCCTGCTCTCCACGATGCTGCCTGGGCTGTAATGACGCAAATCGCGTCATTTCCGGCATCGGGTGACATCAGTACACCCGCGCCGCTCTGTAGGCTTCTAGCACCGCATTGCGCATGCGATGCTTGAATCAGTACACAGCGGCGTGGGTGTACTGATGTCACCTGATGCCGGAAATGACGCGATCTTATGATGAAGAGGGCACGCCTTAAGGGCTAAAGAATATAGCCCCTGCTAATTTACATCACTAATGGCCACTTTACACACGGCTACATTTCTAGCTTATCTACAGGTAACTTACTGGTTGCAGTGAAATCATGAAGACATTATTCCATTTGTACACAGCAACAAGATAGAACCTTGTCTCCATGATTTCACTGCAACCAGTAAGTTACCTGTAGATAAGCTAGAAATGTAGCCGCGTGTAAAGTGGCCATAACGAGTAAGTTATAAAACCTCTGGTCCTAATAGGCACAGATGCTGAGAAGGCATTCGACAGGGTGGACTGGACACTCCTGCGCCATACACTCGCGGCCTTCACCCTCCCCCCGGTTCTGATAGAGGCTATTTTCAAGATGTACCATCTCCCATCAGCGAGACTGCGCATTAATAATCTGTTATCAGATCCATTTTTGATACCGAACGGCACAATGCAGGGATGCCCCCTGTCACCTCTACTCTTTGTGCTTACCATGGAACCACTCTTGCGTAGCATCCAACTATGTACGGAGATGGAGGGGGTAGTGACACAGAGATTTCACCATAAATCTGCAGCGTTTGCTGATGATTTGTTGGTTGTCCTTTTTAACCCTGACAGGGGCATTCCTGCTCTTCTGGACATCCTGGAGAACTATGGCCGCCTCTTTAATTTACAAAATCAACCCGACCATATCTGATGCTCTCAGTGTTAATGTCCCCAAAACCAAAATTGACAGGTTTAAATCCGAATATCCGTTCACTTGGCCCCCGAAATATATCACTTACCTAGGGATAAAAATAGGCCGCACAGCAAGAGACCTTTTGGATCTGAATGTACTACCCTTGCTATCTAAGGCGGTAGCAGATGTGCACTCATGGAGAGCCCCCTATTTGTCCTGGATGGGCAGGAAAAATCTATTGAAGAGTTTGATTCTACCCAAATTTCTTTATATATTCAAAATGCTTCCAATCAGTATACCCATGTGGATACTTGCTAAAATGTGTTCATTCTTCTTCATCTGGGGCAATAGACGGTCACGAATTAGCACATCCACCTTATCCCTCCCGAGGCATAAAGGGGGAATGGGGGCCCCAGATGTTTTTAAGTACTATAGAGCCGCCATGATCTCCAGGGTTCTGGACTGGATCAGGGACCCACCTAACAACTTATGGCTGCTGATTGAAAATTCACTGACCCGATCCCTTCTGAGATCTATGGCTCTGCTACCAGACCTTGCAGCTAAAGTTCAAACCCCACGAAATAAACTGATACGAGAGGTCCTCAATATTTGGAAAAAAGTCTACAATATAATGACCCCCCCACTGTCCCTGATGGTACAGGATCTTGTTGGTTGGATACATCCCCCACCTCAGACAAACCCAGACAATATCATAGATTCTCCGGCATTGCACCCTACACCAATAGACAGGTTATTCTCGGACGGAGCCTTGCTAACACATGGCGAAATTAAAACGGAAGGACCTCTAATGAATATCTCGCTTCTGCAGTACAACAGTTTAAAAAGTTATGTCCCCCGATACATACGGACCTCGAATCTATCCAGACCCCTCACTTTCTTCGAACAACTATGTGCACACACCCACCCACCCGAATCCTATCAAAACTATACTAACATCTGATTTGCGAAACCGCTCACATTAAGCGAGCTTATCTAGGCCTATGGGAGAGGGATTTGAAAATCACATTCAATGAAGCACAGATTACCCAGATCTACAAGAGATCCCATGGCCCCTGACCTTGTGTGAAATTGCAGGAGAACTCGGTTAAGGTGATATCACGCTGGTACCGCATGCCGCCTCAACTCCATACTTGGAATCCCTCACTGACAGAAACGTGTTGGAGATGCAACATAGACAGGGGCACATACCTACACCTTTGGTGGAACTGCACAATCATCTAAACATATTGGGAGATGGTGTCGGGGGTGATCTCGGAGGTTCTAGAGAGAGACGCCGACCTATCGCCACAGACCACTCTACTGAATCTACAGTTGTGGCCAATGGACGCCACGGCTTCTAGAATGGCCAGCAATATCCTGGCGGCTGCCAAGGCTCTGGTCCCATTACATTGGAACACCACCCTTATCCCCTCCAGGACCCGACTTTTGCAGGAAATTGACTTGATATATAGAACGGCTGAATTGGCGGCTCTCTCCTATGGATCTTACCACCTATTTGAAAAAACATGGCCCCTTGGCTATGGTATAGATCTAAACCAGCATTTGCCAGAACACTCACGCTTACCTGATGATAAATTTATTTTTAAGATTTCTGATTATGCCATGATTCTATGGCTTTGAACCCAACATTTTTTGGGCTATACCCTAATGACTGCATCCCAATTATTATGGAGCAATGGTTCCCTCGGTCTCCCCCCTTGTCCCCTCTCTTCTAGATCACCACTTTCTACTCTACTTCTTACTTCTTTTTTGCATTCTATAACACATTATATGTAGTACTTTATCAATCTGGGTCATGAATATGACGACTCCTTCGTTGGATTGAATACACGGATCGGTTCTGACCTCGTTCGTTATACAATGGCTTACCCACTACTACCAGGACTTAAGCCTATTATAGTCATTAACTCAATCCCGTGTAGCTTCTGAGCGGCTGACCCAGGCTGCCTGACTCTCAATTGCTATGACTACATGTACTGTATGTTTTTCATATTTTATTATGTGTAACTGTTCATATACTTTTGCATATTTCTCTTTACTCAATAAAAAGAACATTAAAAGAAAGAAAGAGTAAGTTATAAAACGTTTTTCTCCACTTTCACAGGATGCTTTTCTGAGACAAAAGCAGTGTGAGATTAGTGATGGGATGCTTCAGGGCATGATTTTGAAGCTTAGGTGGTGTTTTGGAGGTGACAGGATCCCTTTAAGTGTGAAGATATATGTATACAATATATACAGTGGAACCTTGGATTACAATTTGTTCTGAGAGCGTCCAGACGAAATATCAGAGTCAAAAATTTGGCTCATCACAAGTTTATAAGTTCTGGCATGACAAACGGCAGTAGAGGTGGCCCATATGCTTCATAATAGTGAGATCACAGACCTCCAAGCACCAGGATGGATATTGGTCTCAATGCTGAGCTTTATTTGTGTATCCTACAAAACTAGTTACTTTGCATACTCGTCTACTATGGGTATTACCCAGCACATGTACTTCATTATGATTGAGCAATTTCTTTGATGATCTTGATCTTTCCTTGGGGTTGTTGTCCTGCTCGTGTTCCTGCGGGGCAACAACCTGAAGCAAACGTCAAGATTATCAAAGAATTTGCTCAATGACAATGAAGTACATGTGCTGGATTGGCCCCCCAGTCCCCAGACCTCAACCCAAACCCCTATATACATACCCAAGTGAGTCAACGGATATGCACCAACATTGAGAACATGTAGAAGAGACCTGGAAGCAGAACTTAGTCAAGACATTCTTGAATCTGATCGAGAGCATGCCTAGAAGCATTCAAGCAGTGTTGAAAGCCATAGGTAGATTTATAAAGTACTTAAAAAACAATAGAAAATGTAAACTTATATTTTTAGAAGCCAAACAGTAATATGACAAGACTCTGCACTACTAGTAACATTTATGTATGAGATGGCCAAGATGATTGTTGAGTGTAGTCTCATGCTCAAAGCTGATGTGGATGGTGAGATCTGAATGCCGGAAAGTCAAATGTTCAAAAGAATGTTACCCTTTTGCTCATCAGTGTGTATATATATATATATATAATATATATGTGTGTGTTTTGGGGTATTTAGTCTCATTCTCCATAAAGGTATTTAAGAGCCTAAGGAAATGTGTCGTCAATGTAACTATCGGTACATATACAATGCCAATTAAGATATTATGGCACAATATGTTCAATTTCACCTTTTCAGCTTAGACATTGAACTATGACCCCTGAAATGCTTGGGAATTCCTGAGGAAGCACCAGATCCTGGTTTTCACTGTCCATAAACATCAGGCATTAATCAATGACGTGGTTGGGTTACACACGTGCCGCACCACTGTTTATATAAGTTTGGATTGATACAAGTGAAATAAGTCATGCAGGTTTGCCCAATTAAGTGTAATGTTTATGGAATGAGCGTTGTGGACACTCCTGCTCTCCGAAGACCGGGAGGTCTGTGAATGTTTAGCGCTCACTGCAGAATTGCTTCAGACACCGCGGATTATGGTGACCGATACAACAGATCACACCAGCAAAGCAACAAATAAACTCCATGATGATCCAGAATGCCTTTGTACCTATTGTATTTAGTTAGGCTGTAACTGTACATGTCCTATTTGAATTGTAAAATGCTGCAGAACATATTGGCGATAAAAAAATTGAAAAGTGTTATTATTAGAAGTGCTTTTTCCTAGAAATTGAAAAAAAACTTGGGGCAAAAACAAATAAATTGAGATATTTCTGAAATAATGACAATATTGTTGTTTTATGGTGACTACGGTACAGTACCGTAATTTTGACCAAAAAATGTTTTTATTGGTTTTTATGCAGCATTTCTTTATTACCTCTTCGTTTGTGACACAGTCATAGTATCCCCTTTTGTGACGAATTGTGAATTGTCGCTCTCACATATGTAGCAACAGTTCTCCACTTAGTGCCCCGATCATAGTAACATTGCCCCCTTTAGTGTAAAATAAAGTAATAATTTCCCCTCATTTTTTATTATTTAATACTGCACAGTATAGTATAGTGACGCGCACACAGGGCTGTGGTACTCGGCTCTCGGGCTCTCTCTCAGTCCGGGAAGTCACGGGTGGCCATCCCGAAACCGTGGCCCTGGGGGTCAACTGAAAATGGGGAGATATTATTTACAGGGATTATGTACAGAGTTTTTGTCTTCGTGACGCCACCTGCTGAGTCTGGTGATGACCACCAGCGCCGCCACAGTCCTCCGGTGGCCGATGGTATTGTGTTCTTTCCCTCTCTTTCTCTTTCTTGGGATCTTTGCTCTCTTGGACCTCTCAGCTGAGATGGCCCTTCTAGTTCATTCAGGCTGGCTGCCTGGCTCCTTCCACCTCCCTCCTCTGACTCTTCTCCAACAGACTGCCTTCTGAGCTGACTGGTTCCCTATGGAGGCCACTATATCTCCTCCCGGGGTCCCTCTCACCCACTACTCTAGTGTGTGTGTGTGTCAGCTCTAGTTACCATAGTCCCAATTGCAGCGGAGTACTACACCACTTTTCTGGGTGCAGTGCCCCTTTTGTGGCACCTACGTAGTGGGGCGCCACAATAGAGTAAGAAAATAATCAGGTTTCCAGACTCTCAGCTCTACAGATACACCTTTAGTAATATACTAAATCATCTACTGACTAATACATCAAATAGAAACTACTCTCTTTTGAGAATTCTGGATCACCAGCTCCTCACTATTGGCTTTAAAGGAATTTTTGCTACCTCATCTGAGAGCAGCATGATGTAGGCAAAGAGACCCTGAATCCAACGATGTATCACTTTGATTACTGGGTGCAGCCGTTGTAATATAATCACAGTCTTTACATTTAGCAAAGCAGCTGAGTTGAGAAAGCTGCCACCGCCATCACCAGGCTCTGTATGTACAATGTACATAAACAGTGAGCTGCTAATCACAGAAGGTGGTGAGCCGGACTGCTGGGCACAATGCAATTTAATCCAGCAATGGTAAGGTCCTAGTACTAAAACAATTAAGTAGGCAACACCATAGACCTTGATAAGAGAGGAATCAATTAATTCTCTGTTAACCCTTACACCATACTGTCTTCAGATTGCAAAGCCAAAACCTGCTGACAGATTCCCTGTAAGGATACCTGTCTTTTGGTTCCCTTTCTAACTCTCTGACCTCTTTTTTAGTGTCGCATTTTCTAGCTCTTTTTAATCTTCTTTTCACCTAAAACATGTGCGAGGAACCTTTTTTTCCAAGAAGGGCTGTATCCATATTTCTACCATCATTTGGGGATCATACAAAATGATCAACTGCAAAATGGTCTTGCTGTATTTGGTCAAACAAATATTTAACTCCCCCCTAAGGTGATGGCCGAAACTGCTTCTCTTTTGTCAGATATTTGATGTAAGGTGGAACTGATGATGTTTCATAGTATTTAGGATGAAGATTGACATAACTCCTTTGAGTTCAATTCATAGAATAACATACTGATGCAGAGCAGGGGTCCCCAACCTGTAGCTTGGGCGCCTCATATAGCCCCCATGATACGTGGCTCGGGTCTGCCTTCTAGCTTCGTGCATTAGCACTAGGTCTAGGAAACAGCTATGAAGAGCAGGTCTCCAGATGGTGACTTTTGGGAGTAGCTCCACATAGAAGAGCAGATCTGGATGGGGTAAGTTAGGAACCCCTGGATCTTGGTATGCTGCCTCTGTGTGATTTTTATGGAAAAGCGTTTGCTGTCATTGTACAGATAACGGAGGCTTTTGGTGTCCTTACAGTGAGGTGGCCAGGTGCTGGATGAGGCTCACGAACTTCTCTCAGAGCTGGATGAGGCACACGAACTTCTTTCAGAGCTGGATGTGACTCTAAAGGTCAGAAAGGGTGGCGACCTCTGATCCGGAGCATGGCCGAAACTCTAAGAGGCAGACACTAATAGCTCCATAGTGGAAATGTGGCGCCCCGCATGGTCAAGTGTCACAGAGGGGTATTGCACCCGTAAAAGAGGTGTAATTGCCCCAGCTGCAAGTGGACCCTAGGTTGGTGGGTGGGACCCATTCCCAGCGCTCCCACATTAGCTGAGCAGTGGGAGGTTACCTGGGAGGGGATATAGTCACCTCACGGGGGATCAAGGAGGTCTTTGTCTTTCAGCAGAATGGCAAGCTAGGAGAAAGGATAGTCTGTCTCTAGTAGCGAGGGAGGGAGAGGGTCGGAACAGTCGGAGAAGGAGGAAAGTTGGAAAGAGTGTGGAGCGAGGTGGAAGGTTTACCCGGACGGTTTCAAGCCGATCTGGAGGGAAGAAGAAGGGATCTTGAGGAGATCTTGAAAGAGGGTGCCCGACGCGAGAAGTCCGGGCCCTAGAGAGAAAGGGAGATCCTCAGAGTGGAGCGACCATACTCCAGGGGATCCTCCAGTCCACCACGGGAACACCGCCCCGAAGATCCGGCCAGAGTTCACCTTTGCGGTCGGCAACTGGCTTCTGTGGTCCGTATGTCGCCACCGCACCTTGCCAGACGGAGCAGTCTGCCTGCTTCCTCACCACGAGGGAGAGGACCCCCAATACTACCTACACGGAGCCATTGGGTAGAGGCCCATCCTAGGCGAGGAAGAAAGGACACGGGTTTGTCAACTAAGGTACACCATGGGCTCCACCATACCACCTGGGATCCACTTGCAGCTATCCGTAGAGCTACCTGTTATTATAACATCTTGCTGAACTGTGAACTTTGTGTGATGCTGCTACAAGTTTTCAGTAAAGTACCCGGAAGAAAGTGACTTTGCCTACGTGTGATTTCCTACATCAACCTGTTCCCTTGCAGGAACGCTGCCCCGGAGGACCAGCTCTACCTGTAGGGGGCTTTGCCAACTCAGCCGCAATCCCATCTAACTCCGGCGGACTGTGGCGGCGCTGGTGACCCATCACCAGGTACTACAGGTGGCGTCACATGACAAAAACTCTTATTCCTCTGTAAATACACCCTTTTTGAAGTGTCACCCAGGCCACGGGATCAGGCGCTGCCACCCGTGACATCCCTGGAACAACCACCGAGCCTGGTACCCGAGTACCCCAGGGCCTGGGGCTCGACAGAAACATTTCTTCCCAACTTCACATATGGCAGTCAGGCTAGTTCCCTGGATCAACATCCCAACATCTAGTGCCCATAATGTGTTAAATTATATTTCTCAAGAAAGGTATCCAGGCTCTCATTGACCTTTAGAAGTGAATCAACCATTACATCATGCAGCAGAGAGTTCCATAATCTCCCTGCTCTTACAGTAAAGAATCCACAGTCTCACTGCTCATACAGTAAAGAATCCACAGTCTCACTGCTCATACAGTAAAGAATCTATAGTCTCACTGCTCGTACAGTGAAGAATCCATAGTCTCACTGCTCATACAGTAAATCCATAGTCTCACTGCTCATACAGTAAAGAGTCTATAGTCTCACTGCTCATACAGTAAAGAGTCTATAGTCTCACTGCTCATACAGTAAAGAATCCATAGTCTCACTGTTCATACAGTAAAGAGTCTATAGTCTCACTGCTCGAACAGTAAAGAATCCATAGTCTCACTGCTCATACAGTAAATAATCCATAGTCTCACTTCTCATACAGTAAAGAATCCATAGTCTCACTGCTCTTACAGTAAAGAATCTATAATCTCACTGCTCATACAGTGAAGAATATATAGTCTCACTGCTTTTACAGTAAAGAATCCAGTCTCACTGCTCTTACAGTAAAGATGTGATGTTTTGATTGCTCGTTATTGCATTTTATTGCAATGTTGCGGCGACCAAAAAAACTTAATTTTGGAGTTCAGACTTTTTTTTCTGTTACACAGTTTACAGATCAGATTAATTGAGTTTATATTTTTATAAATTGGGCATTTCTGCAGTACTCAAGGTTCCTCAGAGCACAGTGGCCTCCATAATCCTTAAATGGCAGAGGTTATGGACCACCAGACGTCGTCCTACAACTGGCTGTCTAGCCAAACTGACCAATTGTGGGAGAAGAGCCTTGGGGAGAGAGGTAAAGAAGAACCCCAAGATCACTGTGGCTGAGCTCAAAGGATGCAGTAGGGAGATGGGAAAAGGTTCCTCAAAGTCAACTATCACTGCAGCCCTCCAACAGTTGAGCCTTTATGGTAGAGTGAACCGATGGAAGCCTCTCCTCAGTGCAAGTGACTCACCGTGGCCGGCGGACTCCGGTTTATACAGGCGATGCTTCTCCTTCCTTGTCACGGGTGGACCGCGCCTGCCGGTAGTGGGGCCCGGTGTAGTGCAGATCAAAAGTTAAGACGTCTTGCGGGAACAGATTAAAGGGGTTTTAATTTGTTTTCTTCGTGACGCCACCTATGAGTAGTTCGGTAAGGGCTACCGACGCTGCGGAACCTCCGGGGTGATGGACAGCAGCAAGATGTTACGCTCCGCACAGGCTGAGCGGTGATCCCGGAGGATGGAGCTGCTCAAGATGTTGTGCGGCAGCTGCGGTTACTTCTTAGTTAATGACGGACAGTTCATAAGGAATCACAGACACAGGAAGTCTCTATAACGGTTCTTTACTGTAACCATGAAGGCAATACACGGTATGCAGTGGTTACAGATAGCGGACCGGGTGGACTCAGCAGTGGTAGTGTTCCTCAGAGATCCGTAGGTGTTCCTCCATTCTACCTGTCTTGTTCTAACCAATGTCGCCCAGGAATACCAGGTCGGGTACGGGGAGGCTGCTTCAATGCCCTATCCATCTGTATACGTCGTGGATGCTTTGGGGAGCCTTGGATCCCTCAGTGTGTACACCGCTGGTTAGACGACTGGTCGGTGGTGGGGTGCTCCTATAAAGCTGCTCCTCCACGGGGCTGGTTCGCGTGACAGAGGTGAACTGCTGCCAGCTTCGGTACCAGTGAACCGGCTGTAAATTGTGGGCACGGGAGTCTTTTGGGAACCCGTGTGATAATGCCCATTCCCGGATGATAAGGCCTCAGGTGCTGACACCCGTCCGGTGACGGCCCAGGGGCCCGCACGGAGGTGCGGAGCCCCCGCTCCTCTCTCCTCTCTCTCTCTTCTCTCTCTGCTCTGCTCTGCTCTCCACCCCCCAGGGCCTATGATTGGTTCCCTGTTCTAGGTGTTGCATGCTGAATTGGATCTCCGAGTTAACTATTTCATTGCTGAGTCAGAGGATATTGCGGCTGCAATACCCTCTTGTGACGCACTCGTTGCGGGGCGCCACACAAGACATATGAAATCCCACATAGAGTTTGCAAAAAAAACACATGAAGGACTCCCAGACTATGAGAAATAAGATTCTCTGGTCTGATGAAATGAAGACAGAACTTTTTGGTGATAATTCTAAGCAGTATGTGTGGAGAAAACCAGGTACTGCTCATCACCTGTATATGTGTATCATGGTGGTGGCAACATCATGATATGGGGGTGTTTTTCAGCTGCAGGGACAGGACAACTGGTTGCAATCAAAGGAACCATGAATGCAGCTAAGTACAGAGATATCCTGGATGAAAACCTCTTCCAGAGTGCTCCAGACCTCAGACCAGGGGCGTAACTACCGGCATAGCAGACGTAGCGGTCGCTTTGGGGCCCGGCGCTTGTGGGGGGCCCGGACCCAGCGCCGCTACGTCTGCTATGCCGTACAGCTGCAATACAGCGGCGTAACTACCGCGGTCGGCGGGCCCCGAGCTCCCCGGGGGGGCCCCAAGCTCCCCGGGGGGCCCTGCTGCCTGTGCCACCAGCCGCCCGCCGAGACCGCTATCCTGGAAGAGGAGCCGGAAGAGGGGCTGCAGGAAGTGATCACTGCGCAGCAGTGCCCGCCCCACCAAACGCCTACAACCAAAGGCTCTTTTAAGAGCCACCACCTCCTCCTCATCAGAGCTGGGGCCGCTGGGCTGAGATTTGGCACTTCCAGATCTCTTGTGGTTGATAATATGGGGCGATATAGCTGCACCAGGCAGTGAGTATAATCCTGGGCGCATTATGGGGTCGGCACTGATGTGATGTTACCGTGCGTCTTACTGGTCTAATATCTGGTGTATACCTCCAGTGAGTGCAGCATTAGGGGGTTACATGTCCGATTATACACTCCCCATGCTGCGCTGTATAGGCGGCAATGTTATACCCCAATATCGTGCTGCAGAATGTACCGCACTCTGCACAGTATAATGCACCGTCACATAGCGCTGAATGTGACAGCAGCCGCTCTCAGCCCTGACATCACGTGTTACACAAAGGAGATAGAAGAGCGGGAGAAACTCGGACATTGTGCGGGAATTCATATTCCATTGTCAAACCAATCAGCACTCAGTATGTGCCTGGCTCCGCCCACAGATGTAGTGCCCGGCTGCTTAGTGCCCGCGCTGTTCCCAGACATCCCCGGAACAGCACAGACTGCAGTGATCCCGGCACAGGCCGATCTCCAGCTCCATCCCCGGAGGAGGGAAGTCTCCTATACAGGAGATTTACACACATCCACCGGCCAAAAGTGTCCACTGTAGCGGCCATCGCAGCGCACGGGGGAGGGATTTGCTCCAATCAATGTCACATCAACAAACCGACAACAACGTGAGATCCAGAGGGAAACTGAATCATTAACTGCATAACAGATGGGAATAATGAGCAGCGCCATAAACACAGGGAGATGCACCAAGTGCCAGTGTGACCATAGACAAGGAGAACGTGATTATCACAGCGATCACTGGGGAAGAATGAATTGAGATTTATTACAAAAAAACACAAGTAAAAGTTATATCAGAAAACAGCCATATAGATGTAAACCTGACCCAAGAAGTAAATATTGTAGTAAAAGTGTCTCCACGTGAATTCATCATAATGATGAGCAGCAACATCATCATCATCATCAGTCTGTAACAAAGATACAATGCTGGATGTGAGATCACTCAGGAAAATACAGCCCAGCACTGAAAGAGTTAACAGCCCTTCCACCCTCTGTTACTGAGCAAAGGAGAGGCGGCACTAGGACCCGGCACTACTGCTGGACCAGGAGGAGGAGAGGGATATGGTGACCGATCACTAAATGTCCCCAATATCACTGCGCAGCAGTGCCCGCCCCACCAAAAGCCGGGAGACGGGGAGAGGCAGAGCAGGTAACTGTGCGCTTCCCGCGCTTCCCACCCAGCCGGCAGCACTGTATATGGGCATGTATATACCACCACCAGGGGCCCTGTATACCACCACCAGGGGCCTGTATATACCACCACCAGGGGCCCTGTATATACCACCACCAGGGGCCCTGTATACCACCACCAGGGGCCTGTATATACCACCACCAGGGGCCCTGTATATACCACCACCAGGGGCCTGTATATACCACCACCAGGGGCCCTGTATATACCACCACCAGGGGCCCTGTATACCACCACCAGGGGCCCTGTATATACCACCACCAGGGGCCCTGTATATACCACCACCAGGGGCCCTGTATATACCACCACCAGGGGCCCTGTATACCACCAGGGGCCCTGTATATACCACCACCAGGGGCCTGTATATACCACCACCAGGGGCCTGTATATACCACTGGGGCTGCTGTAATACTGCTGGGGCCTGTATATACCACTGGGGAGGCTACTGTAATACGGCTGGGGCCTGTATATACCACTGGGGAGGCTGCTGTATACCACTGGGGCTGCTGTATATACTGCTGGGGCCTGTAAGGGTGTGTGTCTTGAAGGGGCGTGTCATTGAGGGCGTGTCTTGGAGGGGCGTGTCATTGGGGGGGTGTCTTGGAGGGGGCCCCGTTCAAAAGTTTGCTATGGGGCCCTGCCAGTTCTAGTTACGCCCCTGCCTCAGACGTGGCCGAAGATTCACCTTCTAACAAGACAATGACCCTAAGCACACAGGTAAAATAACAAAGGTGTGGCTTCAGAACAACTCTGTGACCATTCCTGACTGGCCCAGCCAGAGCCCTGACTTAAACCCAATTGAGCATCTCTGGAGAGACCTGAAAATGGCTCCACCAACGTTCACCATCCAACCTGAAAGAACTGGAGAGGATCTGCTAGGGAGAATGGCCGAGGATCCCCAAATCCAGGGGTGAAAAACTGCATCATTCCCAAGAAGACTCATGGCAGTAATAGCTCAAAAGGTGCAAATACCCAATACTGAGCAAAGGGTTTGAATACTTATGACCATGTGATATTTCAGTTTTTCTTTTTTAATAAATTTGCAAACATTTCTACATTTCTGTTTTTTTTCAGATAACATGGGGTGCAGAGTCTACATTAATGAGAAAAAAATGAACTTTTTTTAATTTACCCAATCGCTGCAATGAAACAAAAAGTGAAAAATTGAAAGGGGTCTGAATACTTTCCGTACCCACTATAACTTTTGTACATTTCCATTTATTTCTGAAGATATTGTACATTCTATGAAATAAATAAAGGGGTGAAAATAACAGTGAGCAGCAGTGTATGCTCTCCAGTCTGCTAAAGATCTAAGACTGACTTAAGGTAATGTTACACGATTCAATGTTGAAACGATATCACTAAAGATCTTGGGGGCGCGTGGTCGTTAGGACATCGTTTAGACATCGTTGGTGAGATGTCACACATCTAGATATCGTGCACGATGCACCAACGATGTGGCAAGCAGCTATCGTTCGCACAACCCAGCGAACGATACTTATTCACTGATGTGAATGGGCGAAGTCGTGAACGACATTGTTATCGCGGTGTCACACGCAGCAGGTTGGCTGATTGATGATCGTCTGATTTGAGAACATGTTCTCAAATCTGCGATCAACAATCCAAAGATTTATCGTAGTCGTATCTCGGTGTTACACGCAACAACGTACAAACGATGTCGTTTGATCGACTCCAGACCCATGACGTTTTTAAGATATTGTTCACGATATCTTATCGTGTAACTGGGCCTTTACTCTAATCCAAATCTCCCATTGCCATATCCAAGACTTTTCTTGTGCTGCACCAGTTTTCTGGTATGTACTACCCCAGACTGCCCTGTTAATTCCCAGTATCCACAGTTTAAGAACACATCTATTCAGACAGTCCTCTTACATCACCTCAGTAATCTTACTTTTTCAGTTTTCCACTGTTACATTTTTACACAGAATCTGGTCCCTTATATCATCAGTTACGAGAACACTTATGTAGTCAGATACAATTGTAAGTTGCACCTGGAAATATAGGGCGCTAGGACAAGAATCTCAGAAGTGAACGTGTGCACATACCTTCTGTTCTAACAAGGTTTTGTGTTTCTTTGTACTCAATTAGGTAACTCACATGTCAGCTATTGGTTCAGTTCACCCCCAGGGTGATACATCCTTGCAAGACTATCTTACTCAGATGTCAGCTATTGTAAACAATTCCAAGCAAAAATTCTTCTAAAGGTCATATCATTACCAGGGAATTGCTGAGTTCAACTTGTGGAGCAACATTAAAAGAAAACTCCACCTGAGTCACTATTAAAGGGAACCTGTCACTCCCTTTGGGCGTTCTAAACTGTGTCCACCAGCTTTAACATTATGTAATTGGGGTTCTTGTAACCCCTCTATGTGCCCAGACGTTCCCCTCATACCTGAGTAATGAACTTTTATTGTCTCCTTCGCTGCATCTTTTAAAGTGCGGGAGGTCTGCTCTCTGGTTTGGTGTATTTGGTTCTTCGCCGCCTTCTGCTTGGAAAACCCGCCCCGCTGTGTCAAAATTGCCACCTTTCCTATGGACGGCCGCTGAGTGAAGGCATACTTGCGCCTGCACAGTGGCGGGGGTCACCGTGCTCCATTGAAGATGCACAGAGCCTGAAGTCTCGCGAGATTCTACTGCACATGCGCAAGACTTCGGGCACTGCGTCTTCAATGGAGCACGGTGACCGGCTCCACTGCGCAGATGCGAGTAGTGCCTGTCGATCAGCGACTGTCCACAGGAGGGGCGGGAATTTTGAAACAGGGGGTTGGGTTTTGCAGGCAGGGGCGGCGAGGACCAAATACACCAGACCAGAGAGCAGACCTCCCGGAACTTTTCCAATGCTCAGTCAAACATATAGGTGGATGGAAATTTAGCAGCAGCAGAGAGGAAGGCCTCTGAGGAACTGTCAATCAGGCTAGGTAGATGGAAAAATAACACTAGCGGAAAGGAGGAACTCTGAGGAACTGTCAATCAGGCAAAATAGATTGAAAATCAACAGCAGCAGGGAGGAGGCTCTCTGAGGAACTATCAATCAGGCTAGGTGGATGGAAAAACAACACTAGCGGAAAGGAGGAACTCTGAGGAACTGTCAATCAGGCAAAATAGATTGAAAATCAACAGCAGCAGGGAGGAGGCTCTCTGAGGAACTATCAATCAGGCTAGGTGGATGGAAATTCAGCAGCAGCAGCAAGGAAGGACTAAGCCACTAGCAATTTGGGAAGGTTGCTGGATGTTCAGCAGCAGCAAGGAGAAGGGACACGATCTGTTAATCAGGGAAGAATAGTGGAAATTCAGCAGCAGCAAGGAGGAGAGTCTCAGGAGCTGTCAGAGAAGGTGCTCAGCAGCAGGAAAAAGGGTCCCTGATGTAATTTTCTGTCTTCTCCATTCCAGGGGATGGATATACATGGGAGCCCTATTTTTTTTGTTGCAGCCCCTGCTGCTTGGTGTTACCTTTGCTGCCAATGGAAAATCCAGGGAAGCCCCATTTTTAAAAAAAAATTTTTTAACAAAAAAACTAAAAAAAAAAAACAATGTGAGCTTCACCAGATTTTCTATTGCCAGTAAAGGTAACCCAGGCAGCTGAGGGCTGGCATCCTAAGTGTTCTGGGCCCCCCACGCTGGAAATCACAGCCAGCAGCTGCCCCAGAATTGGCGCCTCAATGAGAGATGCCAAAACTGGCGGTTACCCCGCTCTTCCTGCTGCCCTGTGCAGTGGCAGACTGGGTAATAATGGGGTTGGTGACAGCTTTATTTGCAGCTGACACCAAGCCCTAATTGCTAATGTCAGCCATCAATATGATAGCCGGCCATTAGCAATAGTGAAAATAAAAATTAAAAAATAAACACAGATACCATTCTTTTATGGATGCTCTTTCTTCCCCAAAAGCGCATCGGTGAAATTGTCTGAATGGCAAAAGTGAAAATCCATTCACTTTGCAGGTAACGCAGATTCAGATGCATTTTTTGGGGAAAGCACTGCTGAAAAAAGCGCGAGAAATACGCAGCGTGTGAACGCAGGTTTATATGGTTGAATATGGAAGTCTTCCCTCAACCCTGTGACTAGAACCTTGCTCACATAGAAATGCTACTCAGTACATCATGATATGTTTGACTGAGCAGATAGGGGTGCGACTGAGACAAACCTGATGACCGTCAGTGAGAGCAACCAGCAGGTGCATTAAGAAAGATTGGTCTAAGCATTTACAAAGTTATTGTTAGTGGACCAGTCACCAGAATTCATAATATGAATTGTATACACTATTAAATAGTTCTCTTAGACCACAAAAGGCTGGTGTACTTATTGTGATTATTCATTGCAGAATAGCTGTATAATCCCAAGAGTAAGAGAGCTCATGAGACTAAGTATACTTCGTTTTCACACAGTCAGCCTAACTCACAGCTGCAGCTTGTACTGAGCAGTGTGAGATCTCAACAGTAGGGATGAGGGACCCTGAGGATGTGTCAATCAGGCTAGGTAGGTGGAAAATAAACAGCAGCAAGGAGGAGGTACTCTGGGGAACTATCAATTAGGCTAGGTGGATGGAAATTTAGCAGCAGCAGCAGAGAGGAAGGCCTCTGAGGAACTGTCAATCAGGCTAGGTAGATGGAAAAACAACAGCAGCAGGGAGGAGGGCCTCTGAGGAACTGTCAACCAGGCTAGGTGGATGGAAAAACAACAGCAGCAGGGAGGAGGGCCTCTGAGGAACTGTCAACCAGGCTAGGTGGATGGAAATTCAGCAGCAGCAGCAGGAAGGAAGGACTAAGTCACTAACCATTAGGGAAGGTTGCTGGATGTTCAGCAGCAGCAAGGAGAAGGGACACGATCTGTTAATCAGGGAGGAATAGTAGAAATTCTGCAGCAGCAAGGAGGAGGGTCTCAGGAGCTGTCAGAGAAGGTGCTCAGCAGCAGGAAGGAGGTACACTGACCAGCTGTCAATAAGGCTAAATGGTTGGAGACTGAGTAAAGACTTTCAAGAAGTATGAAATAGTTTTTCTGACATGGATTTTTTAACACCAGCCTCCCCAGATCTAAGACAGTTTGTATTTTAAAATTTGGCAATAGACCTGGTTTAACTTTTAATGTAAATTACATACATTTTTTTAAATGGATAATGTAGGTCAAGAGTGAACGGTGCCTTTTTAACTGTATTATTCACATGTGGGACTAAAAGAATGCAAATTTAACTTCAGAGACCTGGTTATATTTCTGAGGTTCGTAGGCGGGTTATTGAAAGAGTTGCGTGATTCCCAAGTTTGTGAAATGTTCGGAATCACTCAGCGGAACCATTCCAAAGATTCCAGACCAGCGCTAATCCCTGATGTTATTGCATGGGAAACAGTGATGGGAATCCGCCCATACGAAACACATACTATAAAGCCTTTATGTACCTAAAAGATCATCAGTCACACATGATAGGACGTTTACATCAACCATTACACTAATAATTATATAACAATGTGCATCACCAGGAACATGGAGCATACTAGATTCACTACTGCTATAGATGTGCAAAAACATAAAATACAGCACCGCCGTCATCCATTATAGCTACAATGTAAAGGAAAAAGCACCGAAAAATACATGACAATCGAGGAAGGAATTCCCGGTCGTTAACTGTAACCAAAAATCGATCAACGAAAACCCCCATCCTATAAATAACGACACGGACACTGCTTGTGACATGGTTAAATATTCTGGCCATAGCAGCCCTTTATTACCTATTATTTACATCATAGAAAAATAGGTACGCCGTCCAACTGGTGTCCCAACCTTAAACAATAGGTAACATTCACATTCCAAATGGATAGGCCTGGTCCATAATCCTCCACAACACACCAACCCAGGGAAGAGGTATTGGTTAACGAGAACCAATACCCTGACCTTACAGAACCTCGTGCCTGCAAGGTATCTGTAACCGGAGCCACTATACAATACTGTTGGCTCACCTCCAAATATCCGGTATTCATTAAACTGCCTCCAGACCAGACCTACTCCCACCAAAGGACAGGTCATGGAACCCCTTACGTGACCAGGACCCGTCACGCAACAAACGCTTGCTCCACACATTCCTACAAGTCCAGCATCCACATGTCCATCCCAATGTCGTTCAGATGCACACCATCAGCTCTGAGGTATTCCCGAGTTGACCTCTCCAACTCCCAATGTCGCACCATAACCCCTCCATCCCCCCCATTCCTTGCAACACACGTGGCCTGCACTTTGTTCATCTTCATTCTAGCTTTGTTAATTTTTTCAACTGATCTCGCAAACCTCCACCAGCCACCATATCAGACCATACCACAATCAATCCTGGGTGCGAACACCACAATTGCAACATCACACCTAACCCTGCTGTTCTGTTCGGTCAAAAATGACCAAATTTGAAATTTTTTATTTCATTTGTTTATGAACAACCATGTTCACATACAATATAATAATGCAACAGGTATTCAAATAAAACATTTTGCTAAAAATCAAGATTTTAACCCCTTTTATGATCCTTTATGATCCGGTAAGGGGGTTTGATGTGATCACCGATGCGCTGTAGTCCTGTGCCTCCCGCACTACCCTCCCTCCGCCCTGCACCGCTGACACCAGATGTCTCCAAACTGTTTTACCTGCATGTTGCTCTAATAAAGAAGTTGAGACAACCCGGTGAGTGCCTCTCCAATCTCTATTTGCATTATTTGAACCTTAAGAATTACTAGGAATTGAATCCACTTGACTACGTTAATTCAAGTCACTGAGTACCACATGACTTAGCAGGAAGCAATGGCCAAGCTCACTCAGATCGCCCATGGAAGATGACCTACACTTTTTGGTACTTGACCTCATACTCGGAAACTGGGGGTTTTGACCACAGACGTCTGGCCTTTTCGGCTTTACCACATAGTCTGGACTCCGGATCTTGTCCAGTGCCGTCTGGCATTTGATCATGAAATTTGAACTCAGCCTACTTGGCATACTTTGGGCATTAATAGGCCCAGTTGCTTCTTTACCAGGGCGGTGAGCACGTCGTACATCTGCTCTCACTTCTTCTTTCTTCTTCGATTCGGCACCATCTCCACACCTTCTTTGACATTGCTGCTCCACAAGTATTACTTGACCTGGTGTCTCCCTGAATCTTTTTCCCTAAGGAAACAGCTGTGCTGATCACCAGTTCCGGGTGGTTTCTTCAACCAGCAGATGACAAGGTTCTCCCACCATATAAAGGTATCACTTTTAAAATATTTTTGTCACTTTTGGGCATAAAAGTATTCACATTGATCTTTCTGGCTTGCACAGTACCACAATATAATTTTATATTGTACATTCTAGAGAAAATGCAGTTTCAGCGTAGCACCTCTGATATGTCCAGTATTCGATAAGATAGACAGAACTGACAGCAGAGTGAGCAATCTCTTCTTGCCTCAGCACCCTGGATATTTCCAGTATTAGATCAGATAGACTGAGTGGACAAACAGTGTGAGCAGTCTCTTCTAACCTCAACACCCTTTGTGTTTCCAGGATTAGATCAGATAGATAAGGTGAACAGCAGTGTGAGCAGCCTGTTCATACCTCAGCACCCCTAATTTCTCTAGTATTAGATCAGATAGACTGAGTGGACAGCAGCATGAGCAGTCTCTTTTTACTTCAGCAACCCTGGTGTTTCTAGGATTAGATCAAATAGACACAGTGGATAGAGTGTGAATAGCATCTTCTTACCTCAGCACCCTTTGTGTTTCAAGGATTAGATCAGATAGATAAGGTGGACAGCAGTGTGAGCAACCTCTTTCTCCCTCAGCACCCCTCAAAACCCCTGGAGTCTCCAGGATTATAACAGATAGACAGGGGGCAGCAGTGTGAGCAGCCTATTCATACATCAGCACCCCTGATATTTTCAGTATTAGATCAGATAGGGTGGTCAGCAGTGTTAGCAGTCTCTTCTTACCTTAGCACCTTTTGTGTTTCCAGGATTAGATCAGGAACACCGGGAGGTCAGCAATGTAAACAGTCTCTTCTTACTTCAGCACCCTTTGTGTTTCCAGGATTAGATCAGAAACACAGGGTGGGCAGCCATGTGGTCAGCCTCTTCATACCTCAGCACCCCTGATGTCTCCAGTATTAGATCAGATAGACAGGATGGGCAACAGTGTGAGCAGCCTCTTATCACCTAAGCAAACCTGGTGTCTCCAGTATTAGATCAAGTAGAAAGGGTGGGCAAGAGTGTGAGCAGGCTTTTCTTACATAAGCACCAGTAGAACATCCACTGGAAGCACATCTTCCTATACACAAAGAGAGGAAAGGAGCTTCCTACTGGTCATGCTTACAGGTACTTGTCCTACTAACTTTATATGAAAATATGATGTCAATTTAATAAGACAGCAGGCTTTTTAATGTTCCATAGTTCCATTCCTCAGCACCCCTGGTGTCTCTAGGATTACATCATATATACAGAGTGGACAGCAGTGTGAACAGTCTCTTCTTACGTCAGCACACCTCAAAACTCCTGGTGTCTCCAGGATTAGAACAGATAGACAGGGTGGGAAGCAGTGTGAGAAGACTCTTCTTACCTCAGCACCCCTGATGTCTCCAGTATTAGATCAGATAGACAGGATAGGCAGCAGTGTGAGCAATCTCTTCTTATCTCAGCAGCCTGGATATCTCAAGTGTTAGATCAGATAGACTGAGTGGACAGCAGTGTGAACAGTCTCTTTTTACCTCAGCACCCTTTGTGTCTCTAGGATTAGATCGAATAGACAGTGGACAGCAGTGTGAGCAGTCTCTTCTTACCACAGCACCCTTTGTGTTTCCATGGTTAGATCAGATAGATAAGGTGGACATTCATACCTTAGCACCCCTGATGTCTCTAGTATTAGATCAGATAGACAGGGTGGGCAGCAGTGTGAGCAGCCTCTTCATACCTCAGCACCCCTGATGTCTCCAGTATTAGATCAGATAGACAGAATGGGCAGCAGTGTGAGCAGCTTCTTCTCAGCTAGGTAAACTTGGCATCTCCAGTATTAGATCAAATAGAAAGGGTGGGCAGCAGTGTGAGCAGCCTTTTCTTACTTCATCTCAGATTTGGGCGCACGGGTAGATTGCTCACTGCCCGTGCCCCTAGGGCTCCCTCCAACTCTCTGCAGCCTGCTGTTCCGGGACCCAGGACAAGCCTCATCTCTGCTCAAGTCCTCCGGGACCTTCTCCTTTCACTGCTCCCACATTCTTCTCTCTCTCCTCACTAACTCCACACCTACTGACTCACTACTTCCTGTTCTCTTTCCCTTTTCTACTTCCTGACTGCTTCCCTACTAACTTTCCACCCTCCACCTTTCTCCCACTGACTACCTGGGTCCTCCCCGTATCGGGTTCGCCCGCCGTCCCTGGGACCGGGTGTGTTGGGTGCTTTTGTGGGTGTCCGGACTTACCATCTCATTTACTGAGAACAGGAATACCACACCTGTAGACTGGGTGCAGTACCCCTCTGTGGCGACCAGACCGCAGGGGCGCCACAAAGACAGCAGGCGTTTTAATGTTCCATAGTGATTTACTACCTAGCCAAAACAAATCTAATTTTATAATTAAAAGCACTTAGGAATTTATGTAAATGTTTTTTTTCATTATTTAGTTTTTCAATTCCTAGAGAATTCCCCTTATGCTACCAAATCATCATGCACACATGCTCACAATTTCTAAATGTGTACAATTCACTTGAAAAACAGATTACAGTAGACATTAAAGTTGAAAAAAGAAAAATAAACGCTCTTAAAATAATGATTTGTTCAATTTCCATTTCAATTTATGACCACATTCAGTATGTTGGGTAGCGGTCTCTATCAGTCTTTTTGGGTAGGGGTCTATCAGTCTGGCACATCTACAATTTGCTATCTTTGCCCCCTCATCCTTCCAGTAGCTCCACATCTGTCAGATTGCCAGGGCATCTGCTGTGTACAGCGTCCTCTTCAGGTCACTCACATGTTTTCAGTTGGATTCTAAAACTTTGACCGTCTTCTGGGGAAAACAATTTTTTGTTTATTTGGAGGTATGGTTAGGGTCATTGTTGCGCTGAGAGTTGAAATTCATCTTCAGCTTTATAGCAGATGTCCAAAGGTTTTGATGCAAGATTACCTAATATTTTGAACCTCTCATAATTGCCTCCACGTTGACTAAAGATCCAGTTCCAGTTGTCAAATACATCCTAAAATCTTAATGCTGCCTCCACCATGCTTCACGGTGGGTATGGTGTTCCTTTGGTAATGCACAGTGTTGACTTTTCACCAAACATTCCTTTTGGAAATATGGCCAGAAAGTTCAACCTTGGTCTCATCAGACCGTAACACATTTTCCCAGATGCCTTGGGCAGACTTGATGTAGGTGTTGGCAAAGCATAGCCAGGTTTGGATAAGTTTTTTTATAATGAATGACTTTTATGTAGCCACCGGCCTCTTGAAGGAGACACCGGACCAATTTTCTTTTCATCTTTTCATCAAGTTTTGTAGGACATCCAGTTCTAGGTAATGTCATGATTGTGCCATATTTAAGCCACTTCTTTCTGACATCCTGACAGTGCTCCATGGTATATTTAATGCCTGGGAAATTATTTGGACCCTTTTGCTGACTAATAACTTTCAACAATGAGGTCCCTCTGCTGTGTTGTAAGCTGTTCACGGACCATGACTTTTACTATAAAATACAATTAAGAAAATGTTAGGAATATCTTTCTGAACAGCTAAATTTTATATGGGGTTAATCAGAATCACGGCAAATGATGGCAGTTGTGTGATGACGCATAGTCAACATGAGTTTAAATATGATGGGCTAATTATGAACACAACCACATCCTACGTTTTAAGAGGGAGAAGGGGAAGAAGGAGAAGAAGAAGAAAGGTGAGGAGAAAGAGGATGAGGATAAGAAGGATGACGAGGATGAGAATAAGAAGGATGAGGAGTAGTAAGAGAAGGAGGAGAAGAGGAGGAAAAAGAGGAGAAGGAGGAGGAGAAGGAGGAGGAGAAGAAGGAAAAGAAGGAGTAGGAGGAGAAAGAGGAGGAGGAGTAGTAGGAGGAGCAGTAGAGGAGTAGGAGGAGAAGGAGGAGGAGGAGAGGAGGAAAAGAAGGAGGAAGAGGAAGGGAGGAGAAGGAGAGGAGGAAGAGAGTAGGAGAGGGAGGAGTAGGAGGAGGAGGAGAGGGAGGAGGAGGATGAGAAGAAGGAGCAGTAGGAGGAGGAGGAGAAGGAGAAGTAGGAAGGGAAGAAGAAGCTCACCTATGGTTCAAGGCAGGATCTATGCACCCAGAAACAATGGGCTCAAAACTATTCACAAGTTACACAGTGAGGCTTTAACAGACTTTGTCTATGCCTTTTTTTATTCACATTTTTTAGTTTAGTTATTTTTTTGACTCACCGTAGCCGGGTTCTCAGGTCTCAGGCGCTGGCTGCGGTCACGGTTCGGTGCCTGAGGCTGTAAGGGCCCGGTGGTCAATGCACGGTTAAATAAGAATAAAAGTTTTGTTTTGTGACGCCACCTGTAGGTGTCCGGTGAGGGCACCGGCGCTGCTCAGACCTCCGGGGTGATGTGCGGCAGCTAGATGGAACCGCTTCCTACAGGGCGAGCGGGGGTCCCCGGGGCAGTTAATGGAGTTAGAGGGAATAGGGTAGCGCGGTCGGTGTGGTGCGGATGGTAGGAGGGACACTCACACATAGAGTCTTTCGGTACCTTTACTGATGTTGACGGGTACACTCGACTGGAGATGAGGTACAACACTTCAGGACTTTCCACAGCAAGCAGGGTTGTAGGCTTCCTAGTGTCCGTTATTCTGCTGGAGTCTGGCAGGCATGAAACCTGACCAAACTGTTACTGCACTTTCTTGTGTGACTCTGCACACCCGGATTTGCTGCACTTAGGGCACTCTAAGGGATTCCTGTCTTGGCCTAGACTCCGGGCTCTCATTTGGTGGTGCTTCAGGTGTTCGGGGAGCTAAACCCCCTATTTTAGTGCTGGTTTCTCTGCAAGGTCTGTTCTGTGTCCTTGTAGCTTGGACCCAGTGACCGGAACTCTGTTAGGGTGAGTCGGGATGACTCCTCTGCCCCTTTTTGGTGCTTGCTTCTCTCCTGTTCCTGTGACCCTTACTTTGAGGATCTACCACTGTTCTCAGGTGTTTCTGGTATGGGCCTAGCATGGCTCCAGTACCAGGTCAGCTCACTCATCTCTTTACAGTTCTGTAGTGACTGCACACTCTGGTGTTTCTCCTTCCAGGACCCGTATTTATAGGGGGAACTGGCTTAAGGCAACTAGTGGAGCTCCCCCTACAGGTCTGGGGTGAAAGGTGTTGTTTGTTAGTGGGGTCTGCTTGCTGTGTTCCATCCATCCATGTCCCAAGGGATCCTGTGCCACATTCCCCCCTAGTTAACCTCAGTTCTCCCGGACTGGGCAAAAGTTTTTGTTTACAACTTCAAACAATTTATATACATTTGCTAACCGGTATTTACAGAGTCTTAAAGTCAAAATTCACAAAAAATCACTGAAAAAGAAAGAGAAAAATATGAAAAAGCAGTCCTTACAGTACTAGTCCATCTGCCGCAGGCTGGAAAAAAGGGAAGGAAAAGCAGTTTTTGTCACACTAGTCCTGTGACCATAGTCCGGGTTCAAGTAAACGGGAAAAAGGGTAAAGTCCAGCAGTAAAGTCTCTGATGGCTTAAACACATTTATGGGTACACACTTTAAACTTTACACAAATTCCCTATGGGTGTCTCTGCTTAGGAGGCTGGGTCTTATCTACTTTCTCTACCCCTGGCACTTTCTATTCCCAACTTGATATGCTTGGGGCTGTGCCCAGTTCCTCCACCCTTCTATACACTAGTATTTACACTTGCGGACTAAGGTCACTTATTTACATTGTGATAACAGGTACTATGGTATTTTACATTTTAAACCCACTCACCATATCTAGATGGGGCCTGTCCTTGTGTACTGCGACATGATCTGCGTGGAATCAGTGTTGCATGTGTACTGACTTCTGTTAAAGGTGGTAATGCAGGTAGCTGTCTGCGAATTCTTGGTCTTACTGTGAGACTAGCAGGTTCACCGATTATAGGAATCTCAGGTTCACATAAAACAGGCTGCACTTCTTGCAATTGAACGGGTTCTTCTGGTCTTCTTGGTTCTGGTTCTTCTTGAACGGGTTGAATTGGAACTTGATTTTCTACAGGTTGATAGAACGAGATAACTGGTATAATAAATGCTCCATTGCATTGAGGCCAGTCTGCTGGTAGCTCTCCAATTTCAGTATGGACTAAATCTTCTTTTGGTTCTTCAACTGTTACCGAAGGATAAACTGTTTGCTGAGATTTCAATTGTTCATGGCATTTCTTTAAATGATCTCTTGATACGGTTGCAGTTGTTCTTCCTTGATCTTTGCTGATTACACAGGTTTTGGAATTGTCAAAGTTAGACTGCATAACTGTGTAGGGTTCTGATTCCCAATGGTCATCTAGTTTGTTGGTTTTTCTTTCTCTTAAGAACTAGTTCACCTGGTGTTAAGGGTTCTGCTGAGGCATGTTTATTAAAGTCATGTTCTTGTTTGCTTCTGCTTTGATTTAAGTTTCTTTCAACACTTTCTTGTACTTTTCTGTATTGTTCTTGATGATGATAGTTCCAGTTTTCATCTGGAGAATCTTGGATTGGTTCGACTGTTCCCATCTCTAAGTCAATTGGAAGTTTTCCTGGTCTTGCTCGCATTAAGTAAGCTGGTGCGTAGCTGGTTGAACTGACAGGAAGTACACTGAGCTGTAGGCTCATTTTCTGCTAGGGGAAAAAAGAAAAAAAAAAAAACCTCTTTAAATCTGATTTTCTAGCGAGTGTGACGAGCTACGTGTGACAGAGCGCAAGTGCGACAGAAGTAAGTGTGTGACTTGTGATTCAGTGACTTTGGATTAAGGGAGTTTGGAAGGGAGAACTTACTGAATTGCTGGTTGTATTTTGTTAATACTTTGCATTTCTTTTTACTTATCATTTCTGTCTGGTGCAATCCCCATTAGGAAATGAGCTCCATGATTGGCAATGCCATCCAGTGTACATCTTGCCACATGTATGCATTCCTTGACCAGCCGGTCGAGGGTGCATACTGCTGTGTGAGATGTGAGTACGTTGTGCATTTGGAAGCCCAGATACTGGATCTAAATGAACGACTGACAACGCTGAGATCCATAGACAATATGGAAAGGAGTCTGCTGCTCACTGAACAGCTGCTCAATGGGATAGATGTGGGGGAGGATGGTAGTAGGGAGCTGCAGGACCGTGAGGTAGACAGCTGGGTGACAGTTAGAAGGCGGGGTAGAGGGAAGGGTGCCAGGGAGGCTAGCCCTGATCTGGCACACCCCAATAAATTTGCTATGTTGGCAGATGAGGGGGGTGTGAGTTCAGGTACAGCACTGCTGCAGCAGGGCATGACCTCTGAAAGCCAGAGGAGTGGCTGCTCCAGTAAGGGGGAAAACAGGAGAGAAGGGCAGGCCAGACAGGTGCTGGTAGTGGGGGACTCAATTATTAGGGGAATAGATAGGGCAATCTGTCACAAAGACAGAGATCGTCGAACAGTGTGCTGCCTACCTGGCGCTCGAGTCCGGCACATCGCTGATCGGGTTGACAGATTACTGGGAGGGGCTGGTGAGGACCCAGCGGTCATGGTGCACATTGGCACAAATGACAAAGTTAGAGGTAGGTGGAAGGTCCTTAAAGATGATTTCAGGGAATTAGGCTGCAAGCTTAAGGCAAGGACCTCCAAGGTAGTATTCTCTGAAATACTGCCTGTACCACGTGCCACACCAGAGAGGCAAAGGGAGATTAGGGAGATAAATAAGTGGCTCAGGAATTGGTGTAGGAAGGAGGGGTTTGGGTTCCTGGAGAACTGGGCCGACTTCTCTGTTGGCTACAGGTTCTATGCTAGGGACGGGCTGCACCTCAATGGGGAGGGTGCAGCTGTGCTGGGGGAGAAAATGGCTAGAAGGTTGGAGGAGTGTTTAAACTAGGGATTGGGGTGGGAGGGTATTCATTGTATAGGAGGGGAAGATAGTGTAAATAGTAACCTGGGCACAAGTAATAAAATTGGGGGTGGCATGGGGGTGGGGTTAGAACAGTCAATCTAGTAGGAAGGAATAGAGGTAAAGAGAGATGCATAAAGTGCATGTACACTAATGCCAGAAGTCTCACCAACAAAATGGAGGAATTAGAATTGATTTTGTTGGAAAATAATTATGACATGGTGGGGATTTCGGAGACTTGGCTGGACGAGAGCCATGACTGGGCTGTTAATTTACAGGGCTATTGTCTGTTCAGAAATGACCGCACAAATAGTCGTGGAGGAGGTGTATGTTTATATGTAAAATCATCCTTAAAACCCATCCTGCGTGATAATATAGGTGAATCTAATGGAAATGTAGAGTCCCTATGGGTGGAGATAAGGGGAGGGGGAAAAAATAATAAATTACTGATAGGGGTTTGTTATAAGTCCCCAACAATGATGGAAGTGGAGGAGAATATCCTCATAAAGCAAATAGATGAAGCAGCGACTCAGGGAGAAGTCATTATTGTGGGGGACTTCAAGTACCCTGAAATACATTGGGGATCAGAAACCTGCAGTTCCAGCAAAGGTAATAAGTTTTTGAAAACTATGAGAGACAATTATCTTTCACAACTGGTTCAGGACCCAACAAGAAGGGGGGCACTGCTGGACCTAATATTAACTAACAGGCCGGACCGCATATCAAATATACGGGTTGGAGGTCACTTGGGTAATAGTGATCATAACTTAATAAGCTTTCAAGTATCCTTTACTAAGATGTGTAGTAGAGGGGCTACAAGGACACTAAACTTCAGGAAGGCAAATTTCCAACGGTTGAGAGATGATCTTAGTGCAATAAACTGGGACGATGTCCTGAGACATAAAAGTACACAACACAAATGGGAGATGTTTATTAGCATCCTGAATAGGACCTGTGCACAATATATACCCTATGGGAATAAGCATGCTAGAAATAGGAGGAAACCACTATGGCTAAATAAAGCGGTAAGAAGTGCAATATGTGACAAAAAGAAAGCATTTAGGGAATTAAAGCAAGTAGGTAGTGATGAGCATTAAATAAATACAGAAAATTAAATAACATTTGTAAAAAGCAAATCAAGGCAGCAAAGATTGAGACAGAGAGACTCATTGCCAGAGAAAGTAAAAAGAATCCCAAAATATTTTTTAACTACATAAATAGTAAGAAACTAAAAAATGATGGTGTTGGCCCCTTTAAAAATAGTCTGGGTGAAATGGTGGATGAGGATGAGGAAAAAGCCAATATGCTAAATGACTTTTTTTCAACAGTATTTACACAAGAAAATCCCATGACAGACAATATGATCAGTAATAACAAAAAGTCTCAATTAAATGTCACCTGCTTAACCCAAGAGGAAGTACGGCATCGTCTAAAAATCACTAAAATTGACAAATCCCCGGGCCTGGATGGGATACACCCCAGAGTGCTGCAGGAATTAAGTACTGTCATAGATAGACCGTTATTTTTAATATTTAAAGATTCCATAATAACAGGGTCTGTACCACAGGACTGGCGTATAGCAAATGTGGTGCCAATATTCAAAAAGGGGACAAAAACTGAACTTGGAAATTATAGGCCAGTAAGCTTAACCTCTACTGTGGGTAAAATCCTATAGGGTTTTCTAAGAGATGCTATACTGGAGTATCTGAAGAAAAATAACCTCATGACCCATTATCAACATGGTTTTACGAGGGACCGTTCCTGTCAAACTAATCTAATAAGCTTCTATGAAGAAGCAAGTTCTGGACTGGACCAAAGAAATGCAGTGGATGTGGTGTATATGGACTTTTCAAAAGCTTTTGATACGGTGCAACACACAAAAGGTTGATACATAAAATGAGGGAAATGGGGATAGGGGAAAATATGTGTAAGTGGGTTAAGAACTGGCTTAGTGATAGGAAACAAAGGGTGGTTATTAATGGAACACACTCAGAATGGGTCACAGTTATCAGTGGGGTACCACAGGGATCAGTGTTGGGCCCGCTTCTATTTAATATATTTATTAATGACCTTGTAGGGGGCATACAGAGTAGAATCTCAATATTTGCAGATGACACTAAACTCTGCAGGGTAATCAATACAGAGGAGGACAATTTTATATTACAGGAGGATTTATGTAAACTAGAAGCTTGGGCTGATAAATGGCAAATGCGCTTTAATGGGGATAAATGTAAAGTCATGCACTTGGGCAGAGGAAACAAAAGGTATAATTATGTGCTTAATTGTAAAACACTGGGCAAAACTGTCACTGAAAAAGACCTGGGTGTATGGGTAGATGACAAACTCACATTTAGTGGCCAGTGTCAGGCAGCTGCTGCAAAGGCAAATAAAATAATGGGATGCATTAAAAGAGGCATAGATGCTCATGAGGAGAACATAATTTTACCTCTATATAAGTCACTAGTGCGACCACACTTAGAATACTGTGTACAATTCTGGTCTCCGGTGTATAAGAAAGACATAGCTGAACTAGAGCGGGTCCAGAGAAGAGCGACAAAAGTCATTAGAGGACTAAGGGGTCTGCAATACCAAGACAGGTTATTAAACTTGGGGTTATTTAGCTTGGAAAAACGAAGGCTTAGGGGTGATCTTATAATAATGTATAAATATATGAGGGGACAGTACAGAGAACTTTCTAATGATCTCTTTACTCTTAGGCCTGAGACTGGGACAAGGGGGCATCCTCTACGTCTGGAGGAAAGAAGGTTTAATCATAATCACAGACGCGGATTCTTTACTGTAAGAGCAGTGAGACTATTGAACTCTCTGCCACATGCTGTTGTAATGAGTGAGTCACTACTAACATTTAAGAGGGGCCTGGATGCCTTTCTTGAAAACTATAATATTACCAGTTATACATACTAGATTCTTTGATAGGGCGTTGATCCAGGGAATTAGTCTGATTGCCGTATGTGGAGTCAGGAAGGAATTTTTTCCCCCAATGTGGAGCTTAGTGTTGCCACATGGTTTTTTTTTTGCCTTCCTCTGGATCAACATGTTAGGCTATGGGTTGAACTAGATGGACTTAAAGTCTTCCTTCAACCTTAAAAACTATGTTACTATGTTACTATGTTACTATGTTGTAGATATCCACAAGGTCAGGTAGCTTTTCTGGCCATTGATTTCTCTCATCGAGTGGTAAAGTTTTCAGCATGTCGATGACGATGTTGTTCACCTTTTCGCATAGACCATTTGTCTGGGGATGATATGGTGTGGTCCTTATCTTCTTACACCCATACAATCCTAAGAATGCGTGAAACAGATCTGACTAGAATGCTGGTCCTTGATCTGTCAACACTTGATCTGGATACCCATGCGGGCGACAAAAGTAACTCTGGAATGCTTTGGCTGCAACTTCTGCGGTAAAGTCCTTGACTGGTACTATTACGAGGAATCTTGAGTAGTGATCAACCATTGTGAGGGTGTATGTGTACCCTGTTCTGCTTGGGGTTAACTTCACATGGTCTAGAGCTGTTCTGTTCCCACTTAAAGGCGATAAAGGCAGTTTGGTTGTATAATGGGGTGAGAGTTCCTTCTTACCTTTGTACTTCCAATAAGAGGGGCAGACAGGACCCGGAGCAGCGTCTCAGATAAGTGTACACACGTTAGGATGAAAACAATGCTGGTTTATTCCATAGATGAATGATCCAAAACATGGCATTGAAGTCTTGTATGAAGCTTGTCTCTGCAGTCGCTACTTGTGGGTCAAAAACTTTGCTTCTCCAGCTCTATGAGAATGGAACTCTCTCCAGTAGAAAATGTCTCCTAATGACTGGGCAACACAGGAAGAGACAAACAGCACGTGCAGGAGCCACACCCCCATAGGCTGGACAAGGAAAGGCAGAAAGAATTGAAAGGTCTAGCCAGCAGGTGGCAGCAGAGACAAGCGTCAAATTTAATCAGATTAAACTATAAAACAGGATTGAAACAGCACACTCCCCGTCTGGAATTCACTTTGGGGATTCCACTATTAGTCCATAACAATACCTAAAACGAAGGGCATGTTAATACAACAATTCAAATTCAAAAAACCAAAAATAAGAAGAAAAACGGTTAAAGTTCAGGTCCGGAAGCGTTCATCCCGTAGTGGCGCTCTCTGCGGGCAACAGCAGAATGAGTTCGTGGATCGGCCTTGCAAAGGTCTTCGTCTCACCTTTCCTGAAGACCCTTAGCTCCACCTTCCGCACATTGCCGTCCTGGCTAGGTAGTGTCTTAGTAACAAGTCCCAGAGGCCAGTCAGTTCTTTCAGTGGTCTGATCTTTCATAAGGACCAGGTCTCCTTCCTTGATATTTGGCTTGGGATGTCGCCACTTCCTTCTTCCTTGAAGAATGGTGAGGTATTCCTTTCTCCATCGATTCCAGAAGTAGTCGGCCAAATATTGGACTCGTTTCCAGTGTCTTTGGTAGGTGTTGGCGTGAGTGAAGTCTCCGCTGGGAATTACCGTGTTGTCAATTTTTTGAGTAAGAAGGATAGTGGGAGTCAGCATGGTTGGTACCTCTGGATCCATTGTCACCGGCACGAGGGTCTCGAATTGATGATGGCTGAGACTTCGGCTAAAAGAGTGACTAGAGTCTCGTGCGTGAGTCTTGAGGAGTTAACGTCCTTAAGCATGGAGTTCAGGATGTTGCGTGAGATCCCGATCATCCTCTCCCAGGAGCCTCCCATGTGAGAACTGTGAGGAGAATTGAAGATCCAGGTGCAACCCTTGTCTGCTAGCTGGTCTTGGATTGGCTTGGTGTCGATGTTCAGCTCTCTACATGCACCGACGAAGTTGCTGCCACGGTCGGACCTCAGCTGCTTTACTGGTCCTCTAATGGCAAAGAACCTCCTTAAGGCATTGATCAGGCAGGAAGTATCCATGGATTCTAACACCTCAATGTGAACGGCTCGAACACTCATGCAGGTGAATAGCACAGCCCACCGCTTATTGTCTGCTCGGCTGCTACGCGTTCTGCGTGAGGATACCATCCATGGTCCGAACACGTCTAGGCCCACGTAGGTGAAAGGTGGTTCCGTAGAAAGTCTGTCTGCAGGCAGATCAGCCATTTGTTGGCACAGTTGCTTTCCTCTCGTTTTGCGACAATGCACACAATCATGGAGTATTTGTGCTACACGTCTCTTCATTCCAATGATCCAAAGGCCTGCCGACCGTACGGCGCCCTCTGTGATCTGCCTGCCTTGGTGTTCAGTCCTTTCATGGTGATGTCGGATCAGCAAGACTGTAACGTGGTGTTTGTTGGGAATGATGAGAGGATTTTTTTCTGCGACTCCGAAACGAGCCTGATTTAAACGACCGCCGACTCTAAGTAAGCCAAAACTGTCCATAATCGGGTTTAGATTGGCGAGAGGGCTTCTTAGTGAAATCTGCTGTTTGTTGTGTAAACAGTTCCATTCGGTGGCGAATTCGCTCTGTTGGAGGTGGCGTATTATGAGGGACTCACCATGGGAGATGTCCTCAGCAGAAAGGGGTTTGTGGCACACATGCCAGCGATGACAGTCTCTGTTTTTTAGGTCTGTACGATAGCATCTGGCGATGTGCACTAACCTGGCGACAGTCCGGACGAGTCTTGTCCAGCTGGAGAAACGTTCAAAACGTTGGCAGCCGAGGTTGGAAGCTTCCTCTGCACTGGTGGCCAGGGTGTTGACTTCAGTTCGGACATCTGGATCATTATCTGGATCTAGGATGCTGAAGTTTTCCTGGACAGCTTCCTCCGACTGTCTCAGCAGGAACTCTGGACCTTGTGTCCTTTTGAGCAAATCAATGGCTGCTTCCTCGGTGGGTAGTGATTTGAGCCTGTCATCTACGTAAAAGTCTTTTTCCACGAAGTCTCTCGCGTCTGTGCCATACTCGGGCTCTCCCTCTGACGCGGTTCTTCGCAGACCATAGGTTGCGTGAAAGACTGATCTTCCTAAGTTGTCGGTACGCAGGGAAGAAGCGACGTCGGGTAGCTGTATTGAGTCTGGGGGCTTCTCCTTCACTTCATGGTGATGAGGACATGGTCTTAGGCAGGTTGTGCGCCCATGTCCGTGCACGTAGGTCCTGAAGGAGTCGATTTCTGATCGATCAACACACACATTTCCTATGACTACCCATCCCAAGTCCAGTCTCTGGGCGTATGGTGCATAGTCAGGTCCGTTGCACTGTTGTCGCACCTTGTGTACCCTCAGGTTGTCTCTGCCGAGCAGGAGTAGAATCTCCGCGTTGTTGTCTATAGGTGGGATAACGCTCGCGAGGTGTTTCAGGTGTGGTTGATGAAGTGCAGCTTCTGGGGTAGGAATTTCACTCCTGTGGCTGGGTATTTGGTCACATTCAACGAGCGTTGGTAGAGGTATTTCAGTCTTCCCGTTGATAGGAGAAGCAATGAATCCCCGGGCTCTTCTGCCGCTAGTCTCTATGCGGCCTGAGCAGGTGTTCAAGGTGTAGGGTTCTGATGGTCCACTAATTCCGAAGGCTTCAAAGAATTTGGTTCCTGCCAGGGACCGGTTGCTTTGGTCGTCTATGATGGCATACACCTTCATTGCCTTTTCTGGGCGTCCCTCGGGATAAACCTTGATGAGGCATATTCGGGCACAACATTTCTCCATTCGGCCCTCTCCACATACCTCTGAGCATGAGCAGGAAACAGTTGTGGCGGTGTCAGTCTGATTCTGTGGCTCCCCGCCATGACTTGGAGCGGGAGCGGTGGTGACTGTAGCCGGTGTGTCTCTAGCTAGCCGGGTAGGATGCATGGCTGAAATGTGCGTTTCGCTGTGGCACTCCCCACACTTGACTGTGGATTTACAGTCCTTGGCCATGTGCTCAAGTGATGCGCAGCATTTGAAGCAAATCCCAAGCTCAGTGAGGATCTTCTTGCGCTCCTGTAAGGTTTTGGATCTAAACCCCTTGCACTTGGTCAGTGAGTGTGGTTTTTTGTGGATGGGACATTCACGATTGAAAGACTTATCTCGTGGTGAGACAGTGTTCTGTTCGTCTGTGGGCGTAGCGGGTGATGGTAGTTCGGTCTTTCGAACACTCACAGCTCTCTTAGTGTCTCTGCGTTTTTGTATAGCACTTTCATACCTTGATGCTGGAGTTGCTGCAGCTGCCGAAGTGTTGGATTCTAAGAAATCGAGGCTGGGGTCGTTCCTCATCTGGGCCTGCTCGTCAATGAATCTGCAGAAGTGGATAAATGGGGGAAAGGTGACGTCGTTCACTCTTTTGTACCTTGAGACTGACGTTGCCCATTTCTCCTGCAGACTGTATGGCAGCTTCACCACGATTGGGTTTACTCCATGGGCTGAATCCAGATAGCACAGCCCGGACAGACGAGGGTCTCTTTTGGCGAGCTCCAGCTCCATGAGCAGATCACTTAGGTCTTGGAGCTTGTGGACTTCTTTAAGGTTGATCTTTGGGAAATCCTGCAGTCTCTTGAATAGGGCTTTCTCTATTGCTTCCGCGCTGCCAAAGGTGCGTTCCAGCCTTTGCCATGCGGCGGCGAGACCTGCTTCTGCTTGTCCTACATAGACGGTTCTGAGGCTCTTGATACGGCTTGAAGAGCTTGGGCCCAACCACTTGATCAGGAGGTCGAGTTCCTGTTCTTCGGTTAGGTTGAGATTGGCGATGGCTGCCTTGAAGGTTGCTTTCCAGGCCCTGTAGTTCTCTGCACGATCATCAAAATTCACAAGACTAGTACTGATTAGCTCTCTGCTCACCATGAACCTGGCAAACTCGGACATGTCCGACTTCTCACCACTTGTTGCCACGACGACTCGTGATGCCCCTGGGGCGTATGGGCCGCCTGGCGTGAATGGATGAGCTGTTTCCGGGTAGAATGATGCTGCTGCAGGGTTGAGCTGTGGTTTAGCCCTTGAAAAATCTGACGAATACCGCTTGAGCTGTGAAGGTGGGCCAGGAAACGCTGGGTTGCCATCTTGTGGTGGTGACTGTGTTTGAGAGGGTATCTCTCGGCGACTGTCGTTAATTAGCTCGGGCGCCTTCGAGGGAACTGGCACCTTTAGAAGTATGTTGGGGGTTTTGGTGTCGTTGACTTGGACAGTACTGTAAACCGGGGTCGCTACAGGTACCCGGTTTAGCACATAGTCTCTGGTGCGATCAACTGGATCATCCGTGTCCAGTGGTGGCGAGTTAGCTGGATCAAGACCTTGGATCAATGCCTGCTCAAGTAGTCTTACTTTAGCTAGCGCAACCTCCTCTTCCATCTGTGACCGAAGGATCTGTATTCGAGCCTCTGCTTCTGCTTCGGTCCTTTTTGCTTCCATCTCCGCTTCTGCCCTTTTTGCCTCTGCCCTTTTTGCTTCCACTTCTGCTTCTGCCCTTTTTGCCTCTGCCCTTGCTTCTGTCCTTTTTTCTTCTGCTTCTCTCTCAGTGAAAGAACGTCTCACCCTGGATTCCTCTGCTATTATGCGGGCCTCTAGTATCCTGTCGCTCATGGTTGAACTTCTTGAGGATGATGACCTGGATGACCGAGAGGAACGTTTAGATGAGCTCGATCGGTGTGATCTGGTTTCTTGCAGGTGAGAGATACGGTGTTCGGCCTTGTTTATGGCGTGTCGGACCTTGGCATCTCTCCCTTTGTCCGTCTCTAGCGCCTTACTGAGGTCTGAAAGGGATTCATCAGAATTAAAGTCTTTTAGAAGGGCAATGTACCTTGTTGACAGTCTCTTGTATCCTTCATGGGCGGCGTTCAGCCGTTCCATAACAGACTGTAAGCTTGCGGCGTCGCCTGACAAGGGTTCAAGTCTCGACATGTAAGAGGCGACGCGTTCCCACTGTTCTTCCAGGCGTTCACTTAGCTCATCTTTCATAGCGTGATAGTTTTCAATTGCCTTTACCGTTGGTTTGTAAGAACGTTTTGGTCGGGTAACTTGGTCTGCTTGAGACGTGGGGTCTGCCTCCTGGGCTTCATCGTGGACGGTATCAGGTTGTATTTGCTCTGTTTCAGCAGTGGGAGCCTGTCCGAGGTCGTTTTCGGCCATTTTGAATAAAGGTGTACTGTCTCTTTAAAAAACTCAACTTTTGAATAGGGGTCCGAAAATCGCTGTGCGGCTCTGCGGGAACTCCCGGATGGGATCCCCAAGGTGGCTTTGACGAAACTTGGGGTTCGCAGCTCGCCGATGTGCAGTAATGAGGTATAGTGTACTGCAGGCTTATGGAAGCGATGTGGCCAGAAGGAAACCGCAGGTGCATAAAAACAGTTCTTTATAACAGTACAGGCAGAGCTGATAGATGTGGCAGGTGGGAGGGCTTCCTCCAGACTTGTCCAGACGTGCACTGCTGCAGGCAGACAGATACACAAGGCTTGTTGCTGGGCAGATTAATGCACAGAGGGACAGGGCACATGGAGATCTATAGCTGGATGTTGGGCTGTAAGGCAGTTTTCTAGCTGCTAGGAGCTTTCTACCACAAAGTTTTTGACTGTTGGGAGCCTTCAAGCAGAGTTTTTGACTATTGGGAGCCTTCAAGCAGAGTTTTTGACTATTCTGTTCCCACTTAAAGGCGATAAAGGCAGTTTGGTTGTATAATGGGGTGAGAGTTCCTTCTTACCTTTGTACTTCCAATAAGAGGGGCAGACAGGACCCGGAGCAGCGTCTCAGATAAGTGTACACACGTTAGGATGAAAACAATGCTGGTTTATTCCATAGATGAATGATCCAAAACATGGCATTGAAGTCTTGTATGAAGCTTGTCTCTGCAGTCGCTACTTGTGGGTCAAAAACTTTGCTTCTCCAGCTCTATGAGAATGGAACTCTCTCCAGTAGAAAATGTCTCCTAATGACTGGGCAACACAGGAAGAGACAAACAGCACGTGCAGGAGCCACACCCCCATAGGCTGGACAAGGAAAGGCAGAAAGAATTGAAAGGTCTAGCCAGCAGGTGGCAGCAGAGACAAGCGTCAAATTTAATCAGATTAAACTATAAAACAGGATTGAAACAGCACAAGAGCAACTATTTCAACAGGTCTCTTGGTAATTATTGGCTGCAACTGAGCTTTTTGACTTTGCTGGTCTTTTCTCTTAAGGTGACACGGTCCACAGTTTTTGCACCATCTCTCAATAGAACCTCTCATGCCGACCCAGTAGAAACGGTCTTTTAACAGTGCTTCTAATTTCTTCCAGCCAAAATGTCATGGTAAGCTTCCAGGACTATTTTGACATCTGTTTTTGGAACTACTATCTGCCAGATAAGTTCGTGTGTTCTGTGGTGAAGGTGACGTCTGCATAGCTTTCCTTGGTAGACAAATAACCTTCCTTTCTCCTTCCACAGGCGTTTGGCATCTTGGGAAGCATCTGAACTCAGGCTGGAATGTTCTTGAGTTATCAGCTCTTTGATCAAGCTAACATCTGGATCATTGGCTTGAGTTTCTTTCCAGTCGTGGTGGGGTAACGGGTTCACTGTTCTCTCTTTACGCCTTTGACTTGCCTGATGACATGAGGCTGTACTTGTGCAATGGAAAGCGGGCAATTCTATTTCTTCCAGTTCATCTATGTCTTCTCTTTCATCTGGGAGGTTAGGCATTCTGGACAGGGCATCTGCGTTGCCATTCTTGTGACCTGCCCGGTACTTGACAGTGAAGTCATAGTTTGACAATCTTGCCATCCAACGCTGCTCCAGGTTTCCCAGCTGTGCAGTCTCTAAGTGGGTTAGAGGGTTGTTGTCGGTGAAAGCTGTGAACGGGGAGGACGCCAGGTAGTGCTTGAAACGTTCTGTGATTGCCCAGACTAGGGCTAGGAACTCTAACTTGAAAGAGCTGTAATTCTCAGGGTTCCTCTCTGTTGGACGGAGTTTTCTGCTGGCGTAGGCTATTACCTTCTCTTTGCCTTGTTGTCTCTGTGCTAAGACTGCTCCTAAGCCTTCGTTACTTGCATCCGTGTATAACAGGAACGGCAGGTTGTAATCTGGGTAAGTAAGGATCTCTTCTCCCGTTAAGGCATCTTTCAGCTTTTGGAAAGACTGTTCTTGTTCTGGTCCCCACCGGAACGGAGAACCTCTGATCTTGCCTTTCTTGGATTGACCTACCAGGAGATCTTGCAGGGTGCTGCTATCTTCGTGTAGCCTTTGATAAATCTTCTGTAGTACCCAACCAGTCCTAAGAATTGACGTACCTTTTTGAAGGTGGTTGGTGCTGGCCAGTCCTTGATGACTGTAACCTTATCTGGGTCGAGTGCTACGCCTTCTGCACTGACCACATGTCCCAGGTACTGGACTTTAAGAAAGGAGTGAGAATGCGCAGGATGTTCCCTGAGGAAGGAGTTTGGGATATGACTCCGAAACGCGTCGGAAAATAAACAGCTACTACTATACCCAGACATACCACTGTATCTGGTTTTTACATCATGCGAACACAGCAGCTCGGACCACGAGGTACTTTGTCCTATTAGAAGGTACTGGACTTTGGGTTTCAACAGGTGACATTTTGACGGTTTCAGCTTCATACTATACTTGGACAACGACTTAAACACTTCACTCAGATGTTGTAGGTGATCTTCTGTGAGTACACTATGACATCGTCCAGGTACAGCAGCACGGTCTCAAAGTTTCTGTGGCCTAGGCAACACTCCATCAGCCTCTGGAATGTTCCTGGTGCGTTGCATAACCCGAATGGCATACTGTTGAACTCGCATAACCCCATTGGCGTCGTGAAGGCTGTCTTCTCACGATCCTCTTCTGCAACGGAGACCTGCCAGTACCCACTAGTAAGATCCAATGTGGAAAAGTAATTGGCAGACTTAAGTGCAGCTAGTGACTCTTCTATGCGGGGTAACGGGTATGCATCTTTGTATGTTACTCTGTTAATCTGCCTATATTCTACGCACATCCTCATACTACCGTCCTTCTTTTTAACCAGGACCAGTGGTGCTGCCCAGGGACTACAACTATCTCTTATGACCCCTGCATTCTTCATGTTCTGTAACATCTCTTTTGCTTTTTGGTAGTGTGCTGGTGGTATAGGCATGTATCTTTCTTTTATGGGTGCATGGTCACCTGTGGGTATATGATGTTGTACCCCTTTAATCTTCCCAAAATCAAGTGGATGTTTGCTAAACACCTGTTCATACTCTCAAACTACCCAGTATACTCCATTTTTCTGGTGAGAAGATGTGTTGTCAGTTCCTACGCTGAGCTCCTGACACCATTTCTCTAGCTGACCTTTGGAGTGATGGTGTTCGTCTGACACTGTCTGAGAAAAAGTCTTAACTTCATGTATTGCATTGTTATCAACATGGTACAATTTTGCAACAGTGAAATACTTTGGCAATTTTACTTCATCATCACCATAGTTTAATACACGTACAGGGACCCTTCCTTTTCTTACATCAACCACTCCCCGGGCTGTCAGGAGTGTAGGACTACTGTCAGACATCACGGGCTCCACTACTGCCTGGTAGTCCTGCCCTCTGAGGCCTACTGCTGCCCGACACCAGATCATCATTTCACTTCTTGGTGGTACTACAATTGGAATTGGATCTGTCACCCGTACACTGCCAATTTCACCATTTGACATTGTTACCTGTTGTTGATACACCAGAGCTTGGATCTCCATCTGCAGAGCTCTTCTCTCGCTTGGCTTAGCGGTATCTGCACTCTGTTGGAGCAAAAACAACACTTCATCTAGGCATCTAACCATTACATTGGTACCCAGTATCACATGTGGATCCCGCTCGTGTGGTTTGTCCTGAAACACTATGATTCCCTGGTTCTTTAACTGTACCCTCCCCACCTTTACAGTAGCCTCCCACTGCCCTTCTATTGTAACTAGCATCCCATTGGTTGCTTCAATGTTCAAATCAGGGTTTGGTGGTTCTAGTTTGATATTGGACCAGAACCGTTTGTAAAGGATACTCGGGATGGTCGTCTCCTGCGATCCGGTGTCTATCAATGCAGTGGTAGCGGTGCCGTCGATGAAGATGGACAAGTATGGATGATCTCCCACGTACTTGCGCTCCCAGTTGGTTGGGCCTGGACTGTCTACTCCTGGGGTTGGCCCTCCTCTCCCAGGGGCTGCTCGTTTAAAGGACAGGAACGGTAGACATGTCCTTCTTTGTCGCACTTGCGACAGATGGGATGTCCGTCGGCGCTGTAGCGATCTGTGGGTCTCCCTCGCAGCGGCGTTGTCCTCTTCCTCATCCTTGGAATGTCGTCGGGGCTGTCAGCGAGCTGGATATTGTCTGATGGCCTTGCTTCTGGCTTGGCTTGCCTTGCACCTCGGAGCCTTGCCACCTCTTTGGTCAGCTGCTGCACGTCGGAGCATAGTTTGTCAAATCAGTCGGGTGTCACTGTCTGTGTCCTGTCTGTGTCCTGGATTGTGCTGCTGGGGATGAAGAAGGTGCTTCCGGCACGGAAGGGGTTTTAGTCCACTGCGGCTGTGGAGTTACGTCGGGCACTGCGGGGAGCTGCTGTCCCCGAACTGTTAAGTCTTTTAACGTAGCAAACTCTGCATCAGAATTTTGCAGAGCCCACCAGCGTGCTTGCTTTCTATCATCAGGTAATCGGAGGCCGATAACAAATTGCTCAATCAGCGTTTTGTTTTCATCACGAACGCCACCAGGATCGGCCTGTTTTAACAGTCTCACTGCCTCTTGCAGGCGCAGTGAATAGTCCAGGACACTCTCCTGTGCCCCTTTTTGCAGTGATATAACAACAGTCTCAGTTTGGATTCAGTATGGTGTTCAAACAATAAAGGTTTGTTCAACAGACTCCTGATCTTCTACAGACCAGTTTCGAGTTTCCAGCTCTGCTGCATCTTTTAACTGTCCCATTACTACTGACGCTTTCTGCTTACCGGTCATCGTGTACATATCCATAGCCATTACATCGTCCCCGGAGGTTCTGCAGCAGCGGCGGCCCCCATCACTGGCCGCATCAAGTGGGTGGCGTCACGAGTGACAATCCCCTGTAAATATCCCCCTTTAATTGCCAGGGCCCGGGACACGGACCGGACCAGGACCCACCCGTGACTTCCCAGTAAAGACCCGGTCCGGTACCGAGTACCCTCGTCCCGGTGGGCTCGACAACCTGGCATCACGAACAGGATCTACCCGGTCCAAAAGAATTGGACCCCGTGCGCCTAAGGAACTTGTTCTGGACTTTTCCCGCCAAAATCTGACCTTAATAGCGGCCAGGGGAGACTAACGCCATGTGCAGAGGAGGCGTTCCCGAAACTCCCATTGTGGGCCGGCCCGGTCCAAGGCGCGAAGAAAAGGACCCGCCCTGGCTCCCCTTAACTCCGGAGAGCCAGCTGTCACTCTGAAGGAAGAGCCTCCGCCCCTAGACCCTCCTCCTAGCAAGCCGGCGGAAACGAAGAAGGAAATCGTCATCAGGAGGGGGCGGAACGAAGAACCGGAAGAGAAGCAGTCGCCATTCCAGTACATGCGGACGGAAGCGGAGGACGTCCAGAAGAGCGCTGAGCACGAGAGACCACGTGTGATCCCGGAGGGCCTACGGAGTGACCCGGTGGAGGAACCCGGCCAGGGAAAGAACTCTTGTGATCGTGCTGAGATGGCTGAAGGCGGCGAAGAACGTTCCCGCGTCCAAGACACCCGGCGGGGTGTGCTGCTGCTGCTACCCCAGCAGATGACACGGGCCGAGGAGAAGCATCGGACCCGGATCCAAATTGATATAGAACACCGCCGAAGCTATGAAACTCAGTCCATGCAACCCGGCTGGGTTGGAGTGCCACGTGAGCGTGCTGAGAGCGAAGCCGAGTGCCGCACCGCAATTCTGGTGGATGTAACTACCCCATAAGCTGCACCGTGTACTGCCCAGAAGGAAGCTGACCCACTTGGAGCTCTGCCGGAGGGATTCTTGGCGTTGCTGCAGCCTCTGATACCACCACCGACTACAACAGAGGTGAGAGGGGAGCAGCTCCATTGCTGGTGGGAGCGGGACAGCGACTGTGATGATATGATGGGCTTCCTCGGAGATCCCGGTGGCGAAGTAGGCCCTGCAGAGCTGATTACACGTGAAGAATACATCCGCAGATGTGTACGCAAGAAGGAGTGAGACACGTGTCCTGCATCCTGAAAGAAGAGGAAACTGTAAGTGTGAATGAAGCGTTTTCCTTAGTGCTCCCATCCCTTACCTGAATGAATGCTAGCATTCCCCTGTATGTCTTATATGTTTTATCTGAACATTGATATCATGAACGATGACGTGATATAAACTTTGAACTGTATATAGTTGAGCACCTTAGTGTGCTCCCCTTTGGTTTTAAGACCAGTGTGCACATGCGACGTAGTGCATGAGACTTTGACTGCTTTGAATCGTGAGCTTTGAACTTTGACTACTTTTTAAAACTTTTTGCACTTTTTCAGAAGAGAAGAATGTTTTTATACTTTTTGATAAGAAAGTAGAGTTATAATGTGTGTTTTAAAGAAAGTAAATGCGTTGTAGCGTTAGACCCGGCAAAGGTCTAGAAGGGTAGAGGAACTGGATTAACACCCATGTATATTAAGTTAGGGAAAGCAAGTGCCTGGGGGTGCTGTAGCGAGAATCCAGGCCTCCTAAGCTGATACACCCACGAGCCAATGTATATAGTTAACTTAATGTTACGTTTGAAGACTCGAACCTCCCGGATGGGAAGAACCAAGAATGCTTACTGTTTAATGTTGTTATAAAATAAAAATGTTTTCAGGGGGATCCATGACGGGCAGCGCGCGGACGCGCTAGTTAACTCCGGGAGAGTGTGGCGCCCCTGCGTCCAGGAGGCCACAAAGGGAACTGCAGCCAGGCAGGTAGGACACTTGTTGCACACCAACACCCTCACAGCCCACATACCCACGTGTAAGAGGAGGTAACATCCAGCCCTGAGATTACAAGACAAGAGAGGGGGGGGGGACAAGAGGCGCAATAGTGCCCTTATCACTAGACACTAGACAATTAAGGTGAGAAATAGTTTCACTCACCTAGTCCAGTTGTGCCACCCACAACTGGTTCAGAGGCCTGATATGGTATGTGTCTTGATGGCTGCTGCTGGACTTCCACCGGTCTCCACTCAGGGTAGACGAACTTGAAGTTTTGGGAAAGGAAGGTGTGTCACAGTCCGCGCTGCCAAGAAATCCGCTCGTAATAACACCAGTAGTCAGTATCCAAATTTATCCTCTTTATTCATCCAACGCGTTTCAAGACGCCAGGAGGCGTGACACACCTTCCAAGCCCTGAGATTAGATACTCTATGAGATTGAGGGATGGTGGATTCAGAGGAGTTGGTTGGGCACACCAGAAGTCAGGTGACTTGACAGTATATAGGAAGGGGGAGGAGTGAAGGAGTTCAGTAGGCCGTAGTGAGCTGAGATGCAAAGGTCAGAGAACAGCAGCAGGTTGAGCTGAAGCTGAGCAGCCAGAAAGACACACACGTTCTGGAAGAGTGAAGACAGACGGAGCGCAGAATCTGTACTGAGCCAGTGCGAGCCAGAGGAGAGAGAAAGCCCATCCAGAGTCAGATCCCCAGGAGTGTGAGAGGACAGAGAGGGACGGTGTAACCCGGGCCCCAGAACTACAGCTGAAGCAACCTACTGCCGGCGGAGTAGCCCTCCTATATACAGAGAGGAACAGAGAGAAACGAGCCTGGTAGAGCCTCGTGCTGGAGGACTACTGGAGGCTGGGCTGAAGTAGAGTGTCGGCTCTAGAGGGGACCGTAGTTCACCCGGCATCCCCAAACAACACAACGAGGGGTCTGAGTTTCAGATTGAGATCCCTACCCAAAGGACAGGCAGCTCAGTGACACACTTAGGACTCACAGAAGCTCGAGTCACCGCCATACTGTCCAGTGTCGCACAACACGAAGTAAAGAGAACTTTATAGCCCGGAAAGGACACTGCAGACTGTGTGAGGGGTCACAGAGAGAGAGGCCTGGCTGCAGGGAGCAAAGGGAACCCGGAGAGGGAGAATGCGCCCGTGAACTTGAACTGTGTAAGAACTGTGACTGTACTGTAAAGTAACTTGGAGAGCTAAGAGTAAAGCTTTGGAAAACCTTGGAACTGTTTCCCTTGTGTCTCTGCATGAAAGCTATTCCCTCTATACAGGATCCAGCCTGTCAGCACCAGCCAGGAGGAGAGATCCCTGCAGCGTCTGCCAAGTAAGTGTGTTACACACTCCACAATAGACTTAACTCTTACTGCCCCGGGGAACACAGTTCTACCCACTGGAACTACACCATCTCCGCTGCCATTACTTCGTCCCAGAGGTTCTGCAGCAGCAGCGGCCCCCATCACTGGCCGCATCAAGTGGGTGACGTCACGAGTGACAATCCCCTGTAAATATCCCCCTTTAATTGCCAGGGCCCGGGACACGGACCGGACCAGGACCACCAGTAACTTCCCCAGTAAAGACCCGGTCCGGTACCGAGTACCCTCGTCCCAGTGGGCTCGACACATCCATTTATGTATATGGATTTTTGTGCTATGTATCTGTAATGATTGTACCAGAATTTCTACACTAATTGTGTTCATAGTTTGTCTCTTAATAAAGATATAATTTTTACTATATACCTTAAGCATATTTAGCTCCACTTTTTTCTCCCTTTGATTAATAAAAGTGACACTAGTTGTCACTCTTAAATCTGTGTCACTTCAAGATGACATTTTTTGGCTTTGGTGGTTTCTTTGCACTTTGTTTTTGTCTTAAATTACTTATTTGCCCAAGTCTGTGAGATTGAGGAGAGCATTTATGGCGGGGAAGGTATAAGTAAACTTGATTTATTCCCCTCTTAATCACTCAGTGGAATGTACACACAAGAAGGACCCTGAGATGACAGCTTAATAGTGTGGGAGAAAAGCAAAAAAGAAACCAGGACTTCTACTGAGCCTCCATATGATGTTCTGCTGGAAACCATCCAACCAGTACATTGATCGAGTGGTAATCCTTTCACGAGACCAGTTCTTAGTTTTGAGTTGTTCCATGAGATCCTGTCTGGTAATTAAAAGAGAATTAAAGACATCCCACTCCCTTTTTCTTACAACTACAAGTAAGCGGCTTATTGGCGAGAACAATGGTGTCCTCATAGTCATAGGACAAGGAAAGGCACTTAGTTAAACATTAAGGACAATTTTAGTAATTACCTCCTTGGGTTCAATCAACTATACTTTATTTTTAAATATTTTCAGAGGAATTTATTTTTTTAACTGTTTTCATGAAATTCATTGGTCATATTAATAGAGAGCATAACTGTGTTTTATAGGTCATTATAAATACAGGGAAATCTAGTTTATTTTGCAAATGTATAAAAGAACTGAAAGATCCAGCCCGGTTCTGAGTATCTCCATTGCCCTGGAGTGGGCATGTCACACATATATAAGATTATCTATATATTTACCGTATATCAATATAAATCACAATAAAGAAAACAATTACCGTATATACTCGCGTATAAGCCGAGTTTTTCAGCCCAAAAATTGGGCTGAAAAGTCCCCCCCTCGGCTTATACGCGAGTCATACGGCCCCCCTCAAAGTTTGGCGCCCCCACCTCACTTTCTGGGCCCCCCCGCATGCAGCGCTGCACATATACATTACGTGTCTAGCAGCTGTTACCCTCCGGTGGCAGATCGCGGCTCCCGGCTCCGGGCTCCATCTTCCTCTCTGTCTTCCTGGTTGTCATGTGACCGGCGCGATGACGTCATCGCGCCGGTCACATGACAACCAGGAAGACAGCGAGGAAGATGGAGCCCGGAGCCGGGAGCCACGATCTGCCACCGGAGGGTAACAGCTGCTAGACACGTAATGTATATGTGCAGCGCTGCATGCGGGGGGGCCCAGAAAGTGAGGTGGGGGCGCCAAATTATGAGGGGGGCCCTGCTGGGGCCCTGTATACTACCACTGGGGCTATATACTACCACTGGGGCTATATACTACCACTGGGGCTATATACTACCACTGGGGCTGTATATATACTACCACTGGGGCTATATACTACCACTGGGGCTGTATACTACTACTGGGGCTATATACTACCACTGGGGCTATATACTACCACTGGGGCTGTATATATACTACCACTGGGGCTGTATACTACTACTGGGGCTATATACTACCACTGGGGCTATATACTACCACTGGGGCTGTATATATACTACCACTGGGGCTGTATACTACTACTGGGGCTATATACTACCACTGGGGCTATATACTACCACTGGGGCTGTATATATACTACCACTGGGGCTGTATACTACTACTGGGGCTATATACTACCACTGGGGCTATATACTACCACTGGGGCTATATACTACCACTGGGGCTGTATGTATACTACCACTGGGGCTATATACTACCACTGGGGCTGTATACTACCACTGGGGCTGTATACTACCACTGGGGCTATATACTACCACTGGGGCTGTATATACTACTGGGGCTGCGTGTATACTACCACTGGGGCTGCTGCTGTATACTACCACTGGGGCTGCTGCTGTATACTACCACTGGGGCTGCTGTATATACCTCTGGGGCTGCTGTATACTACCACTGGGGCTGCTGCTGTATATACCACTGGGGCTGCTGCTGTAACACTGCTGGGGCCTGTATATACCACTGGGGAGGCTGCTGTATACCACACTGCTGGGGGCTGTATACCTGTGCTGGGGTCCACCCTCGGCTTATACACGAGTCAATAAATTTTCCCAGGTTTTGGGGGCAAAAGTAGGGGGGTCGGCTTATACACGGGTCGGCTTATACACGAGTATATACGGTAGTTCAATTTGTGTAAAATCTTGCAGTGTATAATCCAGTGGTCAAAAGCTTCTATTAAAACAGATAGAAATCCTTAAGAAATCCCTTCAAAATGTATTAGGTCTCATACACATGACTGAACCACAGATCTGTATATATCTATGGCCCATGTTCCTCCAGAGATGGACAATCTAATAATCAACAAAAAAAATGGATCATGTCAATTGAACAAGCCCATTGGATGAATGCCTAAGAAACTAGGAGAAGGCTTCTAGGTGGCAGATAATGCTAGATGAACTCGAGATCGGACAACAATGGAAAAGTATGTTGACAAGCATTTAGCAGCCATGGTGCCAAATGGTGCCATGCACTACTGTAGGACACATCACCTTTCTGTCATCCGATCTGGAGTCCATCTTGCATTATCTGATGTCTTGAAGGCTTCTGCTAGTTTCATAGTCTTCATTCATTGTGAACACGCTAAGGAGCCGCCTGTTGTTAATATAGGTTTTAGCTTGCTTTCTTAAAGCAACAGAGACATTTGATCAAAGTGATTGCCTGGCTCTTAACATTGCTGTCAACTGCATAAGTAACACTTAAGAACTGACTAATCCCTCATGTCACCATAAAGAAAGGTGGATAGCATAAAATATACAGACATCTGGGAAGTGGAGTACAGTATAATACACCATTAATGTCCATTCAATCACAGCTCCACCATAGACATACCAGTCTGTTACTTGGCGTTGAAGTTGGAGGACCTTGATGTAAAAGTGTTGAATGATCGTACACAATGAATGAATGACCTCTGTTTGATCACTAACCATTGTTAACTTATGCAACTCATAATGACTCCATATTAACTGCTAAAGGAACAACTGGAGACAATTGATTCGTAACACGTCAAATTTATTACAGGTTTTCAAAAAATGTCATATTTTAACAAATACTAAGGCTTCAAATCCAGCAAAATAGTGGTCAATTAGCTGCAATTTCATTGATTCTTTTGAAGGCTGAGAAGGGGTTAAATTATAAAAAATTATGCTCATCTCCCCTAGGCCCTCACTCGTCTTCTGACGCTGCCTCTGCCACCATTGCTGCTCCTCGGTCCTCTGCTCCAGCGCTCAGGCCCACCCGGTTAGTAAAGTACGTTGCCCCCAATGTGACTGCTGCAACTACAACTCTCAGGGTATCTTTACACGTGGCTACATTTCTAGGGTGGCTACAGGTAACTTACTGGTTGCAGTGAAATCATGGAGACAAGGTTCTATCTTGTTGCTGTGTACAAATGGAATAATCTCTCCATGATTTCACTGCAACCAGTAAGTTACCTGTAGCCACCCTAGAAATGTAGCCGCGTGTAAAGGTACCCTCAGAGCTAAGGTGTAGGAGTTACAAGTAATGCACAACTCTATGGAACAACACATGGCAGATCAGGGAACATTTTAGTGCTGCTTACTCTGGGTCACTTCAACTCTATGGACCTCAGAGTTGGAAGAATCGAAGACTCAAGTAGAGGACCAGGAGCAGTGGCGGGAGCGGCGACCCTAGAAGTGAGTATAATGTGTTTTATTATTTTGTTACTCCTTCCCTCCCCTCCTTGTGTTAATCTTTGGGTTTGGAGAGACCTCAGAGAATAATAAATGGCAAATGGAGGAATTTTCAGACCAAATTGAATCTGCCAGTCGATTCAAGCAAATCTGGCCAAAACGAATTTGGGGTGATTGACTCATCTCTACTTGAGACTCATATGATTTTCTGCCAATTTTCCTGAATTTGCCAGAACTGTCCTGATCCTGTGAAACAGACCTGGCAAATTTGCAATGTCCTGAACCAAAAAGTGTCTGGTTTTACACAAATCAACTAGTACTTGGTTAGTCTTGGGCCCACACTAATGTTAATAAGTACAATTATCCATTTAGGGGACTGGGAAGGAGCAGAATATGGAGGACCCACCCCTCATGCCGCCAGATGTTATGGAAAGAAGGATGGGGCTGTGACAAATGCATTGTCTGATGGTGATCCATTGACATAAGATGGCGTCTGTCAATGGACCATTGAGGCGTAAGTCATTTTGACCTTAAGAATAAACATTCTTACATGTAAAGCTAAAATGCCTAATAACTGATCTTAATCGCAATGTGAGCAGTGCTTAAAGGGGTTGTCCAGCTTACAAAAATATGCTAAAAAGGCTCAGGCTGGTGTAAAATTAAAAAACAAATTAATACTTACTGAAATTTTCTCCACTATTATTGTTGTTGCACCTACCCGATCCTTGCTGGTCTCTACTGCCTGGTCCCGTATCAACACACCAGAAAAGGCTGAATACAGCAGCTCAGCCAATCACATTTTGACTCACCTGTGTAAAATCCCAAATAAGAATCATCTGTGATTTATTGTTGGTGTCCATGTGACATGAATTAGCCGATGAATGATGACTTCAATGTTTTAAAAAGCCACATGTTAGGCCCTGTTTCTTTGTCACAAGGGTGAAGACAAAGGAGCTGTTTGAGGACATCAGAGTGATTGGCCGAATAGTCATTTTTGTCCATTTCTGATGTCTCCAGACAAGACCAGGAACAGAGATTATTAAGTAAGAATCAGAGAAAGGTTTTAATAGAATAAATATGAATTCTTTATTATTTTACACCCATTTAAACACTTTTTAAAATATTTTTTGATGGAAAGAAAATCCCTTTAAATGTTATTGATAAAAGATGCATCACCACACAATACAGGTCCACATTCTAGATGCATGTAGGGTAAGTTGGTTAAGTCCTTATTAACAAATTAGTTGTGCCTTAGGCAGTTGCCTACAAACCCTACCCCTCACCCTAGGTGTAAATGATCTTATAATCTTTAGCAGTTGCCTGAAAGTAGAAAAATTATGAAAAAAATAGTCTCATTTGAACGTGATCGAATTCACAATGAAGTTTTTGCTTTTGTGAGATTCAAGTTAACAGCTTTTGTCATGTGGTTGCTATGCCAACGTCAATGCGTGTAAAGCAGCAGTATCATCGGAACATCAGGAAATGTTACCGCTTCCAGCATAATCATTATTTGTGCTGTAATTGTATGGCAACTGCATTATAAAGTAATAATAACCCCCCTAAGTAAGAGATTGCAGGAAAGAGCATTTATCAAGATTAATATATGCAATTACACTCTTCGCAGAGGTCGAGGACAAGCTCCTTTGCTGCCGCCTATTGGAAGTAGCAATCCTATAAGTCAATATTGACCACTTAAATACAACTTCTAATTGGATTTTTTTTTAATTTGCACTGAGTACCTCCTCCAATTGGTGCTGTTCCACTGATTCTGGGACAGGGGGGTTTTCCTATATTTTCTGTACCTGTCTGTTGCAATAGTATGCTCCAGGGGCGTAACTACAATAGGTGTAGGGGTTGCGATCGCACCCGGGCCCTGCAGCCTAGGGGGGCCCCAAAAGTCCCTCTGGCCTATAGAAAAAGACTAATACTATTAAAGACTTGCAATAATTGGGGGCCCCGTTGGAGCTTTCGCATCGGGGCCCCTGGGCCTGAAGTTACGCCACTGGTATGCTCCCCGGTAAAGATGGTGCAAATCCTTCCTTCACCAACAGGGCGTGTTCTACAGAACTTCTCTGTGGGTGCGGCCATGATTTAATTGCCCAGCGTTAGAATAGAGAAGTTCTGTGATACACGCCTAGTTGGTCAATTGGAGAATTTGCATTTTTATTATCAAGGGGGCATAACTTTGGAACGATGAAATAGAAGAAATAGTAAAATTGTCATACAATGAGTGGAGCAGCGCTAATTGGAGGAGATACTCATCTTTAGCCTTTTCACGTGATTGAAGATCTACAGCCAATCTAGAATTTCCATTTGTAGGCAGCTGTTTCAGGCTTCTTTCCTTTCATCAATGCAAATAGGAGACAGGTTGGGTGGGTGTCAGGGCTTCGATAAGGAGTTTAAGGGTATGTTTCCACAATCCAGAGACACTGTGCCCTGAACACAGTGTCTCCAGACCTGAGGGAAGCCGTGGGTGAATGGAGGGTGAGCACATGTACTCACGATCCGCATTGGGTGCAGGGCGGCTTCTCAATGCAGTCACCCGCTGTAGATCACATCAGACTCCGCAACAATAAATTAACGTGCTGCAACAACTCGCTCCGCAGCTGAAATAACGCGGTGGGGAGAAGCATAGTGAGCATAGAATGTCTTTAAATCCCATCCACTGTGCTGGTACTATACAACAAGGTGTTTTGGATGCAGCGGTAGAAGGCTGAGTCCAGAACGTTGCAAACCCTGATCGTGTGCACATATTCTAAGGGGTAAAGTTTCTCATTCTCAAGATTAATGAAAGCTGTGTTTACCATCTGAAATGCAGAAGGCACGGAAAGCATGTTCCTTGGAGACACAGCTTCATGCACTTCAACATAAGAGCCATTATGATCAGCTGATGAGCATCTTGAGTTCTTTGCAAAATGTTTGGGCATGTATTTATAGGTGTGCATTAACTTTCAAGGGGTTATCCCATTAATAACAATCTCCAATGGTTGGTGACCTGACCACTATATTGATGAAAATTGATCCCATGTGAATGGTAAGGTGCACTAGTCACCCCAATGGGTTTATGGGATCAGTAGTGTACACGTGTTTGGGGGCTGGCACAGGGCCTCGGCAGTCACAGGCGAGGTAGAGCCTCACCTGCAAAGCAGCCTAGGGTTTGTAGCGCGGACCTGGCGGGTGCCCCAGTGCAACAGTCCAGTCCAGAAATGCCCTAAATGGGGGCCAAAGCAAACACAGAATCCACTGTCATTTGCAAAAGTTCTTTACTTAAACAGTCTCCTGAAACACGGTCACACAACTTGAATGTTATTATCTGTGGGACAATTACTTAAACACAATTTTGTGCATACTGCTTCTGCTCACCCGCTCTGTTCAACACCATAGTAACCTGCTGCAAACTCAGTCTCTACTGGTTCCTGCCCAGTCTCCCCCATGAGGATCAGCTCCACAGAACAGTTAGGACAACCTTTTAAATAATGTTCCTTTACTGCAATCACCATGATGACTCGTTCGCTTGAGTCGAGGTTGAGGTCCACTGCTGATGTATCGGAGGAGTCAGTTGCTTCCCAAGAAACCACCAAGGCAGCGGTCAAGTATAAACGCTGTAGGAGATATATTTGCAAGCGTCCTGGGCTCACATCCCAGTTTCTATACTCCAATCCTGGAGTGATCCAGAGGGTCTTGCCGAATTAAAAGCTGGGCTATTTCTGTTCCATTTCTATATCTCCTTTCAACACACATGCAGGCTTGTTAAATCCCACCCCTATTGGGTTGTCTCACTAGCAAGCCTAATAATACTTTCACTTCTAGAGGAATCCCATAACTCCACACTTAAGGGGTGTACTAGCTTACTAGCTAATTTAACCCTAGTTTACCTGAGGTACCAAAGAGGAGCCTTTTACCTTGGCCACAGAGTGGCCTCATACATAGTACTATAGAAATAGGTGCAGAATCCGGGATTAAGACCGCGCTGACCAGAAGAATGATGATAAAGACTTTATTAGACACAGAACATACAGGAATTTCCAACGCGTTTCGTGGTCTTCTGACCACTTCTTCAGGGCATGCCCTAAAGAAGTGGTCAGAGGACCACGAAACGCGTTGGCAATTCCTGTATGTATCTATGTCTAATGAAGTCTTTATCATCGTTCTTCTGGTCAGCGCGGTCTTAATCCCGGATTCTGCACCTATTTCTGAACTCATCTCCCACGGGATCTGCAGCGACCAGGCATTTTTACTAGTTGTGGGTTCACAACAGAAAGAGGTGAGTGGTTCCAGATAACTCCCCTCTGTTGTACCCTGGTGACCGCTCTATGTGCGCTCCCCTCCCCCTCCTTTTTTGTCTTATAGTACTATAGACACATGTGGCACCCAAGAGTTTGCATGCCACTATGTCATTATCTCCCTCGGGGGTAATGTCATACCTGAGAGCAACAGAGGGAATCCACAACAGGCAAAACCAACGCACACAACACCTTTCTGCCACCAGGCCTGAAGGGGGAGACTTAAACCCAGGTTCAGGGTACGCTTCCCTATAAATTCTGGTCTGGGGCGGAGTTAGTCAATTCAATACAGAGCAGTACTGAGGAAGACATCCTGTGGACTTGTGCAGTGCCATGCTCGTCCCAGCAAAGCTAAGCCTAGCTTAGGGACCTAAGGCAAGGGTCTGAGGAAGTCGAGGAGAGCCTATGGAGCAGAGCGGTGTCAAGCTCACCTTATAGGAGTAAGCGCCAAGGAACAGACACCGGGGTCCGAGGCTGTGCAGGGCCTAACGATCCGGTAGCCAATACCGGAGGGTTAGGAATTCAAAGTTCCCCATCCACACTAAGTGCACAGAGGCAAAGCAGCATTAAGAGCTCAGGAGCAGCTGCCCGTGAACTGGGGCTAATGAAGGACTCGAGCTGCCTGTCATACTGGCACACTCAGGAGAGAAAGAGGGAGAGAGAGGACCACAGCTCAGCTTTAAGCATCAGCAAGGACCCACAGGCGAAATCGCAAAATGGAAGCCTCAGAACTTACCGGGTGAGGAAAGCCTTGAGTTGCTCCAAGGTTACACGGACTCACAGAAACATCACCTGTGGTTGAATTGGTATTGCCAGTAAAAGATTTGAGGAACCATTAAAACGTGAGTCTGTCTGTTAATATGCAGCCTTCATCCTGTTCCCTACACCTTGCAACATCCACCGCCCTGGGGATACGCTTCACCTGTGGGGAGCCAATCCATCCCAACTGCCCGTCCATCGTCCTTAGAGGTTCTGCAGCAGCGGTGGCTACCCATAGCCACAAAATATAGGTGGCGTCACAAATAACTTTCCATTTAAACCACCCTATTCCCCAAAAACTCCTTTTACGCTATACCCAGGGTCACAGAGCCGGGTCCCGACCCCTGTGACTCCCCAGAAACACCGCAGCCCAGTTTCAAGTACCCCACGGCCCTGGCGTGCATCACACATAAATCTGTAACATGTCAACATAGATTCACACAAGTGCACAACACATCAATATGTGTACAAGAACACAGTATTCCCCAGGGCAAGGGTGATAGAGCCCTGGACATCCCCTACACATGTGTAACCACAGCTCCCATACACAGCACAAGGAGAAGTGTTCGCACATGCCCACTAACTTATCCATTGTCCATGAGATAGGACCCCTAACATTTATGACTTGGTCCTCCTATAAGACGGTGACCTAAGTGTAAACCTTTCCATTGTATAAATGCAGATACTTGATGTTATTCACAATCATAGACAGTAAAAGGACATTTCATTCGAGAGGTAAGATATGCAAACACATTCTTTTGGGTGGATCTGGGTGTAACTTTCTCTTCTGCTCCATGTGAAGCCATAAATTATGAAGAATTGCTCAATTTTACTTTTAAAAGCTAAAACATGCCTTCGGGTCGGTCAGGAGAGGTCCCACCTTATTTTTAGAAATACTCAACTTTGCTAGCAAAGAGGTGATGTTACAGGACCTAATGCACATTCATTAGTCTCTCCTGTTTGGTGCTGATTGTTTTATACCTTTATATTTGTTCACAGGTCATTATAATTTCTGTGATCCTGATAATATAACTGTACAGGGGAAGAAAATCAGAGGATCCATAGAGCGCAGTGTCTACACCAAAACTGTCAAAACTGAAAATTCCATTGGGTTGGGCCCTAATCGATTGTGCAGGGCAGGGGGTACATGGAGAGGACAGGTCCCTCATTTCCTAGCGTTATTCATCATGGGGGATAGCTAGTATGTTTAAAGTATATGTTCTAGCTGTCTCCCAGGAGGAAGAAATCTAGCTCCCTATTGTCACCTATTGGTTTTAGCTACCCCATAAGTCATTACCCACCACTTTATCAAATCTTGTAACATGAATTAGGACCTTTAGCCAAACCAGATTCTTCTAAAAAAAAGATTAGACACCCATCTGGATATAGTCGATGGCGGCAGGTGCCCGCAGTAGTCGAGGGAGAGGCAGGTCCAAGGCCGCAGGACAGCCACTACCGGCTGATCCTGCCCCGACCGACTCCTCAGTGCAGTGATTCAGTTCTTTGGAACCCTCGTTGCGGGACAAATTATTCACAAAGTCAATAAAAGTTTTTAGGATTTCTTTACTAGAACAGTTAAACATGTGAGTTGGGGGTGGGCTATTTGACATGTTTGGCTGCAGGCTGCTCCCCTCATCCCGGTATATTCTGACTTGTGTCTCTTGGCATCATCGTTACACATCGTGAATTCAAAAAGTATTTTGTCGGTTCTATCCCTACCCTGCTCGTGGAGACATGTCCACAGGATCACCAGGGAATCACTAGACAGGGTTCCTCCACCACATTCACAATTGAGATCTATCCATCTTTGAATCTCTGCTTGGGATCCATCAAACTGACACCAGAGGGGACATCCACTGTCCGGGTATCAGCCAGGGTAAGACGTCGTGCACCAACGATGGGGGAACACACTTGGATGAGGTTCTTCTCCACCTTCCAAACGTTTGGCCAAATCCCAGAGTGACTCTCAGGGTCCAAACAATTTATGGGGGGCTTCAGTTCCTGATACAATCTGCTATTGAGGGTCTCTCCTGCTAGTCTCCATTCTACAAGCCCTTTAATTGACTAAGTCCCGCCCACAAGGAATCCCCACAGCCACCACTTATAATCTTGTTTAGCTTAATGGGGTTCATGGTGTAGCCCTTGTCTTTAATCAGTAGAGGGCCACATACATATTATAAAATACACAGTTTTTAAATGCAAGTGCAATGTGCAAGATATCTCTTGGGTGATAGGGTGACAACACCTCTGACCCTCTTACAGTCAGGATACCGGTTGGTGCTGGGCAAGAGGCCTCTGATGGAGGACTAGGGGGTACTGCTTCTGCTAGTGAAAACCATTAGCTGGAGTTGGGAGACTTACAGGCCATGCAATGTTCCCTTTGTTAGTGTGCAAATTAGCTCTCCTCCAAGAGGAATAAAGCTGCCTCTCTAGTGTCACTGAAGAACAAGTTACAAGGGTGAAACGATGCAGTAAGGTAACTCAGCGGTGACTAACAACACAAATTTATTTCACATAAATAACAAGGTAGGGATGATGAGGTACGGTAAGGCAAGAGTACAAGTGATTGCAAAAAGGCAGCTCAAAATACTATAAGGGTTACACAAGTTCTGAATACATTATGTGTAAACCCGATTGCTTATAACACTAGATAACATGTACTACCAGGAATAATTTAGTCACAGACTGTCTATCAGGGAAGTGTTGATTGAAAGAAAGTACAAAAGGAGCTCAAAATAGGGTCTCATTCGAATAAAAAACAAGGGTGAATGCTGAAATGGGGGGTCACCTTGTAAGATTGTAAGAGTCACAACCACTAGACTTGTTTAGAGTCCCTATATCTGCAGCCTCATGTGGATACAAACTGTAGGCGGTACAAGAAAGGGTTAAAACCGCTCTGCCGTGAAAAAGCACAATAAAAGGATTCCTCGATAGTGATTTTATTGGTCCACGCGTTTCTGAGATCCCTTCTCTTTCCTCAGGACAATAATATTACTAATAATAATAATAATGACAAAATCACATAAACGCATTTCTGAGATTTCATCTCCTTCGTCAGAACAAAATCATGTGGGCGGTTTTAACCCTTTCATTTACCGCCTACAGGGAAGTGTTGATGTCACCAGGGCTGTGCAGTCAGTAAGCCAAACCACCGACTTCAACTCCGATTCCGACTCCTCAGGAGTCGAAGTCAGTCCATTTTATACCGACTCCAACTCCACCAAAATGGGCACTGACTCCGACTCCACAGCCCTGGATGTCACCCCAGCCTCAGTCACAGTCTCACTTGTCTATTAACACATGGGTTCTAATGGAACTATAGTGCAGTCCACTAAGGCTGCTTTCACATCAGTGTTTTTCGCTGAATGCGGCAGATCGGGCATCTGCCGCCTAACGACCGACTTGCAGTACACCTGTGACAAGCCTTCATTCATTCTCTATGGGGCTTGTGGCAGGTGCGGCAAATGCGCTTTGCCAGATCAGATACTTGACCGGTGTGGTTTGGGCTTAGTTACTTGACCAAAATTGTCTCTTTGTCACTTAACTGGCATAGCCTGATCGATACTTGATCTGCGCAGTCTGGGCTTCATGACTTCACCGGTGTAGTCTGGACTTCTGGAACCAATATAACTCTGGCCTTATCAGGGATCTTGGCAGTCCCGGGTACTTTTTCACAAAACGCGGCTATTGCTTCGTCCTGCTGCTCACACATCCGTTCCTTCTCAGGCATTGTGCCAACTCTTCTCCTTCTCTGACATCCCAGGCATTTATATTTTATAACAATTACCACCCGATCCGGTGTCTCTCCGAATCTCTTCCCTTGCGAAAACAGTTCTATTGTTAATGAGTTCCGAGTGGTCTTTCTCACCAGGAGACGCTTTTCCACAAACACTGTCAGATCTAATCAAGTGTATCTTGTTCTTTTCCCACTCCCTTACACCACCTCTTGGAGGGAACTTCCCTATAAGTCAATGAGACCACATCACTTAATATCTTAAGCTAAACGAGCATTCAAAGACCTCCATCCACAGACAGAGCTGGGAACTGATTGGATGGATGAAAAGCTGATCACAATTGTGTGATTGGAGATGAGTGAATCAATTCACAGAACCCTGGCCAACCGGCCAAATCAATAATCTGTGAATGCTAGATGGGAGCCCTGCGGACATGCACCTACTTACTGGCAGACCTGGCTCCTTTTTTGATTAGCCAGTTAGCACAGCATCATCATCACAGCGTTCAGCTCAGGTGACATCATGCCAGGCTGACTAACCAAAAGAGGAGCCAAGGATGCCAGAATGCATTAGGTGGTTCACGGAGCTCCTGTCCAGTGGTAATTTTCATTGGCGTGGACCAGGGTCCTGCGAGTTTATTAACTCATCTCTACCCGCTATACAACTATGATGCCCAAAGGACATTTGGTAGTGGGTTCAGACAATAAAAAACATTTTAGGACCATTTTAAAGCTGATGATAGCCATTCTTCTCAGAAATCATGCACACAGCCATGTAAGGGTGCGTGCACACAGTCCGGAGGAGCTACGTGTTGGACGTAGCTCCTCCGGACCTGAGTGAAGCCGCGGCTGGCCGCAGGGAGACCGCAGTCGCCCTGTACTCACCATGTGCGGCGGGGCAGGGCGGCTTCTCCCTGCAGTCACCCAATGGGAGCCGCTTCCGACTCCGCAGCATGAAATAAACATGCTGCGGGGGCGTGGACTGCCGGCAACCTGCACCGCAGCTCCAAAGACGCTGCGGGCGGGTTACGCATAGTGAGGATGGGATTTCTTGAAATCCCATCCACTATGCTAGTACTGTACGACGCAGCGTTTTGGACGCAGCGGCAATACGCTGCGTCCAAAACGCTTTGTACACTGATCGTGTGCACGCACCCTAATAATCATGCTCACTCTTTGTTTGCATAGACACACAGTAGGCTACATCCTCGATTTGCCTCTGGACTGCAGGGCTTAGTGGAGCGCAGCTTTCTACGAGGCATCTGTGACATTTGTCAATTCTCCCAAGAACTTGGGAGAAATCCTCTTTTTTTTCTAGGCGCTTCTTGGATGTTTCAAAAGACTTGGCAAGTGTGATGACAACACAACCCGGTTACTTCCGTATCCTCTGCCACCTAAGATGGCACCAAGATTGTGAATGGCACGTGATAGGTGTGGGGGGGGGGAAGCACAGGACCAATTCACTAGTGTGTAGGATGTGAATGTGACCTTACAAGAACGTTGCGCCATAATGCCGGATCTCGCTCGGATGATTTATATTACTGTTCTTTTCTTCACAGACTACAAAGTTAATTATTTTATGATGAAATCTGCCTTTTTTTTATTAATGTCTATATTTGCCAACAAAGTCGACTCTTGTGCTCGCCCTTTGAAAGCAGAAAGACATAAAACCCCACAGCAGATGGTGCGAGCGAACACGCCGAGGATTAGGCTTCAATCATGAAGGCCGTCATTACTAGTTGTCATCGGTGGTGACTTTATTTTTTTTACTATTAACTCTCTGCAGCCTTTAAGACCCTTTAAGCATGAAACGTGAAGTCATGTAACGGGCCGGGCCTCGTCTTCCGGCACCAGCTGCTCGGGTTCAGGCTGCCAGCTGCATTGTCTTTTGTTTTAAGAGCTGCCAGAAAACTAGTATTAATGCTGTTTATTAGGCTTTCCATGTGCATACAGAGGCTAAATGAGGCCAAGTACATAGTGCACAGAAAAAAAGAAAAGTAAGTGGAACAATACTGTATGTGGGCATTACAGAATAATAGATAGATAGGATATACAGTTGAAACCAGAAGTTTACATGCACTATATAAAAAGATACATATACATACTGTGTTTCCGCAAAAATAAGTCACCCCCCAAAAATAAGACGGGGCAAAAAGAGAAAAAAAAATTGATACTCATGGTACAAGTATTGCTGGAGCCTGCCGGCCTCTACCGCTGCTGCCACTTGCCACTTTATTTATTCCTCCACGTACTCCTGTTTGTACTTTATGTATCCAGGCACCGCTCAATGTAGATGTATGGTAGTAAGCCGTCAGCCAATCAGGCGGCTGCAGCTGACGTCTGATTGGCCGCAGCATTACTGTACATCTCCTGTATGGACATCATCCGGGCGCCGCTTACCTTAAATGTACGGTAATTCGGCGTCCTGATTGGCAGGTGGCTTACTACCGTACATCTACGATGAGCAGCGCCGTATAGGTACGGTGCACACAGAACGACTTGGAGGAATTAAGTGGCGGCGGTGGCGGCAAGCAATAGTGGTACTGTGTGTGTGGCTGCAGTTGTGTGATGGGAGCTACAGAGAGATACTGAGGGATGATGGGGACTACAGATGGATGATGGGGGCTGCTGATAGATGATGGGTGCTAAAGATGGATGATGGGGATATTGGGGGATGATGGGCGCTGCTGATGGATTATGGGGATATTGGAGGATGATGGGGGCTGCTGATGGATGATGAGGATATTGGGGGATGATGGGGGCTGCAGATGGATGAGAGGGATATTGGGGATGATGGGGGCTGCTGATGGATGAGGGGGATACTGGGGATAATGGGGGCTGCAGTTGGATGAGGGGGATATTTGGGGATGATGGGGGCTCTAGATGGATGATGGGGATATTGGGGATGATGGGGGCTGTTGATGGATGACGGGGATACTGGGGGATGATTGGGGCTGCCGATGGATGTTGGGGATATTGGGGGATGATGGGGGCTGCAGATGGATGATGGGGGCTGCAGATGGATGATGGGGGCTGCAGATGGATGGTGGGGATATTGGGGGATGATGGGGCTGCAGATGGATGATGGGGCTGCAGATGGATGATGGGGATATTGGGAATGATGGGGGCTGCTGATGGATGATGGGGATATTGGGGGATGATGGAGGCTGCAGATGGATGATGGGGATATTGGGGATGATGGGGGCTGCTGATGGATGATGGGGATATTGGGGGATGATGGGGGCTGCTGATGGATGATGGGGATATTGGGGGATGATGGAGGCTGCAGATGGATGATGGGGATATTGGGGATGATGGGGGCTGCTGATGGATGATGGGGATATTGGGGGATGATGGGGGCTGCTGATGGATGATGGGGATATTGGGGAATGATGGGGCTGCAGATGAATGATGGATAGATGACACAGTTTGGTTATGCTGGTTTGTGATTACTACTGCTGTACAGTATATAAGAAATGTTCATTTTTTCTGTTCATAAGTAAATATGAATTCTTCATGGAGATCAGACACCCACTGAAAATAAGAAATGATGCATCTTTGGGAACAAAAAATAATATAAGACACTGTCTTATTTTCAGGGAAACAGGGTATGTGTCTTTTCATATAATATATGTAAACTTCTGGTTTCAGCTGTATATGAAGGATATATAGATAAACAGATATGAGAGATAGAGATAGATTGATATATATAGATATAAGGCTGGGGTCACACACACAGATATCTGGGCAGATATTGTTCACAGATCTCTGGTTGCAGTGAAATCATGGACAGATTGCTCCATTTGTACACAGCCACAAAATGGAACCATGTGTCCATGATTTCACTGCAACCAGAGATCTGTGAACAATATCTGCCCAGATATCTGTGTGTGTGACCCCAGCCTTAGATAGATGTGTGATAGATAGATAGATAGATAGATAGATAGATAGATAGATAGATAGATAGATAGATAGATAAGTATATTGGTGCAGCACAGCTCCCCTTGGTGCTCAGCAGTCATAGCTCCTCTCCTCCTTGCTGTATAGGTGTTGGCATAATGCATATTGATCTGTATGTATTGCAACAACTATTGTTTGTTTAATATGATGTGATTTTATGTCTGCATGCATATTGTTCAGATGTCAACAAAGTTAAAAAAAAAGAAAAAAAAGGTCCTCATTCAGAGACAGGATGTTCTTCCCCCTGCTCCCTGCATGCACATTCTAGTGTGGAACTGAAGCTGAAGGTCACAGCAGATTTCTCTCTCCCTCTCCAGAAACCAGATTGATCCTATTCTCATGTTATAAGCTGGATGTTGTTAATTCTGAATAAATGAACATTCTCTGTTGCTCGCTGTGGACATCACGCTGATTAACGTGCTGCTAACAGGTTATGGGCCTCAGGAGTCACAGAAGTCCCAGACCTCCAAAACACAGAGATAGAAATGTGGCGCCCCTGCATCCAGGAGGCCACAAAAGGGAACTGCAGCCAGGCAGGTAGGACAATTGTTGCACAACAACACCCTCACAGCCCACACAACCCTCGTATAGTAGATGGCAGCATCCAGCCCTGAGATTAGATACTCTATGAGATTGAGGGGTGGTGGATTTGGAGGAGTGGGTTGGGCACACACGTAGTCAGGTGACTTGACAGCATATAGGAAAGGGGAAGGAGGAAGGGAGTTAGTAGGCCGAGGTAGGCTGAGAGGCAAAGACTGAAAATCACACGTCCTGTCAGTGTAAGGCCTAGGAGCGCAGAATCTGCACCGAGCCAGTGCGAGCAGGAGGAGAGAGAAAGCACGTCCGAAGCTGATACCACCAGGAGTGTGAGAGGACTGAGAGGGACGGTGATACCCGGGCCCTAAAGGACAGCCGAGACGACCAGACTGCAGGCAGAGAAGTCCCTCCTATGATACCGAGAGACGCAGAGAGAAGGAGCCTGGTAGAGCCTCACACTTGAGGACTGCTGGAGGCTGGGCTGAGTAGAGTGTCGGCTCTAGAGGGAACCGTAGTTTACCCGGCATTCCCAGATACCGACGGGGGACCACAGCTACACGTTAGGGTCCCTACCCCAAGGACAGGCAGCTCAGTGACAAACTGGAGGACCCACAGGGGCCCGAGTCACCGCCATACTGTCCAGCGTCGCACACAAAAAAGTAAAGCTGAGAACGTTAATAGCCTGGAAAGAACACAGAGACTGTGTGAGGGGTCACGGAGAGAGAGAGGCCTGGCTGCAGGGAGTGAAGGGAACCCGGAGAGGAAGAATGTGCCCGTGTATTAAGAACTGTACTTGAACTTTGTAAGAACTGTAACTGAGCTGTAAAGTGACTTGAAGAACTGAGAGTAAACACGGAAAACCCTGGAACTGCTTCCCTTGTGTTTCTGCATGAAAGCGATTCTCTCCATACAGGATACAGCAAGCCCTCCACCTGCAGAGCTACAGCCTGTCAGCACCAGCAAAGAGGAGAGATCCCTGCAGCGTCTGCAAAGTAAGTGTGCTACACACTCCACAATAGACTTAACCCTTACTGCCCCGGGGAACTCAGTTCTACCCACTGGAACTATTACATCCAAGCTGCTATTCCATCATCCCCGGAGGTTCTGCAGCAGCGGCGGCCCCATCACTGGCCGCATATAGTGGGTGGCGTCACGACTGACAACCCCTGTAAATATTCCCCTTTTATTGCCGAGCCCGGGACACGGTCCGGACCAGGACCACCCGTGACTTCCCCAGCAGCAGACCGGTCCGGTATCGAGTACCCCCGTCCCAGTGGGCCCGACAGAAAGACAACAGCAAACTGAGAAGAAGTAAAGAGAGCCACTACCAGCAGCTCAGCGAAGTTTACAGTGCCAAGCCTGAATAACCAGAACTACCAATCCTGGAAATTCAAGGTGAAGATGCTGCTGATAAGAGAAGGTACATGGAAATACACTCAGGAGCCCAAGCCTGACCCAGTACCACAGGAATGGCTAGAGATGGATCAGAAAGCACAGAGCACCATATCACTCAGCATAGAGGATGATCAGATTGTGCATGTGTGTAAGTGTGAATCTGCAAAGGAAATGTGGCAGCAGCTGCAGAAAGTACATGAGAGGATAAATCTAAGTAACAAACTCTATCTAATGAGAAAGCTATATCAGTCTAAGCTACACAGTGACCATGACATGCAGGACTACATTAGAAGCACTCTAGAGACTGTAGAGCGCCTGCGGGGCATTGGGGAAGATATGAAGGACTTCCATGTAGCAGCACTACTACTTAGTGGTCTCCCAGAAAGCTATGACACGCTTGTAACTGCACTAGATGCACGCCCAGATGATGAGCTTACATTGGAGTACGTCAGAGGAAAGCTTGTAGATGAATATAAGAGAAAGGCAGAAAGTGTGAGCAGTAAAGTATGCAACAAGGAAACTGCTTTACAAACACAGGAAGAGCCCACCAGCAGAAACCATCCTAAAGAAACACGTGAATGTTTTGTATGCAAGAAGCCAGGTCATTTAAAAGCTGAATGCAGAGTCTGGAAAGCTAAAATAAATCAGCTGAAGAAGCAAAACAGTCAACAAAGAGTTAAGAGTGCTGTATTTGAAAATAATGATCCTGTGAATACTGAGGCTGCATTTACATTAGTCAATGCATTTAAATCAAAGCATGCGTGGTATATAGATTCTGGTGCAACCAGTCACATGACCAATGACAGAGACTTCTTTACTAAGCTTAACCAAAGCAAACAAAGGGATACCAGCTAAACGTCTATCCTACATTGCCAAGACACTACCTGAGTCAGAGCCACAGTCATGGGATGAAATGCAAAAACTACCTGCTCATGACAGAAGCCAAAGGTGTATCAACGCCAATGGAATCATCCTACCTGAATCTGGAAGAAGATGACCTGTTGCCTAACAATGAGAAATATTGACAGGCAGTGGGGGCACTTCTATACATATCGACTATGACTCGACCAGATATTACAACAGCAGTTGGAATATTGTGCAGATATGTGGAGAAACCGCGCCAAAAGGACTGGAACGCCGTTAAAAGAGTTCTCCGATATTTAAAAGAGACAGAAGGGGTAAATTTAAAATTATCTGCAGCAGGAAATCTAAAACTCACCGGCTATGCTGGCGCAGATTGGGCTGGTGATTTGCATGATCGTAAATCCACAAGCGGATACATATTTAAGCTTAGAGAAAGTTCAATCTCCTGGTCTAGCAGAAAACAAGTATCTGTTGCTTTATCATCCACAGAAGCTGAGTATGTGTCCGCAGCCTATGCAAGTCAGGAGATCATTTGGCTAAGACAATTGATGGATGATCTTGGTAAACCGTTAACTCAGCCAACTGTGATATATGAGGACAACCAAGGATGCATTAATCTTGCATGCAGTGAGAAGATCAGTGCTAGAACCAAGCACATCGACGTCAGATGTCATCATCTACGTGATTTGATAGATCGTGGCATAATTCAGTTTGTTTATTGTGAGACTGATAAGATGGTAGCTGACATTTTGACCAAGCCATTGCCACGACCTAGGTTCCAAGAATTGAGAACCGCTATGGGACTAACGGAATAAGTAGTTGTTGAGTGGGGGTGTTGGTATAATGCATATTGATCTGTATGTATTGCAACAGCTATTGTTTGTTTAATATGATGTGATTTTATGTCTGCATGCATATTGTTCAGATGTCACCAAAGTTAAAAAAAAAAAAAAAAAGGTCCTCATTTAGAGACAGGATGTTCCTCCCCCTGCTCCCTGCATGCACATTCTAGTGTGGAACTGAAGCTGAAGGTCACAGCAAATTTCTCTCTCCCTCTCCAGAAACCAGATTGATCCTATTCTCATGTTATATGCTGGATGTTGTTAATTCTGAATAAATGAACATTCTCTGTTGCTCGCTGTGGACATCACGCTGATTAACGCGCTGCTAACAATAAGTATACAAGATACAGAACTGCAGCACTCTTCTTTGTGAAACAACCGCCTTTATTCGGCCATCAGGTGGGGGGTGACAACGTTTCGGGATCCAGTCCCTTTCTCTAGCAACCTAAGCTCCACAATTCCAATGGACTGACCTGTATGGATGTGTTTCCTATCCTTGTCTCTGTGCTCTGTGGATTGACCGCAGGTCACCTTAGTCTTCAGCTTGTATGATAGTGGAATGTTCCTGTTACCGAGTCGTCTTAATGTTATTATACATTATAATGTAATCTCTCTAATGAACAGAAGGTTTCGTTCCTACTGGGTAATAATATAATTACATAGATATATCTTTAGCATTAATGATATAATGGGCTATTAAAATCCTAATGAACACAGGATGAACGCATCTATCTAAAATTCTGCACAGAGGCAATGTGGTCTTATATCACTTAACCATTGCAAAAAAAATGAAAATGGATCTAAATAGATAATAAAGGTCTTCTATGGGGCCACACCATTGTACTTGTGGGCAATGTATAAGTAGTCCATTTTGGCCTAAAAATAAAAACCACTTATCGGAGTCATAAACTGCTCAGAGTAGTAGCAATTTCCCTTCCCCCGCTCTGGTGCTCGGTGTATGGTGCCAACACACATACATACCTGGTTGTAGCGCATGTCCCTCTGTAGTCTGCGCAGCTGACAAAAAAAAAGGAGACGTCACCGTTCAAACAGCCGACAGATTACTGCGGCCTGTGTCTCTCATCAGGGAAATTGAAAAACATCCAATAACAGCCAGAGGCCAGTTGAACGGTGACAACCCCTTTAAAGTGAATCTGTGAGGTCAAAAATCCATATGTAACTGTTAACAATTTCTAACTCCTTTCTCTAAGCTCTCTCTATTCATGTATTTCAATTAATTATACTTCCCTCCTACCATGTGTAAACTCCAAAATAAAAGATTAATTCCATCTGTCAATCACAGTGAGCTCTCTGCTGCCCACTCCCCAAGGAATGAATATTTATGCATCACTACCCTGCCCTCCTCTTTGATCCAAGACTCTTGGCTTTAAGACGTCTCCCAAGCTTCAGCAATTCTCTGGAATGCTCTACCCCAAGAAATTAGTACTATCCACAACTTATATAGTTTCAGGCGCTTCCTAAAAACACATCTTTTTAGGGCGGCCTATCATGATACCTAGTCAAATTCATTTAAATATAGCCTATCCGCTCCACCAGTCTCATATGCATTACAAATAATGGCTGGTGGCTGGTGGCCACTTATATTGCTCTTATCTACATGTATTCCCCATCTCCTCAAGTTGACTATACCATCATTGTAAATAAGCACCTGTGCTTTGTGTCACCCCCACTTCATTGTTAGATTGTAAGCTCTTATGACCAGGGCTGTCATTATTTTGTTTTAATTATTGTATATTCTGATAACTGTTACTTATGATTGGTTTAATACAAACCTCTGAATTGTGAATCGCTGTGGAATATGTTGGCGCTATATAAAGACTATTATTATTATTATCTGTTAGGCCCCTTTCATACTAGTGTTTGCTACAATTTGCAATAGATTTACCGCATCTGCCGCATAACGGCCGCACTTGCAGCAGGCCCCATGTATTGTCTATGGGTCTTGCGGCAGGTGTGGCAAGGCAGTATAGCTGCAAGTCCAGCACTTGTGGCAGTTGCGGCCACGAAAAAAACGCGGTCAGCAGTGTTTTTCTTCGTGGCTGAAACTGCCACAAGTGCCGGCACTGCAGTTATACCGCACTTGTCGCACCTGCTGCAAGCCTCATAGCTTGCTGCAGGTGTGCCGCTAGTGCGGCTGTTATGCGGCAGATGCGGTAAATCTGCCGCAAATTGTAACAAATGCTAGTATGAAAGGGGCCTTATGCTGTGTGACTCATTGCAGAACAGAAAGAATGGGGGAGATGTGTGATATTAGCTGCAGTTCTTTGAGATCTTCATTGTATATCTGAGGTAGTGTGTGCAGTCTGAGATATTTCTATGTAATTATAAGAATATTTGTTTATTTGCTCAGGAGATGCACACATTACATGTCTGCAGGAAAACCAATGTTCATATAATAGAAATCTTACAGATAGCACACAGTGCAGGAACAAAACAAATCCTCCCTCCCCAGCACACAGTACATAGAGGAAGGACAGAACACTAGCTTGGGTGGGTGTGGACATTTAAATAACACTTATACAGCAGCCGGACTATTTGGCTGTGAATATAATGGAGAGGACTAATGCAGGAGTTGGCTGCAGGGTCTAAAACTCTAGTGCCACCTATTGGAAGTAGCAATCCTTAAAGTCAACAATGAGCCTTTAACGAGCCTTGTCATATGATTTAGTATTAAAACTAGGCAATTATCTCAATGAGGTTCAGTTCTGGCATAAATCCTGCCATATGGCAAGGTTAGTTAAAGGGACAGTTTTGACTTTTAGGATTGCTACTTCCAATAGGTGGTGCTAGAGTTTGTCTACTTCCTCCCTGAAGAAAAAATGTGCACTGTTTGTACAAATGTTTATGCTGTCGAGCCAACATATACTGCAATAACCTGCAATTCTGCTGCATCCACGGGACCATGTTAGGGCCGGTGCTGAGGGACCTCATGCTTTTGCACTGGACACAAAGAAACACACATTGTTCTCATCTAAGTAAACAGAGCTTAGTACACTGTATCCCCCATTATGGTGAATCATATGTGAATAACAGATGACTCACAAATCATCGTACTCCACATCGTTTATTTTCTTATGTAAAGTTTGCAGTTTCTCTGTTACAATAATTAGATTACACAACCCTCACCACTGCGGTCACATCATTGACAATCCCCCAAGGAGCCGAAATTTATGGCTCCAGAAATACAAGTTCTGAGCTACACTATAAAAAAAAATGAACTGTGCCCCCTCCGCATTACACCATTTGTGAGGTCAGACACTGATTTGGGGAGAGGGCCGGGCTCATTGTGAACAGTCATGTTCCTCTAAACATCCCTTTATAAACCTTGTGCACTGGGCACAGTCATAGGGAACAGAAAAGGCCCTGACCCAAACTGTACTTACAAGGATAGGAGCCTGTGACAATCAAGCCCATGGCATCAGCCTTCCTCCAGCCATCTTTTTAGCAGGCACAATGCAGTCAGGCAGGTAACGGTCTCCTGGCATTCACCAAACCCAGATTTGTCAATCAGACACCAGATAAAGAAGTATGATCCAACACTACTGTTGCGCCCAGGCTTTGGGGTACTCGGGTGTCAGGCTGCAAGGGTTAACGCTCCTGCTGTCACGGGGAGTGGTGGCCGCGCCTGACCCGTGTCCTGGGCCTATCTTTCAAAAAAGGGAAGTATGGACAGGGGATTATATACAGTTTTGTTGTGACGCCACCTGTAGTTTCTGGTGAGTTGCCACCAGCACCGCCACAGTCCGCCGGAGGTGGTTGGTACTGCGGCAAGTTGATGAAGTCCTCCACAGGTAGGACTGGACCTCCGGGGCAGCGTTCCTGGATGGAAACAAGTTCATTAAAAGGAAAACAAGCAAAGTCAAAAGTTACTTTTCCTCCGGGTACTTTACTGTTATTTGCATTAGTCGCATACAAAATTATAGTTAGCACTCCTGATGGTATGAGGACAGGTTGCTTCACGGGTGGCTGCAGGCAGATCCTAGGTGGTATGGTGGACCCTTGTTGTGTGCCTTTGTGCTCTACCCCCGTATGTTCCTTTCCTGCTTCCCAGTGTTGGTGTGAAGCCTTGTGACTTAAAGCCCACCTGACCTCCTTCTTTCTCTCACCCTCACGGCCTTCGGGTAACCTTCTGCTGGCTGGCCGCTCATTCCCTTGGCGGTGCCTGGTACCCTCTTTTGGTTGCTCAGGTGCCCGGGAGAATTGTAGACTCCGCGGGTCTCCGGATTTTCTGTGGTCCTAAAGTATCCCACAGGTGCGGGCTCCGGTGCCCGGTAAGCTGACAGGGATAAACTTTCTCAAGTTCTTCCTCCCTTCAGGCTGTCTGTGCCTGGGAAAGCTTTCTTTCTTTAAGCCCTCTCTTCTTCCTCCATCTCTCCTGCTGGTCCCTCAGCCGAGAGACCTAGCAGCAAAGACCTAACAGGCCCAAAACTTGGGGGCAAAAACAAAAGACCTCCTTGTTCCCCTAGAGGTGATTTTATTCCCTCCCGGGTAACCTCCCACCGTGTAATCTAGTGTGGGAGTGCTGGTTAATGGGTACCACCCACCATCCTAGAATCCACCTGCAGCTGGAGTATCTGCACCTCTTTTACAGATGCAGTACCCCTCTGTGACGCCTGCTTGGTGGGGCGCCACACTACACATAGCACTTTTCCTCCAGAGTCCAGTTGTAAACGTGCCTGGGACAGGATGGACATGCATCATGATTTCTGTTCCCCGACATGCGACAGAAAACTGTGTCATGAGTGTGGTAGCGGATCCCACTTATACCGCCACCTTTTGGTCGGTGACCTCCATCTTTTCTTCCGTTGTGTTTTGCATTCATATTAAACCATATTCAAACCAGATTTAAAAAACTTCAATTTCTTTGCATTCAAGTGAACTTCTTCCAGGAGGGTTGCAGACATCTTCTTCTCTTCCACAGAGGCGAACAAGGAGGTAGTGGGAGGCTGGTTCATCTGCATCCTCCCCATATACAACCACACGGGTGCAGGTGCATCGCTGTGGCTAATTACCCCCGGAACTCCTATGCTACTTTCCAAGGACTGCTCTTAGATTCACTGTCACCATGCTGCTGTCCATCAGCAGGGCGTCTTGTCTCCGTTTTCCGCTGATATTTGTACATTGTATTTTACATAAAACTTGCCTGGTAGGAGTCCCCATTTGCTCAATCTGCCTCAGGAGAGTCACATCTGCTTTCCAAGCCTGATCTACTCTTCCACCTTCTTTGCTTGACCTCTTTCTCTTCCTTCCACTATACAGCAACTACTAGACCAGAAACTACTTCCTCCCAAATATCCACTTAGTCCACCCTCCACCCTACTGTGAGCCGCCTCTGCAGTTAACCCTGCTACAACTGTCCCTTTCCCTGCTGTCTGTTGCTATACAGACCTAAACTCTCACTCAGTACTATACAGGACTGAACAGGAGAAAAGTGATCCTTTGTGACTATTGACAGTACTGCGGCCATTAGGGATTCAATGATGCTACTGAATCACCCAGGGTTGTGTGGGGACTCGGGTGTCTGGGCCTTGCTGTAGTTGGGATGTCACTGGTGGCCTGCCAGATCTGTGGCCCTGGTGATCAACTAAAAAAGGGTTAGGGAATAGAAATAAAGTTTGTCGTGACGCCACCTACAGATTCTGGTGATGGGCACCAGCGCCGCTTCAGACCTCCAGGGGAGATGGTACTGCAGCTTGGATGGAGCAGCTCCCTGCAGGTGGAGCTGAGCCCCCGGGGCAGACCAGCACTGATGGTGGTGATGCTGGATGTGGATATGATCTGTGGAGTAGTGCAGCAGACGAACAGACACACGGAGACTTTGTCACTCTACATGGGTACTTTACTCTGTAAACCAGTTCAGATGGCAGTTCCGGTTGCAGCACAAACAGTGTATAATCAGGTAGCTGGTTGGGTAGTCACAGAGATTTGCAAGGTCATTAGTGGATCCCGTAGTACACCTTCTTTTGACGACCCCGTGTCCTTCGCTCCACAGTGCAAACTAGAACTCCACTGTGTGTCAATTCCCTCCTCCCCTAACTCCGCCCAATGGGAATGGGAATGCTTGTCTACCAGGGGTTAAGTATGGGAGGTGCTGGGATGGGATCCACCTGAAAACCTTACTCCTCCCTGTGACAGGAATAACTGCACACTCATTTGTGGGTGCAGTGCTACTACTGTGGCGGACTTGTCTAGCCACAAGGGAATGGGTACTCAGATCTCGGGCATACTGGTACGGGGAGTCGGTGCCCGAGTCTGTGCCCTTGAGCAGACAATAAAAAGGGGAACAATAAAATATAATAAATGAAGTTTGTTCGTGACGCCACCTATAGGTCCCGGTGATGGCACAGGCGCTGCGGGAACCTCTGGGGTGATGGATGGCTGCCAGATGTAATAGCCCCCTACAGGTAGGGCGATGTCCCCGGGGTGTTGGAAGTAGTAATGGATGGTGGAGTACGGCAGCACAGTCGCTGTAGAGCAAGGCAGGTAAAACACAGTTCATGGAAGGAATCACTGACACGTTGCTCACTCTGAACAGGTAGTTTACTCCAGTATTCTGCAGGGTTACAAGGTAATGCTGTGAGGAGATAGGCCACGATATTCTCCTATAAATAAACCCAAATAACCTTAACTATAAAATAATTGACAAACTACAGAGTGTTGTGGGAAAAATTATCTAGTACTTTATTTGGGTTAACCAATAGTCAATATTAAATATCTTTTAATAGAATCTTTTCCATAAAATATTATTTTCCAATAAATAAGATAAATATAATAAATAAAAAATTCATATTCTTTAAAGAACCTCATAACATCTGGTTCACCCATAACATCTGGGCAACCCTCCCTCTAATAAAGTACCAGTACAGTGTGTCGCCCCAGGGTTTGGGGTAATCGGGTGTCAGGCGGCAGAAGGGGATGATTGTGTCACGGGGAATAGCGGCCGCGCCTGATCCCATATCCCGGGGGACGGTTCTCTTGAAAAGGGGGTATTTACAAGGGATTATGTACAAGTTTATAATTTGTCGTGATGCCACCTGCAGTACCTGGTGAGATGTTACCAGCGCTGCTCCAGTCTTCCGGAGGTCGGTGGTATTGGGGCCGAGGTGGTTTAGTCCTCCGCAGGCAGGACTGGGACCTCTGGGGCAGGAATTCCTGTAGAAGGAATGAGTTCATGCAAAGAAAGATGTAGCAGAGTCAAAGTCACTTCACCGGGTACTTTACTGGAACTTAGCAGAGTTATTACAGTCCTCAGTGCAGTTAGGTGTTAGGATGACAAGTGGCTACGGATGGCTGCAAGCGGATCTCTGGTAGATAGACGGAACCCCCTTTATGTGCCTTTCTTGTTCCTTTTCTTCCCTGCTTCCCAGTAGCTGTGTGAAGCCTGACCTCATATAGAGTAAGTCTGACCTCCTGCTGCTTCTCTTTCCTTCCCTTGCTCCCGTCGGGTAACCTTCTGTTGAACACTGCGGCCCTTTGGGCACTGCGACTCTTTGCACAGCAGTTAGCCAGCCGTGTCTGGTCCCCTCTAATGGTCGCTTAGGAATCAGGGCCGTATCTAGAGATACCCCCGTGCTGCGGATTTTCTGTGGGCCTTGAAGGTTACCACAGGTGTGGACTCTGGTACCCGGTTTCCTCTTTTGAGAGGACTCCCTCCAAGCTTCTTGCTCCCTCCTCTGTATCTGGGATCTGTTCTGCCTTTCCCTGGGTTCCTCAGCCGAGGAGACCATCCTTCCTGCCGCAGGCTCCCTGCCTGGAACTCTTATAACTCTCCGACCTGGAGGCAGAGACCTGAAGCCTAGACAGGCTCCAGCAAAAAGACCTCCTTGCTCCCCCTGGGGGTGCCTAAATAACCTCCCGGGTTCCCTCCCACTGCCTGATCTAATGTGGGATGTGGGTTTAGGGTTCCGCCTACCATCCATAACATGCAAAAAAATCAAAATAGATGGTTGCGCCACACTGCAAATTTAGGGGTACCATCCATAAGTCCGCTTTGCAGCTGGGGTGACTACACCTCTTTTACGGGTGCAGTACCCCTCTGTGGCACCGACATAGTGGGGCGCCACAACAGCACATATAATAAGAATCATCAGACAAAGGAAGGGAGGGCGGGGGCTTCCTCAGGTGAGCTTCTTCTGACTAGCCCAAAAGTCCCCACAGCTCGCCCTTTTATACACCAGCTGGCACCCTGCCAGCCAATCATCCGTCACTGATTTTAGGCGCGCAGAAACCAGCTCAAGCTGGTTTCAACCGCCACAGCAGTTCTGGGACTTTCTACAACCCAGAGACTAAATTAACCCCTTCAGCACTCTTAGTGTCCATCTCTTCAGGATAACCCCAATTTAATCAATAGGGGTTATTTCATTCTCTTTGCAGAGTAGTGGACCGGGTGGTTCTGGCAATGAGCAGTGTCCCTCTCCTCTGTCCTGCTCTGCTGCCCTGCACAATCCCACTTGTTGGACCAGGCCTGTCGGGTTACATGGGAACCCTCTATCTCTCCAGAGGTGAACCCAACCCAGTCTAGTGCTTCTGACGGGGACCGTGCTTGGTGTAGGGCGGTTGGATCGTGCTCCTAAGAAGTCATAGACCACTCCGGTTTGTGGTTCAGGGATTCAGCCGGCTGAGCCACTTCGGAGCCGGTACTCCGGTTTGGACTGGGCTAGGATATTCGGTTGCCCTTCTCTCTCTTGGCCCCTTTCTCTTCTGGGTCACCAGGTTGAGGTGCCCTCCCTGTTAGCTTCACTTCTGCTGTTCTGTTTCTCTGCAGCTTCTTCTTCTCGTCTCACTCTTGATTAACTCCTTGCTGCTTTCCCCACTTGCTTTATAACCTAGCTTCTCCTCCCACCGGGAACGGTTACCCTAGTAACGGGCGTCTAATTGGTCCCCTATCACTAGGTGTTGCATGTGGTGCTAGTGACTCACCGTGGCCGGGACTCCGGTTTAGACAGGCGATGCTTCCTTCCTCCTTGTCACGGGTGGGCCGCGCCTGCCGGTAGTGGGGCCCGGTGTAGTGCAGATCAAAGTGTTGAAGACGTCTTGGTGGAACAGATTAAAGGGGTTTTTAATTTATTCGTGACGCCACCTATGAGTAGTTCGGTAATCGTTACCGACGCTGCGGAACCTCCGGGGGATGGACAGCAGCAAGATGTTACGCTCCCCACAGGCTGAGCGGTGATCCCCGGAGGCTGGAGCTGCTTAAGATGTTGTGCGGCAGCGGCGGTTACCTTGTAGTGCAGACGGACAGTTCATAAGGAAGCACGGACACAGAAAGTCTCTGCAACGGGTCTTTGCTGTAACCAGCAGGCAGTACATGGCATACAGATTACGGGTAGTAGACCGGGTGGACTCAGCAGTGATGGTGTCCCTTAGAAATCCGCAGTGTTCCTCCATTCTAACTAAGTGGTTGCCAATGTCGCCCAGGAATACCAGATCGGGTACGGGGAGGCTGCTTCAATGCCCTATCCATGATGTACGTTCTGGATGTTTTGGGGAGCCTTGGATCCCTCAGTGGGTACACCGCTGGTTAGACGACTGGAAGTTGGCTGGTGGTGGGGTGCTCCTGTGAAGCTGCTCCTCCACTCTTCTGGTTCGCGTAGCAGAGGTGAACTGCTGCCAGCTTCGGTACCAGTGAACCGGCTGTGAGTTGTGGGCACGGGAGTCTTTTGGGAACCCGTGTGAATAATGCCCAATCCCAGTTGGTAAGGCCTCAGGTGCTGACACCCGACCGGTGACGGCCCGGGGGCTGCACGGGGTGCGGAGCCCCCGCTCCTCTCCAAGTTCTCGTCCTCGACCTTGTTCTAGGTTCAGTTCTAGGTTCTGCTCTAGATTCTTGTGTCAGTTCTCCTACACACTACCCTAGCACTCCGCTCACCAGGACCTAGGATTGGCCCTCTGTTCTAGGTGATGCATGCAGGGTTGGATTTCTAAATTAACCAGATCATTGCTGTGTCAGAGAATATTGCGGCTGCTTTTATGGCTGCAATACCCTCCTGTGACGCACTCGGAGCTTCAGGCTTATCCTACTTATTACCAAAACAAAGCATACTGCCCCTTCTGTTAGGGGTGCAGTACCCTTTTGTAGCACGCTCTTAGCGGGGTGCTACACACTGACCACTACAATAACTTAACATTAAAAGGCACATATCACACATTTGTAATAAAACCATTGATGTCTTCAGGGGGTACACAACTGTAGGTCCACCGTTTTACACAGTGGTGGCAGCACCACTCCATCCTACTTTCAGCATTGTGCTTGGTGATGTACGGCTGCAGCTGCTCAGCATTGTGCTTGATGATGTATGGCTTTACACCACCCCATCCTACTCTCAGCATTGTGCTTGATGATGTACGGTTTTACACCACCCCATCCTACTCTCAGCATTGTGCTTGGTGATGAATGGCTGCAGCTGCTCAGCATTGTGCTTGATGATGTATGGCTTTACACCACTCCATCCTAATCACAGCATTGTGTTTGGTGATGAATAGCTGCAGCTGCTCTGCATTGTGCTTGATGATGTACGGTTTTACACCACTCCATCTGACTCTCAGCATTGTGCTTGGTGATGTACGGCTGCAGCAGCTCAGCATTGTGCTTGGTGATGTACAGCTGCAGCTGCTCGACCATAAAGCTCCTGGCGGGTGCAGTGTTTGTGCTGATGTTAACAGAGGAGGTGTAAACTCTACAGTTATGGAGTCAGCAGAGAATTAGCGTCCTTTATGTCTGCAGGTGGGATCTTCTGGTCTTCTCTTAGGCCGGTTTGAAAATACACACAGTATGTGTTAATGGTTCATAATTTTAATAAAATTAAACCTTTGAAACCAAGAACCTGGCAGAATAATACATGATCTGATCAGAAAGGAATGGGCTCCCGGTTACAGGGTGGTCCGCTAGTTTTTATGATTTCAGTAAGTTTTGTGGTTCAAGGACACGGCTTCTGTGTATTTGTAATTTAACACGTGAGAAGCAGAAATTAATCTCAGCAATGAAACATTTGATCTTTTCTCTATGCCTAATTTAACCTCAATGGAGTATACTATAGGGAGAAGTGATTGCTACAACTACAATACGTGCACAGATTATACTGTACAATGGTAGAAACATGAAATACAAAGATATCCATAATCACAAACATTGGTGTAATCTATCCATTATCTATTTCTTATCTATTTACCTTAAAGGGGAAACACTGGATCCCTCAATCTGTCCACCACCCTCTGCAGACTCCTCTGCTTCTCCATCTCTGCACAGCCCTGAAAATTCTTTTTAAAGCAAGGAAGAGGACTTGAACTCTAGTGCCACCTATTGGAAGTAGCAATCCTACAAGTCAATATCGATTTAACGAGACTAGCCATATGACTAAGGATATAAGCCAAACCACAATTTCAATTTACCGTCATGTTGTTTCAGGGTGTGGCTCTTAGTCAGTGCAAAGTATGAGATCTGATGTGGCTGTATGAGAGGCTAAGTGGGGGTCTAAATGTAAGGTTTCTACTTGTTACTTGTCTAGCATGTCCCTCTACATAAGGAAATGCACAGCCCGAACTTTGTATCTTTCAGACACCTCGTTACTACATTTCACTTCCTGTCCTGGCCACATCTTCTTCCCCAGGTGCAGGTATATACAGTAGTTGTATATTGTGCCAGGACCAGTTCATCTAAAGGCCTCATACACTTTCAAGAAAGTCAGTCAAACTAATGATTTCAACTGGATCATCTAATGGAAGGAATCACAACTACTGTGTTTTTCTCCTGCAGCTTCCTCCCTTCTTTCTATTGAAGATGAATTGAACCAAGCATACACGTGTATGGGGGATATATAGTATCAGATATTAGCTTATCTTTATTGCTCACCTTAACCGTATTAGTATAAGGTTATTGGTAGAGATAGAGGACACCTTTAACACTTATGAGTCGGTCGATAGGGTAGGGGGTACTCGGATATCGGGACAGGTTACTATTTCAGTGAGGATCACGGCTGGTCGGGTCCGGGTCCCTTGCCCTGAACACTCAATGGCTGAAGGAAAATTATTTGGGATGCGGGATTATTGTACGTGACGCCACCTGTGGTACCTGGTAATGTAGTTACCAGCGCTGCAGCCGGCCGCTGGGGTGATGGAGGTGCAGCTCAGTGTAGTATAGCTTCCCACAGGCGGAGCTTTACCTCAGGGCAGTGGGGTGGATGAGGGTAGTAGTAGTCCTTGGCTCTGTGGTGCTGTAGGAGCCTCCCAGGCGACAAATAATTGATTCAGAGACATCAAGTTAGCCCAAACAGTTCTTTACTGGAACCAGATGGCTCAATAGGTACACGGTACAGTCTACTTTTGTTGTCACAGGTTTTGGGGATTACCACAGAGTCTGTCAGAGGTGCCTCTCAAATGCTTTCTTAGTCCTGTTCCTTTATGGGCTCTTTTGGCTCCTTACACTCCCATCCTTGAGTCTGGTTTCTGGTCCCCGGGTCTGTTGCTTAGTCTCTCTTACTTGTCAGTGTCTTGGTTGGACTACTTTGATGGGTGCTGTGGCACATTCATGGTAATGCCCATAGCCTGCCGGTCAGCAGTTTGGGATGAACCTTAACAAACCGCTTCGGTTCCGGTTTACCGGTGTTGACATTGAATCTCCAGCTGGTTCCGACCAGTCCTGGAGTGTCCCCTTCGTTGTCTGGGTCACTCTCAGTTTAGAGGTGCCCTCCTGTCATGACCGCAGGGTCCCCTGCATCCGTCTCTGCTGCTCTCCTCACACCGTCTGACTGACTTGGGTCAAACTGTCATTGTCACGTCATGACTCCTGCTCTGCTAAGCTCCACCCCCCTGTGACCTACTGAATATACAGTCCCTGGTGCTAGGGTGGCTGTGATTGGGATCTTGTGGGTTTGTATACAGACTCTGTAGCTTCCCCCTCTACCTGTGACTAGGAAGGCACTACACGTTCTGTTTGGGATGCAGTACCTCCCTGTGAAATCCCGCCAGAGGGGCGCCACACTTACCTTGTATTCTGCATTTTCACAATTCTTCTCCTCTCTGCAGACGCTCTTGTTTTCAGTTGTCTCTTAGCCAGTGGGTACAGACTCACTCTCACACATCTAGCCATTATATGACTTGTATTCTGCATTTTCTCCATTATTCTCCACTCTGCAGGCTCTATCTCGTTTTTTCAATTGTCTCCTAGGTAGTGGGTAGAGACTAGCTGCTTGAGGTCATTCATACATCCAGCCATTGTATGACTTGCATTCTGCATTTTCACCATTTTTCTCCTCTCTGGAAGCTCTATCTCTTACTTCAGTTGTCTCTTAGGGTAGCGTCACACTTGGCGATGCACCAGCGATCCCGACAATGATCCAACCTGGTAGGGATCGCTGGAGCGTCACTACATGATCGCTGGTGAGATGTCAAACAGTCAGATCTCACCAGCGACGCAGCAATGATACAGCGGTCGTTGGGACCATGTCACTCTCGGGTGTAGTATTGAGATCGTTGGTCATTGTCCCTGTCAAACACAGCGATGCACACTGCCCAGCGGGAGCGCAACGACCAAAAAATGATCCAGAACGGTTTGTAAAGATCAGCGATCTCACAGCGGGGGCCTGATCGCTGCAACGTTTAGACGTAGCGACATCGCTGTTGAGGTCGCTGTTGTGTCACGAAACTTGTGACTCAGCAGTGATCTCGCTAGCGATCTCGCTTAGTGTGACGGGGGCTTTAGCTAGTGGTAGAGACTAGCTGCTTGATATCTCCCATACACAGCAAACATAGACATGAGAGGTTTCTGATCTTCTTTCCAATTAAAGTGACATTGTGTTATACTGGGTAAAGTGATCCTTGACAATTCACCCCTCACTGCTCAGATCCATAGCCTTAGGCTGAGTTCACACAGAATGTTTGTGTCCGTTTTATTATTGATCCATTTTTGGGGTAGTTTCTGCACCGAAAAAGGATTTTCTTTTGCAAAAAAAAAAAAACAACGGAAATGCATCATACATTTGTGCTACTTTTTTGATTAGATTTTGGGAGACACAGACAGACACACACACTTTCTTAGCCTCCCTGCGATCCCACGGCAAGTCCCGGTGATGTCTTCCTCTGAGGCACCGGCAGGACCTGTACGTGAGTGGTATGAGTACTTACAGGACCTGGCACCATGTGACTGAGTCACATGAGACAATCCTGGAAGAATCGGCTACTCACAGACACGTCCTGCCGGTACCTGGGAGGAATACAGTCACCAGGGCTTGCTGTGGGATCGCAGGGAGGGTAAGTAATTGGATGTTTGGGTTGCAGAAAGTGCAACAGATACCGAAGCAGATGTTGCATTGCTCATTATTTTCTGGATGCGCTTTCTGCACCACTAACACTCAAAAATGCAGCGTCTGAACCACAAATTGACATCCAATTTACTTTCATGGCAGATGCAGTGACTGATCCGTTTTGGTGCAGTTTTCCATAAAAAAAAACCGCAGCACTAAAAACGGATCAGAAACGTCCAGTGTGAACTCAACCTTACACCGGTCCTCAGTACAGTGCCAGTAACCAGATCAGAAGACCCGTAATATTCACAAACTATTTTGCCCCTCTACTTGTTCTACTATGTACATTCACTCGTATTTTTAGCTAAAATTAGGGATGGGCGAATCTACTCACTACTATTCGGGACTCGCCCGAATAGTAGCGGACTCGGGGGACTCGCTACTCGCCGAGTTTCCTTAGGAATTACTCGGGGGTAGCGAGTCCCTGTACTTTTGCAGTGTATCTATACAGATACACTACAAAAGTACCCTAAAAGTTAATCTAAGGGGTTAAAAACAATAAACATTCATACTCACCTTCTGTGGGGCCTGTACTTTATGGACCGGGACCGGTACCGAAGACCTCCGGACGTCACAAGACCTCAGATCACCGGGAGAAGATGGGCTGAAGGACCTATGAGTTTTCAGCCAATCAGCATGCGCAGAGCGGTCACATGGGTTTGTCACGTGGCCGTACTGCCAGCCAATCAGATTGTCCAGATCGCTCATTGGCTGGCAGTGCGGCCACGTGACAAACCCATGTGACCGCTAGCCGCATGCTGATTGGCTGAAATCTCACAGGTCCTTCAGCCCATCTTCTCCCGGTGATCTGAGGTCTTGTGACGTCCGGGGGTCTTCGGTACCGGTCCCGGTCCATAAGGTACAGGCCCCACAGAAGGTGAGTATGAATGTCTATTGTTTTTAACCCCTTAGATGAACTTTTAGGGTACTTTTGTAGTGTATCTGTATAGATACACTGCAAAAGTACAGGTTACTATTCGGACTCGCTGGACTCGCAACGAGTACCGAGTCTCAGACCCGGACTCGTTAGAGTCCAGCGATTCCGAGTATTTCAGGATTCGACCATCCCTAGCTAAAATTTGTCTATCACATCGCACTTTAAATCTTATAAATCCATCATAATAACGATATAATTACCCATATATCACACTTGTCACACATCTTCTGTTCTGTAGAGAGGACAATCCTTGGTGTTTAGCCGGATTTATTGCCTGTCACATTCTCCATGGTCTTTTAGCCTGATTCAGCATGTAGGAATGAACCAGCTGTCTAGCTGAGCTTTTAACCCTTAAATGGGTGGAAGATTTGAAAGCAACTAAAGCAGTGCAGCAACTATACCCAGCTCTGTCCAGAATCTGGCCAATATTAGAGAACAAACACTGCCTTTTATAATTGGAGTTATCCTGTATTGGAATTAGAACCCTGGAATGGAACATAAAAGCAAATGGGAACGTTTTTTGTGGATCCGTGGCTACTTTAGAGTGAATCCACATTAGGCTGGAGACACTGAGTGAGACACATGCGAGATACTTACATGAGTCTCGCATGCCTCACCCGGCACAGCCACCGGCTGTGTGGACAGGAGCGTGTCAGCAACTTCATATGAGGCACTGGTGCTGAACTAGCTGGAAATGGAATGTCAAAGACTGCAAGCATTGGGTTTTCTCTGCTAGAGGTGTCAAGAGTACACTGGGATGGTGTCATCAAGAAAACATATCCAGTAAATGAGAATCTCATGAATGTTACATGAAACATACAGATACCATTAAGCTAATGTGGCGCCCCACTGAGAGTGCGTTACAGGAGGGTACTACACCCCTTACTAAGGTGTCGTATTCTCCGTCCCAGTGGTGAATAGGATAATCCTGAGGCTCCATCCACCACATGCACACCTAGAGGCAGAGGACCAATTAGACACCCGTTTCCAGGGTAACCGGTCCTGGTGGGAGGAGAGTTAGGGTATATAGCAGTGGGGAAGCAGTAAGGAGTTAGACAGTGGAGAGACAAGAACAAGGGAAGTCAAGTCGTGACAGCAAAGACAGCTAAAGGGAGGGCACCGAGCACTGGTGACCCAGAAGGAGAAAGGGGCCAAAGATAGAGCGGGTGATAGAAGACCCGAGCCAGTCCACAACCCGGAGTACCGGCTCTGAGGTGGTTCAGACGATTCAACCCTGCACCACAGAACCCGGAGTGGTTGAAGGCTTTTTAGGAGCACAACTCACAACTTAACCATCACCGCAGCTATACCAGGGGGTACCCAGCTTTGAGGGCCAGGGGCCGAGAGTCAGGGCCAAGACAATGGGAACCCCAATCGAGGACGCTCAGTACCCTGGCAAGGTATGCTAAAGCAGCGAAGAAAGGGACAGTCAGGATAGAGAAGGACACCTGTGAAGCCTCAGAGGGACACTATTCACCGCAGGGACCACCCGGTCCGTTACTTGTCATTGAGAACTGTTTCACCTGTCTGCCAATGAACAACTAAGTAAATGCCCGTTCAGAGGAGCAACCTGTCTGAGCCTTATTCCGGGACTACCGTTTAATTGCCTTGCCTTACAGAAACACCCGAGCTGCCCTATTACTCTACTGAAGCTCTCAACTCCGGGGACCCCGCTCGTCCTGTAGGGAGCGGTTCCATCCTGCTGCCGCCCATCACCCCGGAGGTCCAAGCAGCGCCGATGCCATCACCGGAACCCTACAAGTGGCATCACAAACTAATCCTTTATTCACTTTTTATTATTTTATTTCCACCCTTTTACTGACCACCAGTGGGATCCAGCTTCCGCCTGATCCGGGTTCCATAGAGCTTCATTTTAATGCCAACTGGATAGCGACGGATCCAGATACTTCCAGGTTTTGTTTGCAATATTTTGTGTTTTTGGTATCGGCCAAAAATCGGTGACACCCGGATCCAGCTGGAGACGTATACAGCTGGATGCGCCTGCAATTTCGTGCGTCACCCATTGAAAGTCAATGGAGGAGAAAACAGACGTGGTGCATCCGGTTTCAGCTGGATTCACCGGGATTACAAAAACCGATAGTGTGAAACCAGCTTTAGCAATCAAAAAAGATCTTTTACTATACCTGGGATTTTAATTTTAATCACTGGAATAATTTGAACATTTTTAGGGGCTGGAAGTCTTTCCTTCTTATTTGATTGCGGACATACGGTTTGGTGGAAAAAAAACGGAATAACAATGGTCGGAGCACTATCATTTTTTTTCATTGACTGCAACCAGACGAATCATAATAATAATCTTTATTTATATAGCGCCAACATATTCCGCAGCATTTACAATTCAGAGGGGACATGTACAAACAGTCATAAGTAACAATTATAATAAATACAATAATTAAAGCAAAAAGCAAACAGGCGAGAAAAAAGATGACCCTGCTCATAGGAGCTTACAATCTAAAATGAGGTGGGGTCACACAAAGTACAGGGGCTTATTTACAATGATGGTCAAGCCAACTTGAAGAAATGGAGGGTTGGTAAAGGCTGCATCAACCAGTCTGTGTAGAGCTTGTTGGTTTAGTGGAGTTTGACAAGGAATTATGTTCATAGAAATAGTACATGGACTATATATAAAGGACTTCGATTAGGGGGCGTAATAGGCTGCCTTAAAAAGATATGTTTTTAGGGAGTGCGTAAAACTTTTTTTAACCTGTGGTTGGTCCTAATTTCCTGTGGTAGAGCATTCCAGAGAATTCTCGCAGCTCGGGAGAAGTCTTGGAGCTGGGAGTTGGACATTCAGATTAGTGGGGATGTTAGTTGAAGGTCTTGTGGAGCATAGAGAACGGGTAGGGTGATAGCTAGAGATGATGGAGGAGATGTAGGGGGGTGCTGCACTGGGAAGAGTTTTGTGGGTGAGAACAAGCAATTTGAATTGGATCCTATAGTGTATAGGCAACCAGTGCAATGACTGGGACAGAGCGGATCCTATATTATATGGGCAGCCAGTGCAATGACTGGCACAGAGCGGATCCAATAATGTATGGGCAGCCAGTGCAATGACTGGCACAGAGCAGATCCTATAATATATGGGCAGCCAGTGCAATGACTGGCACAGAGCGGATCCAATAATGTATGGACAGCCAGTACAATGACTGGCACAGAGCGGATCCAATAATGTATGTGTGGCGCCCTGCAACGAGTGCGTCACAGGAGGGTATTGCAGCCGAGACAGCAGCCGCAATATTCCCATGACACAGTTAACTCAGAGCTCCATACCCTACATGCATCATCAGTATAGAGGGCCAATAAGGTCCTGGTGGGCGGAGTGTAGTGGTAGTGGTAGAGTTTGGTGTCACGAACAGGATACGAGCAGGCCCATTCCCTTGTGCTTAAAAAGACTTTATTTCATCAAAAAGGACTTTGTTCGTCCCAAAAAGAACTCTTCCCGCCTTTTCAGCGTTGGGCCAAGATGGCGCCCAAGATGGCGGCCCCGCCATGTGAATCACCATGTGCAGGCCCAGGGGTGAGCCACCGCCCCTCTTCGTGGGAGGGCCCAAGGCAAAGGTGCCAAAATCATTGTCCGCCCTGATTGCTGGAAACAACCATGGGGGCGGACCAAAGACTTTTTCCCACAATTGGACTACAAAACCCCCCAAAGGAAGTGGGAGTGTCAGAGTCTTCTTCCACCAGTTGGACTGAACGGTTACCGGTTTGGACGGGTGTGGTTCCTCCAAGAAGATGACCAGCATGAGACTCCACGATTTAATGCAACAGGTCGAGGCTGAGGCCAGAGCAGCCAGAGGCCATCCGGGTTCCGTCTTAACCATCGACGGCAGCCCCGACTTTTGGCAAGAGGCTTTGCAAGACCTCCGGGTGAGGCTCATAGAGACAGTTGAATGGACCATCCGCAGCTGGAGCGTGGGCTTGGGCAGCCGACTTCATTGGGCTATCTAGCAGAACCGTATAGGTGCATTCACTCCAGAAGTGGATGCCAGCTCCTGTTTTGCCGCCTCGCCCACGCCAACCACCTGTCCTGCTTCATCGCCGGAGCCAATAGACTGTGTGATCCCAGTGGAAACCGCTATCTACCCCGTTCCTGGGTCTAAGCCCGCCGCTAAGTCAGTTCCAAAACTGGAGCTTACAGCTTGCTCCAAGGAAGAGGCCAATACTCACCTGGTTCCCCCCGAGGAACCCACAGTCGGTTTCTCTACTGCCCCAAAGACTGACACTTGTTTCTCCCACGTACCGGAGGCCTCCTCTGCTACTTCAGAGGCCTACCTGGTCACCGGGATCGAAACACCACTACCCGATGTAACAGAAGAAGAAGCAGACAGCCTGAAAGCCCCGCAGGACATCCCCGAGGAGAATTCTGCAGCACAGCCGCCCACCTGCCCGCAGGGATTCCACCTTCCATCTTCGCCCGCTGAGCAGCCAGATGTAATTGTCGAAGGAGAGGAGGACGATGATGACGACGACGAGACCCACAGCACAGCTGAGGACCTCTACACCGGTTTTGCCTGGGGAGATACTAAGAACCCTTCGGCCGAGCAACCTGCTCGGTTATGTTGGTCGGGTGCAGCCGCAATGCCTTCTCCGGTGCCGTTCAACAACCTACACGTCGCAGTGACTATATCCATACCCCGTACCGCTCAGACGACGATATACGTCGCATCCGCAGGGAGGAGTGGCGGGCTCGTATGCGCGCCAACATGGAGGCCCGCACTGAAGCTCGCCGCCAACCCCCGCTACCTGATGAACTTCGCAAGGAAGGTATGGTGAGCACTTTCAACCTATCTACCGGGTGGGGTTTTGCCAGGGAGGAGGGCGTGTATGGGGAAGTGTTTGTAGGAAGGCGCAATGTAGAGCCGCACTTACCGAGAGGACACCCGGATCGCGACCCGTATAGAGGGGACATTATTACCTACGAGCGACATGAGTGCTACACTGGGTGGTTCGCTATACGGGTGCGCAATAGTGCCCTTCATAAGTGACTTTTCTGCTTGAACTTTGCCAAAGACTTCCTCCCTGTTTAATCGCTAGCACCGCGACCTGGCGGCTACAGCCCTGGACTCATGTTAAGGACAGCCGACCACCCGCCGGGTCCGCAAAGTGTTAACCTGTTTTCTTTTACTTGCAACATCCTAAGTAAAATGAATACCTGTTAGTAATAAAAATGTTTATTACCTGTTATAAAAATATAAAAAAACCTCTCTGTAATGTTGGGTAGCGCGACACTTGGGGACAAGCGTATTTCACCAAGGGGGAGTGTGGCGCCCCGCAACGAGTGCGTCACAGGAGGGTATTGCAGTCGAGACAGCAGCTGCAATATTCTCTGACTAAGCCATGACACAGTTAACTCAGAGCTCCATACCCTACATGCATCATCAGTATAGAGGGCCAATAAGGTCCTGGTGGGCGGAGTGTAGTGGTAGTGTGTAGTGGAAGGAAACAAACTCTCTAGGAGAAGGAGGGAGCAGGTCACGATCTGCAACGTAGGAGAGGGGGCCTGCATAGTCCTGTGCAGCCCCCTGGCCGTCACCCCCGGTTGGGGGCCATTACTCCCGGTGCCTTAACAACCGATCTACGGGCAAATGCGTAGGGGTCAAAACATCCCTGTGCCCATCTACAGCCGGTTTACTGGTACCGAAGCTGGGAGTCGTTTATCACTGCCATGCAAACCAGGAGTGGAGGAACCGCTTTACAGGAGCACCCCACCACCGCCGCACAAACAGAGTTGTCTAGCCAGCGGAGTACCCACCAAAAGGACCCAAGGTTCCACACAAATCCGGCCAGACTTCCTCGGTAGGGCAATTGAAGCAGCCTCTTTGTACCCGACCTGGCATTCCATGGCGACCTCGGCAACACAAGTTAGTTAGAATGGAGGAACACCGCGGAGCTCTGAGAAACACTGGTCATTGCTAAGTCCACCCGGTCCGTTACCCGTGAACTGTATGCCATATATCACCTGCTGGTTACAGTAAAGTACCCGTTACAGAGACTAACAGTGTCGGTGCCTTCTGAACTGTCTCTCCGCGCACTAAGGTAACCGCAACTGCCTCACAACATCTTGTGCAGCTCCTGGCTCCGGGGATCACTGCTCAGCCTGTGGGGAGCGTTCCATCTTGCTGCATTCCATCCCCCGGAGGCCCAAGAAGCGCCGGTGGATATCACCGGAACACTCATAGGTGGCGTCACGAAACAATTAACCCCTTAACTGTTCAACCGACGACGACTTTATTGATCTGGACCACCGGGCCTCCACAGCCGCAGGCGCGCTTCCCGTGACAAGGAGGAAGAAGAAACGCCTGCGACGTGTCGACCCGGCCACGGTGAGTCATATGGGCAGCCAGTGCAATGACTGGCACAGAGCAGATCCTATAATATATGGGCAGCCAGTGCAATGACTGGCACAGAGCAGATCCAATAATGTATGGGCAGCCAGTGCAATGACTGGCACAGAGCAGATCCTATAACATACGGGCAGCCAGTGCAATGACTGGCACAGAGCAGATCCTATAACATATGGGCAGCCAGTGCAATGACTGGCACAGAGCGGATCCTATAACATATGGGTAGCCAGTGCAATGACTGGCACAGAGCGGAAGCATCCGACTAATGTTTAGCTAGATAGGAGTCCGAATATATAGTGCCTATCGAAAAGTAACATTCAGAAATTCTAATTCTCCATTTACTGACACTAAAATATTTTTTCTCCTGGACAAAAAAAAGAAAACAAAAAGCTGAAAACGTAAAGTAAATAAACGAAAAACGTCGGAGTCATGCGGAGCCCAGCACAGGGGGGTGCAGCTGTTCCTGCACAAGTTATTATGGGACACCTGTATTATTTCAACTGACAAATGGGCCCCGGACGCCTATTGCCATTTGACAGCTGTTATTTTAAAATCACGAGAGGGTCGTTGTGTGGATGATTACATGACAGCAGCTCAGGGAAGACCTGGGATCCGCTCAGCCTTGTAAATGTGAAGATTGTTTTTCTACTTCCTGTCTGTTCCTTGTAAAAGGTCCCTAATCCCCCAATACCTTCACAGCGCAAAATCCTAAAAAGGCAAAAAAAAAAGTCAAATATATGACCGATCCTTCCTAGGGTTTTCATTTTACTCTGTTAAAATTTACAATCTGTATAATTAGTGTAACAGATGTCAAACGGTAAAATTCATGAGCTGAAATGTAAAAATATGTGTATCTGAATCTAGGATAGAGCTGTGAAATATGAGACTGAATTGCATTTATGGGGAAAAAATAGTTTATTTTACCAGAAAGTAATTCTATATTGCGTTTTTTGCAATCATTGTATTAATTGTTGTGTGGGGCTGATGAAGAATAATAAGTCCAAAAATTATCCTTACCAAGATCAAGTATGTACTGAGGTGGTATAAAAGGGGGATGAATTAAAATTTGTACAAGTTAGTGCAATTCCATTTTTTAGCAGGTTTGGGCGCTAGTTTAGAAAAATCTTCCAATTATTGATGTGTGGGATTATTTTGAAGCTATCCATACAAATGTATAGATCAGGATAGATCGGCCAAACACTTGTTCAACTGCTAAGTCCTGTTGCATGTTTTTTTTAATGGCAGTATTGGAACAAACAATATTGAAATTCAACATATCAATCCTTCTACCCACCAACATATCTTATAGGGGGAGAGTCTGCAAACCCTCATACCTATTATTTCACTTTACTTGATGGTTATGGCTAGCTTAAAGGGAACCAACCAGCATGTTTTTCACATATAAGGTGCAGTCAGTGCCATACTGACATCAGGATACTGAACCAGATTATACCTTCACTATAGAGATTGGATGTTTGATTGCAGAAGAATATGTTATCAAAGGTGCAGAAATAACATTATTGGTGCAGTGGCTTGATCGTAAGGGTGGTGCAATGTGGGTGGGTCTTGTGTAAATATTCCTCCCCAATGTGCTTGGCTGACCTTTATGTAAATCTCTCCCCTTCATCACCACCATTATTGCTATGACCGGAGTGTGCACAATAGAATCTTGAAGTATCCCAGGAACTCTGCAATATAATAGCATCTGAGACAACGCCTGCACATAGCGCTATCTCTGGTGCCATCTTATTGAAGACACTGTTCTCCTGCTTCTAAGTTAATCAGATACTCGTGCTGTGGGTGGTGCATGCACATTGCATTGCACAATCATATCCTCTGCTTCCTCTACTATAGTGACCATGCCTACTCCTGTTGACGAGGCAGAGGATGCGAGAGCGCATGCGCCACCCACTTAAAAGCCGGAGGACAGTGTCTTCAATAAGGTTGTGTCAAAGATAGTGCTATGAGCAGGTCCAGACTCCGACACCATATTATTGAAGAGTTCCTGTATTACTTCAAGATTCCATTGCACATGCGCCGGCCATAACTATATTGGGGCGATGGAAAGGAGGAATTTACATAAAGGCCAGCCAAGCACACAGAGGAGGAATAATCATACAAGACCCACATAGTACTGCCCAGTGCTCAAGCCACTGCATCAATGATGTAATTTCTGAACCTTTGATAATGGATTTATCTGCAATCAATCCAGATAATCAATCCAATCTCTGATATGAAGGTATGATTTGATTCAGAATACTAACATCAGCATGACACGGCTGGTACTTTATATGTGAAAACCTACTAGTTGGTTCCCGTGAAGCAATATTCTTTTCTGTTCAGGAGCATAGTGCTTCCCTGCCTCCCAGCTTTTTCCTTTCCGGGGGTCAGTACAAACTTCATGATTGACAGGTCTGTTCATTGGCATTGTTGTTTGTCTGAATTATGCACTCTCCAAAGCTGTTGTCAGACATAGCTTTGGGTTTGCCGCATTAATAGAGATCAGGGACACCTAAGTTGTCTGGATCCAGCGTTCTGTCCAGCCTCCGAGCTGTTCTTGCAAGTGTTGCACCCCAGGTTCAAGCGTTCTTAGTGAGTGTATAGGGACAGGGTGGTTTAAAGGTTAAAGTGTTTGTGACGCCACCCGTGGTTTGCGTCTATAGGTAGCTGCTGCTGCTGCAGAACCTCTGGGGACGATGGACGGGCAGCTTGGGTGGAGTGGCTCCCCAAGACAGTGGATGGAGTAATTGGGTGTCTCTGGCAGGCAGGGATTATCTTTAGGCTTGTTACCTTGCTCAGCCACCACAGTCAGTTGCCGCCAAATAACACAGCCTTACACAGTTCTGCAAGACTGTATCCGGGTTTACTCACAGCACTTCTCAACAGGTCATATGATGTTACAAAGTCCCTCAGATAAGCTCCAGCCTGTGTAGTCTTTAAGAGATCAGGGTAGCAGGTATAAGATCCTTGGTGGTGTGCTTGTCCTGGATTATCTCTCTCTTTCTTTCCTGGTCTCCATTCCTCAGTGCCTGTGCTTGACAGCACCTCTGCGCGCAGAGCCCTGATCTGGCAGCATTGGGTATTAGTGGGTGACTGGTACCTTGTCCCCGGACCCTTGTCTGGCAGCTGTCTCTGGTATATGCAGGTGTGTGAGCCACAGCTCCTATGAAGCTCATAACCTCAGATTCAGTGGTTCGGTATTAGACTGCCGTGCTGCGTTCAGGTCCGGTCCCTTTTTCTAGACCACAACCCCTCTGTCTGGTATTGCCAGTTCCAGATTTGGGCACACAGGCCACTTCAGCTCCGCCGGTGCCCCTAGGGTTCCTTCTTCTCAGTTTCCCAGGACGAATGCAGCAAAGCTCAAGTCCCCTTCTCTGCAGGTTAGCTGATCTGTCCTCCTTACTCGACTCGACTTCTCCACTCTCTCAGCTCTTCATGCTAGCTGTTTACTCTTTCTTCTGCAAACTGAAACTTTCTGTTCTTTATCCCACCCACACTTCTTTACCCCTCTTGTTTCACTGGGTCCTCTCCCAGGGGTTTATTCAAGGTCCCCTGGGTCCTAAGGTGTGTGTGTGTGTTGAGGATCTTTACACCTACCATCTCCCATCTCCTGACTACTGGAGAACCACACCCTGGCTTGGGTGTAGTACCCCTCGTGGCATCCAGACTGGTGGGGCACCACACAAGCTACAGAGAAATTACAAACCCTACTCTCCTTGCCTGGAAAACCGGCCTCTGGTACGTTTCAGAGGTGGTCAGTAACCAAGAATCCGTACAACAAACTATAGAGTTAAAAATCCTTAAGCCTTGAGAACAGAGGAATTTCCATTAAAAGTAAATTGTAAGTTATTTGTCTTTACAAGCCCTTTGCAATTTTGTAAGTTAGGCAACCCCTTTAAGAAAAGTCAGACATCCTAGGAGAGACATGTGAACAGAGTATGTCTTGTCTGGCAAAGCACTAGAATGACAAGAGTGTATAACATCTTGCTGAGAAATGAGGTCATTTCATAAGAGGATGCAGTATGTAGAGTTCATTGGGTTGGGGATGTATACCGAGATGAGAGAGATCCACACAATCACAAATATGACCTTCATCTTGGTGCTATTTCTCCACAATATACTAGGACAAGAGGGTCTACATCTGGATCCCCCTCTTAGTAACTTTCACTTAAAAAGTTCAACTCTCCAGATTTGGTTATATTTTAATTCCCTTCATGGGATTTACATGGTAAGGTCTTCTTTATGGTGTTGTAAAGTCTAATCCCACGTCCTTTACTTGGTGACTTTGTTGGCCAGTCCTTTATACTGGGTCTCCTTTTACCTATTCTGATCTGTTGGGTCTCGTGGAATCTGTTTGATTTCTCTGTATATTTGCATTATATATATAGTATATAGCTTGGTCTATCTTCAAAATGGTCCTAGTAACGCAGTGGGGCAAGTCTTGTTTGTCTGGTCTATTATCCATAAGGCAAAGGTGAAAGTGATGGTCTCCATCTGTCTGCTTATTACACACAGTTCAATTTCAACCATCCCTGGGGTCATCACAGGGGGTCAATACTCCGTGACCATCAAGTCTATGAATGCTGAATGTAGCTGTTTTGCTGTTTTGCTGGACAACTGAGACAACAAGCCTACAATTGACCGAATGAGCAGAGTTCAAAAGATTTATTAGAGGAATGCAAGATATTTTAAATACCTGTGTGGTCTCCGAAACCTCAAATTCAGGATTTTTTTCTTGCTAACAGGGCCCTGTGTTGTGTGATGGCACAATCATTTTGTAGCAAGGGTCTCAGTTTCCTACCATATTGATCAATAAATTGACAATTTTTTGGTAAACAGGCAGCATTTTTATCTTTCCAGACACTTTCTTTGGCTCCCTTCTTTAGTCTGTTTCCCAACATTACCAAGCTCTAACCAGATACATAAATGCTTCATGGCAGACTCATTATTAACACTAGCCAGTCCCTTTTTTTAAAAGAACACTCCAATTTTGTGCCTGTGGAACAACTAAGATTCCTGAAGCATTGTTGAATCATGGCAACTTGATGGATGAATGATCTCTAGGAGGATCGATCTTCAGGAACCCGATAGGCCTATGGGTCTTTTCCAAACCTAAATTGGTCCATCAGGGTCTTCTCCAAACCTAGATAGGTCCACCAGAGTCTTCTCCAAGCATAGGTAGGTCCACCACGATCTTCTCCAAGCCTACATAGGTCCACAAGCATCTTCTCCAATGTTATCTTGATAGTATCAAGCCATCGAGTTGCTGGTCTTCCTCTTCACCCTGTTCCTTTTATTCTTCTGACCATGATGCCTTTCTCCAGTGATTTTTTCTCTTCTTATAATGTGTAGACAAGTCATAGTTTGGTGATCCTTGCTCCTAGTGACATGTCAGGCTTGATTTGTTCCAAAATAGTTTTGTTTGTTTTTCTTGCCATCCATGATATTGACCGTGTGCAGTGTATAATGTCTCATGAGGACTAACTGTGCATCGGTTGTAAGGGCCAGGGTACTCAGACAACCTGGGGTATCAGTCTGATGGAAGTCATGGTGGCAACCACTGAAGCCGTGGCCCTGACCGAGCATGTTGAATGGGAAAATTAAGGGGGAAATGTTTGTTGCGACATCATCTGAGGTTTTGTGGTCAGCGATGACCGGCGCTGATTCTGGTAGTGGTCCCCAGTAGATAGGTGATATGGCAGCTTGATAGAGCAGTCCCCTCAGATGGAGCGTGTCTCTGGGATGTAGTGAAGATGGTGTGATGATGGTGGTTGTAGTTGTAGGTAGAGGGAAGTCACAGGAATGCGTAGACAGGCACCGGGTTCTGTAGTTCTTACCAGTCTCTTTTACTTGTGACTCCGTGCAGACCCACCCCATCCGGGGTACCGTGTTTACCCAGATTGCAGCATGGCCAGCTCACAAGTAGTCCGGGTCCACTCTGCTGAGACACAGGGAATATGGCCTTCCTTGCTGTCCTTTTTCTCTCTCTAATACTTTTACTCCTTGTCCTACTAGCGTCTCTGTGGTTACAAGTCCCAAATGCTGGTGATTACGGGCCCTGCAAGCGACAGCCTTGCAAGTCCTCTTGACCTTCCACAGTGCCTTCGCCTTGGGAGAGTCCTCGATGGTAGCCACTGTGCATGCAGCCTAGTGACCTCTAGTTTCTCAGCCTGTCCTGCAGATATCTGGGCCGAATTGGGGCTGGTCCCCTGTGCAGCTAGCTCCTCTACCTGACCTGGATGGTCAGTAGTTGATTTGTGGTCCCCGAGAGTGAAGATTAGCGGCTGACCGAAGTATATTCCTGCTCTCTCCTCAGCTCCTGACTTCTCCTAGAGCTTACTCCTCCATCTTGCCTCCCATGATGTTTCTTCTCCAACCTTCACTAACTCTACCAAACTCTATACCTCTAACCAAACCTAACTCTTCCCTCCAGCCAGCAGATGGGGATTGCTCTATCAGTGAACCTCTCCAACCCAGCATCTCTCTGGTCTGGAGTTTGGATAGTGTTGAGTGTGTGTAGGTGATCTCAGCAAAGCTTCCCCTCTTACCTGTGAGTGTGGCACCCCATGGGTTAATGTGCCACAATAACATCACATGGGTTCTCTCCCCCACTACACACTGACAAACACTACCACCTCTGGGCAGGAGGGGAGCACCACCTGCTTCCTTATATACTCTTGCCCATGAGGGAGAGCTCAGTTCAGCTCGGAGAAGGGGCTGAGAAGAGGACACAGATCAGAGTTAGCTCAGTGCAGACCTAGCAAGGGTCAGAGGAACAGGAGAACGAAAGACAGAGGAACACTTCTGGGAGCTAGAGTGACACCATCACTTGCCCCAGAAGTAAGCACAGAGACGGACACCGGATCCGGTACTGTGTCTGGCACCCACAGCACAGTGAATCCAGGAACAGCGGGATCTCTAGATGCCCCCTAGTACCAGAGTGAAGCAACACGGAGGGGTCAGCACAGCATAGAGGACCCAAGTTGTCTAGCCAAGTGGTACCAGCAGAATACAGAGAGACGTGAGGAATCCCAGCAGCTTAGCTAGAAGCAGCAGCCCAGGACACACACACAGTGCAGCACAAGGAAGCCAACGACCCGGACAGGGTGTGGGGAGAGAGCTCAGCCCCATTACAGACTCCGTGGACTATAATCTGCAATAATATCAGCAGTAAAGCCTTGGAAAACAACTTTGGAGTCTGTGTATTGATTGCGACCTTTGCTCCAGATTCAGCACAGAGACAATTCCTCCCTACAGATCCAGCCTGTCAGCTCTGCAGCATCAGGAGAAGAAGAGAATTGCAGTATCAACTAAACGTGAGTGTGTGTCCTTCAACCCTTCTCCACCATCTATAACCCCAATAGACTTTAAACCCTTACTGCCCCGGGGGATACAGTTCCCCCCACTGGAACTATACCATCCCCGCTGCCATTCCATCACCCCCGGAGGTTCTGCAGCAGCGGCGGCCCCCATCACTGGCCGCACCAAGTGGGTGGCGTCACCCGTGACAATCCCCTTGTAAATAATTCCCCTTTTTATTGTGAGGGCCCAGGGACACGGTCCGGACCAAGCCACCCGTGACATCCCCAGTACCGTCCGGTCCGGCACCGAACATGAGCATGTTACTACACCTATTGGATAGGTGCCGTACTACTGTGGCAACTGAACCGGAGGGGCACCACAACTGTAATCTCTGCCCCTGCACCCCCTATAGCTAGTCCCTGAATTCTCTTTTTTTCCTTCATATGAGATCCTCTTTGCTGGTCGTTGGAGTTTCTATTGATCTTAAGGTCAAGAAGTTGTCTCAAAACTAGAGATGACCAAAGTGACTTTTCACCAAAAATTCAGAATCACCACTTATTTTTGTGACTTGATTTGGTGGATTTGTTTTAGGGCTAGAAAGGAGTTGAACATTTATACTCATCTGGTTCTCGGTGCTCCATGCTTTTTGGCCCCTCCAGAGAACAAGGCGGGGAGCTGTTCTTAGGAACAGGTGAGGGGTGAAGCAGTGTGACTTTATACTTTTCAACATGAACATTCTAGTCACATAGAATACATTTGAATTTAAAGCAGAACAAATGCGCCAAATTCAAATTTTGTCGAATTCTCTCATGTGTTCTCAGCCGGTCAACAATACAATGTTGTATAACATTGCTTTGTCATACGCCTCACCTTTTCTGACGTCAAACCCCAAGGGCTTGTCACTCATGTAACCTGTATGTAAGCAGTCTGGAGAATACCCAGTACAGCAGACTTATGCCAAGTATGAAAGAATCCAAATTCCTCCCATTACCGATGATTTACGGAATTGCTGTTATGACATTGTCACCTCTCCATAGACGCTACCCTTTACCGAATGTTTAACCTCAAACAAAGAATTAACAGTTTTAGTGCATGTGTTGACTGCGGGGATAAATTATAATAATTATTACCGGTGATATTTATATACAAAGCACACCGGCGGAGGAAGACAAAGGAGGCTCACATCCCAGCTTTTATGAGGTCGCTTTTATGATTCTCTTTGTTGTATGATAGAATTAATGCCTATCTATCAAATTCTTGTAATGCCGCCAGTATGTGGCATGATCTAATCATCTATCTTATAAGTATTACAGGTGCACAAGGTTACATCACGCTGAGTAACAGTTCTGCTGCCTCCATAGATATACATAACATATTCAGAGCCAGGGACAATGATAACAAGCAAAGAACCTCTCAACAAGCAAAGTATGGCAAAGTGACCCTTTGCCCTCAGTATCTGCGGGATTGTTGATTATTCTTGCACATTGGCACGGAGGAATTTTAGCCCATTCTCCCTTCAAAACAGCTTCCACTATATTATGTTGGTGGGTAATTTCCTATTAATTGCTCACTTCAGGTCTGTCCACAACATTTCTATAAGATTAATTTCAGGAATGTGACTTGGCCATTCCAAAACTTTAAAGCTTTAAAACTTTTTTTGTAGTAAGTCCCCTACCCCTGGTATTATACTCACTCCTAGGGGGAGTGTAATTTACAACCAGATACGGTGGCAATAGGTATAAACCGGATGCTCCCGGATTCACATCACTGATCATTGATAATACCAGTGCTGGGGCATCCAATTAGTCAATTCTGGGGGGTTCCGGCAGTATTCAAAAAAATGTTAGCGTGAAACCAGCCTTACATTCTACAGGAGAGAGAGGACCCTGCTAACCAGAAGAGCTTACACTCTACAGGAAAGAGAGAGAGAACCTTGCTGACCATAAGAGCTTTCATTCTACAGGAGAGGACCTCACTGACCATAAGAGATTACACTCTACAGGAGAGGGAGAGAGGACCTCACTGAACATAGGAATTTACACTCTACAGGAGAGAGCGAGAGAGAGAAAGAAAGACCATATCCCACTGACCATAAGAGTTTACATTTTACAGGAGAGACAGAGAGAGGACCCCACTGAGCATAAGAGCTTACACTCTATAGAAGATTGATAGAGAGGACCCTGCTAACCATAAGTGCTTACACTCTGCAGGAGAGGGAGAGGACACTGCCGACATGAATAGCTTAAATTTTACAGGAGAGATAGAGAGGACCACGCTAAACATAAAAATTTTCACTTTACGGGAGAGAGAGAGAAAGAATCCCACTGACCATAAGAATTTACACTTTACAGGAGAGACAGAGAGAGGACCCCACTGACTGTAAGAGCTTACACTCTACTGGAGAGAGAGAGAGTACCCTGCTGACCATAAGAGCTTAAACTCTATAGAAGTTTGAGAGAGAGAACCCTGCTAACCATAAGTGCTTATGACTCGCACCAGCGGGAGCCACAGGGTACTCGAAACTGGGCCCTCTCGGCGGCGTCGGGCCTGTGGGATGTCACGATGGTGTGATCCAGTCCGTGGTCCCCTCGTCGTGCAATCAGTAAAAAGGGGAAAGTCTGAAAAATAGATGAAAATAAAAGTAAAAGTAAACTAAAAGAGTTTGTGTTGTGACACCACCCATGGAAGGGGCTGCTGCTGCAGTTGGGACCTCTGGAGATGATGAGGGTAGCAGCTGTGATGATTCGGCTCTCCACAGGAAGAGCGGGTCCCCAGGGCAACTGAATAGTCTATAGAGGGAATTTGGGGAAATGGAAAGCCAGCGGGGCTGAGCTGGCTGCTGGCAGGGATCAGGGACACTCTCGGATAGGCTCCTGCTGCCTGTTTGGTGTTTCAGTCTACCTCTCCTCAGGCGCAGAATAAACAGTCTGACACAATGCTGAGCTTCACCCTGGTTTATTTGGCTTTCCTCGTCAGGCGTTTCAAGTTACAAGCCAGTGCAGAGGTGGCACCGGTAGCCTTTTAGAAGCCGGGTTGGCTCGTCTAGTTCACCCCCTTTTGTGTTCCTTTCCATGGGCCTGTCTTCTCAGCGCTGCCTATGTTCCACCCTCCTGCACGCGCCTCCACACGCAAAGCTCCAATCCAGCGGTTTGTTGGGCGACCGGCCTGGTCCCCTGGCCCTAGTACGGCGGCCTTCTAATTTGCTGCACCGGAGGTTGGGTCACGGGACATAAAGACCCCGCAACCAGCCGGTTTTGTGGTTGGATCTTGGAGCTTCCTTGCCACCTCAGAGTTAGCTCCCTGGTTCCTGCCCCGTCCTTCAGCTTCCCAACTAATTCGGGTGCATGGGTGGATTGCTCACTACCCACGTACCTAGGACTCCTTCTGTCTCTCTACGTTCTGTAGCACAGAAACCGGAACAGGCCTCATGATGGTACAGGCTGCCGGGCCCGTCTCCTTTCAGTCTTGTGTAATGATGGTTTTCTCCGTCTGACTGGTTGATAGTGTGGTTCCCCTGCGTCCAGGAGGCCACAGAAGGGAACTGCAGCCAGGCAGGTAGGACACTTGTTGCACACCAACACCCTCACAGCCCACATAACCCACGTGTAAGAGAAGGTAACATCCAGCCCTGAGATTAGATACTCTATGAGATTGAGGGGTGGTGCATTTGGAGGAGTGGGTTGGTCACACCCGTAGTCAGGTGACTTGACAGTATATAGGAAGGGGGAGGAGAAAAGGAAGGCAGTAGGCCGAAGTAGGCTGAGAAGCAAAGACTGAACATCACACGTCCTGTGAGTGTAAGGCCTAGGAACGCAGAATCTGTACTGAGCCAGTGTGAGCCAGAGGAGAGAGAAAGCCTATCCGAAGCTGATACCACCAGGAGTGTGAGAGAACAGAGAGGGACGGTGTAACCCGGTCCTAGGAACGCAGCTTAAGTTACTGACTGCAGGCGGAGTAGACCTCCTATGATACTAAGAGACACAGAGAGAAAGGAGCCTGGTAGAGCCTCGTGCTGGAGGACTGCTGGAGGCTGGGCTGAAGTAGAGTGTCGGCTCTAAAGGGGACCGTAGTTTACCCGGCATCCCCAAACAACACGACGGGGGGTCTGAGTTTCAGATTGAGATCCCTACCCTAAGGACAGGCAGCTCAGTGACACACTTAGGACCCACAGGGGCCCGAGTCACCGCCATACTGTCCAGCGTTTCACACACACCCGTGGAGACAGAGACCGTAATAGCCCGGAAAGGACACTGCAGATTGTGTGAGGGGTCACAGAGAGAGAGGCCTGGCTACAGAGCAAAGGGAACCCGGAGAGGGAGAATGTGCCCGTGTGTTAAGAACTGTTCTTGAACTTTGAAAGAACTGTAACTGTGCTGTAAAGTGACTTGAAGAACTGAGAGTAAAGCTTTGGAAAACCCTGGAACTGCTTCCCTTGTGTCTCTGCATGAAAGCTATTCCCTCCATACAGGAATACAGCAAGCCTCCACCTGCAGAGCCACAGCTACAGCCTGTCAGCACCAGCAGAGAGGAGAGATCCCTGCAACGTCTGCGAAGTAAGTGTGCTACACAATCCCCAATAGACTTAACCCTTACTGCCCCGGGGAATACAGTTCTACCCACTGGAACTATTACACCTAAGCTGCTATTCCATCATCCCCGGAGGTTCTGCAGCAGCGGCGGCCCCATCACTGGCCGCATATGGTGGGTGGCGTCACCAGTGACATCCCCTGTAAATATCCCCCTTTAATTGCCAGGGCCCGGGACACGGTCCGGACCAGGACCACCCGTGACTTCCCCAGTAAAGACCCGGTCCGGTACCAAGTACCCTCTTCCCAGTGGGCTCGACAATAGACTGAGTTCTCTCCTCCCGACTCCAGGGCTAACTACTAATTGACTGACTTCCTATGGTGTTTCTTGATTTTCTCCCCTTTCCTGACCATTTTCTGTTATAACTTCCCACCCTCCACCTGTCTCCACCCGCCATCCCACAGCTGGGTCTAGAGTCCCATTAGGGACCGGGATGTGTTGGGTGTGGTTACCCGCTTAGCGTGGGTAACCATGATAAACAGCGGGTATCTAGGCAGTTCACTGACCATACAAACTTACACTCTACAGGAGAGAGAGAGAGACCCCACTGATTATAAGAGCTTACACTATACTGGAGAGACAGAGGAGCCCCCTTGCTATAACAGCTTACACTCTATAGAATATTGATAGAGGACCCTGCTACCCATAAGAGATTACACTTTACAGTAGAGAGAAAGGACCCCGCTGATCATAATAGCTTATGTAGCGCCCCGCTAGTCAGTGCGCTACAAAAGGGTACTGCACCCCTAGCAGAAGGTGCAGTATGCTTTGTCCTGGTAGAGGGTAGTAGAAGCCTGAAGCTCCATCACCACACGCACACACCTAGTGATAGGGGACCAATCAGACGCCCGTTACCAGGGTAACTGGTCCCGGTGGGAGGAGAAGCTAGGTTATAAAGTGAGTGGGAAAAGAGCGGAAGAAGAAGTATACAGTAGAGACAGACGAACAGAAGAGTAGTGGTGAAGTAACCGGAGGGCACCTCAACCTGGTGACCCAGACAGAGATGGGCAAAGAAGAGGGCGACTAAATGCTCTGGCCCAGTCCGAAGCGGTGTAATGGCTCCGATGTGGATCAGAGGTCCATCCCTGAACCGCAAATTACTGGCGTGGTCGATGTCTTCATAGGTGCACGATCCAACTCAACATGCACGGTCCCCACAAGAAGAAGCCTGGTTCAACAAGCGGGATTCGTGCAGGGAAGCGCAAGGAGGAAGGAGTGCGCAGAGTAAGGACAGAGTGAGTATAGAGAAGGAACATCACCAGAGCTTCAGAGGGACACTGCCTACTGCCAGGACCACCCGGTCCACTACCCTAGCTGAAACAACTGCATACCCTGTAAGACTGCAGATTACCAGAGTAAAGTACCCGTGCAGAGTGAGCAAGTGTCTATGTTCCTTACTGATGAACGGTGATTTACCTACACTGCACCACGGAGAACAACGCAGCCCCATTCCAGCTGTGCTGCCCTATTTCACCATTGTTACATTATAGCCCTGGGGACCCCACTCTACCTGTAGAGAGCCACAAACACCTTGCTGTCGCCCATCACCCCAGAGGTCCCAGCAGCATCGGTGCCATCACCGGACCTGCAGGTGGCGTAAACTTTATTATTTTTCTTTTTCTTCTTTTTATTGTCACCGCGAGGGCACAGGCTCGGGCACCGATCCTCCGATTACATTGTGCCACAGAAAATATATAACATAAGTATATTGTAAAAGAGGCTAATTGAGGTCTCAGCCTGTTGTTTGTCTCTTTACTGATATTAGATGAAGACAATTTTTTTATATTAATGCACTTGCACTTTGAGACTGCGGCAGCTGCTCAAAGCTGCAAACCACGTGTGGAATCATGAATAATACTCCTTTTAAACCACCTATTTCCAAAAATTCTTTAACACTGAACCCAGGGTCACAGAACCTGTCTCGACCCCTGTGACTCCCCGAAGCACCACAGCACGGTTCCGAGTACCCCACGGCCCTGGGGCCCATCATTAACTCACCTCTCCGTAGCTCCCTGCCTGCAGCTTCATCCGTCTTCCTTCCAGTCTGTGCCTAGCATCCTTCCCTGAGAAGGAGCAGAGCTACTCCGAAACGCGTCGGAATAAAACATCTTCAGACCAGATACCCCGGCTTCTGGTCTTTCTTTCACAGCAGCACGATCAACGACACTTCGTCCTACTACAGCAGCATCCAATCATGTGATCGGTGCAGCACAGTGATGTCATCGGTGTGCAACTTGGTGACATGATCCAATGCCCGGAACAGACAGGAAGACTGGGAGATGCTGCACTGCTTCAAGGGAGCGATGGAGGGTGAGTTAACATTGTTTATTATACCTGTGTGCGCGCCAACAGGGGGCTTATACCATGACGGGGGCATATACAATGGGGCTTATCATATGGGCATATACAGGATGGGGAGCTATATCCATGATAGGTGGGCATATACAGGATGGGGGGCTATATCCATGATGAGGGGGCTATATACAGGATGGAGGGCTATATCCATGATGGGGGCCATATACAGGATGGGGTGCTATATTCCATGATAGGTGGCATATCAGATGCGGGCTATATCCATGATGGGGGGCCATATACACATGGGGCTACTGAGGGGGCATATACAGTGGGGACTATACATGAAGGGGGCATATACAGATGGGCTAATCATGATGAGGGGCTATATACAGAATGGGGCTATATCCATGATGGGGGCCATATACAGGATGGGGGCTATATCCATGATAGGTGGGCATCTGATGGGGGGCCATATACAGGATGGGGAGCTATATCCATGATAGGTGGGCATATGCAGGATGGGGGCTATATCCATGATGGGGGGCCTATATACAGGATGGGGGGCTATATCCATGATGGGAGCCATATACAGATGTGGGCTATACCCATGATGGGGGGCCATATACAGGATGGGGGTTATATCCATGATGGGGGGCTATATCCATTATGGAGGCTGAAAAATCCTTTGTGGATGAAACGTCGCCTGTGAACTGTGACCAATAAAGGTCTTATCTATCCAAACAAGTGGGAGGTGCTGCCTATGTTTTTTTGCAATATTGAACCAGGTAGGAGAAAGGGACTATATGGGGTGGGCCCTGCACCCAGTATCGTCAGCTGTGCTGCTCTTTATTTTTTATGATACATTATGGGGGCCATATACAGGATGGGGGATCATGTATTACCTGGAATGGGCCAGGATGGGGACAGTACACTCATAAGTGTCAGCAGCAGATCTCCTCCCCCCAACATAACAGTTAATTATAACTTTTTTGCTTAATTTTCTCCTATATTTCAAATTCTGGGTGCGTCTTATAGTCCAAAAATACAGTAAGTATCTCAATCTTCATTATTTTTTTCATAGCTGTAGTATTGTTCCATTTTCAAGTGTATGTCTAAGCAGAGTGTCCCTGTTTTTGTTGCAGTTATATCCCTAGCACCTCTTGCATGTAAAGGGATCACATGTTTTGGAATTACCATAATGCAATAAAAAAAACAACAACTTTAAAAGGAGAATTGCATCAAAAGTGTAGAGTGCGTCCATAATAATGGTGGCTTTAACTACATAGCGCATTTTATATTTCTTACTATGATGTTTTTCTTGATCTGTACCATGGGGCACGAGCTGTACAGCTGAATCATGCTTCCCCTGCACAATCAGTGCACTCAGGAGAACTAATAATAGTCTGTGGGGATCGGGAAAGCACCTTTCAGAATACTTTTCTTTTCTCACTTGCATTAGTAATAAAACAAAGGAAGGACCCAAATCTCAGGCACCGAGGCCGTGTGCATGGAGGATCACGCTGTGCGTGCTGTACAGAGAATTGCTCTGCTGATAGAGCTATTATCCACACTTACAATAAATAAACCTACACACTCTGTTGGGAAACCCCGGGATAACCTATAATAATGCACTCTGTGTCACCGCTCTCGGGGCCACACGTGTCATTATCACAGATTTTTTTTCTGCCGCGGCAACAAGGCATTTATTCGGAGGAGGGGGTGTATTCATCACAATTTGACTCTGCAAGAATTCAGGACTATACATTAAAAAGTATCTTGAAAATAGGTGACACAGGGGGAATTCTATGAGGCCAGACTGGAGTGTGGTCAAAAGTCAGGGTCATTTCAATAAAGAAAGAGCTACAATATTATTTGTATATCAATTCAGCATAGAAGGTGGAACACAATAAGGGTAATATTCATTCTATCCTCCAAACAGGGGTGTAACTACAATAGTCAGGTTGCAATCGCGCAGGGCCCTGAAGCTAGGGGCCCAAAAGTTTCTTTGACCTATAGACAAAGACTATTACTATTAAAGATTTGCACTCGTTGGGGGTCCCGTTGGAGCTTTCGTATTGGGGTCTATGAGCTTCAACTTACACCACTGCCTCCAAACATGTAGGGACATCACAACTGGCAGCCAGGTGAAAGTCCTGATGGTGACTGGTCCACTGACCATTGGGTATGGGACGATATCTGTACCACTGACTACCAGGGAGCATACAAATCAGCATACCCTCTAACCACTGCTGGCAACTTATGCCATTAACTTCTTAAATTGAACTCACCACCAGGATTTAGTGCTATGCAGCAGGTGATTGACGTGTGCTGCATGGGCATCACTATTTGGGTTTTTATTGTATTCCTCCCTGTGGACTTGTCTTTCTGCTGTAAGCCGACCAACCCACTTGATAACTCTGGAGGAGAGGTAGGGAGAGAGGAGGGGGTTTGGCTTAAAGCAGAAAGACAAGCCCACAAGGGGAGAGTAAAAAAAAACCAAATAGTGATGTCATGCCGCACACGTCAATCACCTGCTGCACTGATTATAGGTGGTTAAATCCTGGTGGTTGGTTGCCTTTAAGGGACTTGAATCTGCAAACTATATTTCTATTAGTACTGCAATATGTAGCTATAATCACAGTCTCCTATGAAACCAGACCTGTGGATGGGATTCCCAGAAGTACCAATGTGACAGTCATGGAAGCTATCATCAGGCCCCAGGTGCTATGGCAAAACATTGTCACCTGGTAGTGATGTTATGTGGAGCCCACTGGGACAGGGTACTCGGTACCAGACCGAATTTGCTGCTGGGGATGTCACGGAGGGCCTGGTCCGGACCGTGTCTCGGGTTCCGCATGTAAAAGGGTGTATTTACAAGGGATAAATGTTTGTCGTGACGCCACCCACGGTGTGTGGTCAGTAAGGGGACCACCGCTGCTGCAGAACCTCCGGGGATGATGTTAGGCAGCTTAGAAGGAACGGCTCTCCGTAGGTAGAGGTTGGTTCCCCAGGGCAGTGGTAATTAGAGTCTATGGTGGCTATGATAGATGTGGTAATAAAGGGATTGATAGTGGAGCCGGGTTGAAGGAACACACGTTCACGTTTCTGAAGTTTTCCAAAGCTTTACTGCAGATGTTGTAGCAGATAATTGTCCACGGAGTTTGTACTGGGGCCGGGTTGCTCCCACCCTGTCCGGGTCCTCAGCTTCCTCCTGCTGCACTGTGTGTGTGGCCCTGCTGCTGCTTGTAGCTGAGCTGCTGGCACTGTCTCTCTCCTCACAGGTACCCCTTGGCTAGGCAACTTGAGTCTTCCATGTGCTGCTGACCCCGCCGTGTTGCTTTGCTCTGGTACAGTGCCGATCTAGAAACTCCACTATTCCTGGATTTACTGTGCTGTGTGTGTCAGTCACAGTCTCGGATCCGGTGTCCGTTCTATGCGCTCCTCTGGGGTGAGTGGTGATGGCACTCAGTCTCCCAGATGTGTCCCTTGTCTTCAATTCTCCTTCCCTCAGACCCTAGCTAGGCCAGGAATCAGTGAGCGGACTGTAGAGAAGCCTGACGCAGCTCCTTTACACTACAGTCTCCCTCAGTTCTTCCAGGAACTGGACTCTTCACAGTACTACCTCGTACTGGACTAAAACTCAGAACTAACTAACTACTTCCTCTCAACCCGGAGTATATCAGGGTGCTGGTTTAGCTCCCCCTCCTGGCCCAGAGGTGCTAGTGTCAGTGTGTTGTGGGGAGGGAACCCGTGTGATGTTACTGTGGCTCGTTAACCCCTGGGGTGCCACAGTTAAATGGGGGGATAATCTTCATCCAAAAAATACACCTGATCTCTGCTGGTAGTGTTGATGTATCCAGCATGAAGGGGGTTAAAAAAATGTGATGTTAGATATGTTGTTTATTAACCAAAGTTGTCCTCCTACTTCTCTTTGAACCATAAGCTTAACATGCAAGTGTATGATGAGGTCAGTAATTGTGAACCTATTTGAAGGGATGTGCCCTTAGTAGTGTGTGGATTGAGCCCAAGACACTTTCTCCTCTACTACAACCAACATATGAGGCCACTTGTACATTTAATGCAGCACAAGCGCAGAACTGGTCTGCAATAGTCTCTGGTGTTTCCATTTTGCTTGTTAAGCCTGAGCTCACCACTTTAAGATGACTGGATTTGTAAGCAGTCTATCCGCCCATTCTTCAGGTCTTGTCACACTCTAAGGACCACCAAACTGTTTTTTTCCAATGACGCTTACCTTTACTCTTACATCTGTTCTGTATTGGTGATTGCGATCTACATAAATTGCTGCTTGCACTCCAGGCCAACAGTGCCAATGTGCACAACCAGATTGTCTACTCCTGGATCAATAGACTCTTCCACCTGTCCTTGACCCTCAATCTTCTTCAGTCCCTTCTCTGTGTCACACCAGGGTGTATGAAAGTCTGGCATGCGACGCTAAGGAGACAATGGGTGGAATAGAAGTAAGGCTCTGGAGATAGGGAGTGGGGAAAAGGGACACCTGGCACTCACCTTTGTCTGTACCCTGCACTCCCTAGCATCCCTATATAGGTCCTTCCCTTGTTGCTGTCACATGCCTAAACCCTCACTTACCCTGAACTCACTCTGGCTAGTGAGATGGCTGGTCAGTACAACTCTGGGAAAGAGTTAACAGACAAAAGGAAAATAGACAAAAACACAAAGAGCACTATAAACCCCTCCTATGCAACAACACTCCAGAGCTGCATAAAACACTTCTCCACAGCTTCTTCTAGAGACAGGCTCCTTCCGATGTGGACAGCATAGAAATGGATTCTGTATCTTATATCAGATGACAAGACATTTGACTACTTATAGTGGAGGGGAGTGGCCACAAAAGACTTACACTTTTTCCCAGGGTGGTCTCTTCTTATCATTATGGCCAGCCAGTCTCCTATGCTCAGGATAATCACAGAGGTTATCTCCCATTGAAAACACGCAAATCTCTTAAGTTATATCTTTTTCTGGAATGGTGTGACCTTGTAATAAGATGTATTGGCCTAGAGAAACAAAAAGTGCAAAGAAATAATGCAAAATCATAGGCACAACATACTGAAATAATGATTACCGTGCTGGTAAGAAGTTGGGTAGTGTCCACTCTATCTACAGAGCGCTATCTACGGTCTATGGGCATCTTTAGACTTTAGATATATATTTTGCTATGGTTCTGCTTGTACATTGCTGTCCTCGGGAAGGATATGCTTAAAGGGTTGTCTATAGGGTAAAGAAATTCTACTTCTTGGTCCTTATTTGATATACAGGAAACAACTACTTAGTCAGTCACTAGCCATTGCAGTTACCCAACTAAGCCAGTGATAGGACTATGGGCTACAGACATGTGGAGTTTGGTAAGAATCGTAATCAGAGCTCTATATTGTTTTTTTTTTTATTAATTTAAGTTTTTTTATTTTTTTCACCACAAAACAACTTTTTTAACTTACAGTACATATTATTTGGCTAACCTGTCTGCAAATTGCTAAATATCTGCAGAATCCCTAAACAAGGACCAGCTCATTACTAGTGATCTGAGATCTGAATTATGAATCTTTCGTAGCTGCCACTACTACATGTGGAATTACATCTGTAATGCCAGCGCTGGCATCCCTGCAGCTAGGTCGCCTATGCACTCAACCCTCCGGCCGCCCTGCAGCTTCTGTTCTGGTCCCTCCCGCTTCTCTCTGCACGCCCCACAGGTCTCCTGGGAGTATGCTAAGGGCATGAGTGCGCTCACTCTCCGCCTCTTTTTTAGGTAGTGTGCACACTCTGTAAGTTTCACAATTCAATGGCTGAAGGACTATAGGTACGTAAGGCACCCTCCACCTTAGGGGGTGCCAGGGCAACGTGTCCTGTCAGTAGTCTGCTGCACGCTTGCTAATTGTCAGGTCCCCTGAACTGGTTCCTGTCTTGAATACATTTACAAATACTAGTCCAGTATTTCCACACCCAAGTTCCTGAGTATGCACCAGTTCTGTGTACCAGTCCCCATGATCCTGTCTCATTCCTGTCCGGTGTAACCACTCTTGCCAGCATTTGCCATCCAGTCTGTACCAGTGGTCCTGCCAGTACATGCTGTCCAGTCTTTTCCAGTCATCCTGCCTTTAGCTAAGTCCGTACCTGCATTCCTGACCCCTGGGTTTAGCTGTCGCAGAATCGGGGACTGCCCTGGAGTGGCACCTGGTGGCTACCTTCCAGCACGAGCCTACTCTCACCATCAGTAGGTCTATTGAAGATGAGGTAGTCACTGAGTTACATCCCTTCAAGGGTAAGCTCGGTCCCGTGATGTAGTGGGTCCACACCCACCAATGTGACAACAGCACTCAAAATATTGGGTCGTCACCTAGAACGTGAGTCCTCCATAGCCAGCGAGGCTCTTTCCAAGCAGAAGTTCTTGCAGAAGGCATTTTGAGGGTGAGACAATATCATTGTTGTGGCATGTATGGGCGTCCATTTTTTTTTTGCATTTGTGTACAGTATTCTTTTCCAAGACACGCTTGATTTCATAAATAGTATTTACCGCCACCTTTCTACCTCATTACCCTTCAAGCGTAAGCTACATTAATAATGATAACATTAGAGTACAGAAAACTGCAGAAGCTGTTTGTAGCAGCTCACCCATGTGATAGAGATGTTTTGGGCACCAACACATAATTTTAATATTACTCAATTTCGAGAGGCATAAGAGGGAAGGTACGGAAGGATTTTGTCTCCAAATATTGTCTGAAAATAGCATAAATCACAATGTTAACCATCCCACACACCAAGAATGGATTATGGCTTCAGTGCAGAACACGGGGTGACTATTGTGTTGCCGCCATGTAGAACAGTTGGCTGTGCTGCTGCTGCTATCTATAAATTGTGAAAGAAATGTGTAATTTTCAGAATCTTACATAACACACTTCAGTTACATAACTCTCAAGGTGTAGGAGGGACCGAGAGGGAATATTGTATGTGCAGCAGATGTTGGGAAGCAGATCGATGCAAACAGGCTTGACAGCGGAAAGTTCTGCAGCCGCTTCTTGAGGTTGCACAAATGTTTCATCTTTTTCATTGACTACAAGCTAAAATACTAAGTTCTCAAAGGAATTTTAGGTTAAGTTAAAAAGAAAAACATCCAGCCAAGATTGGACTTTGTTTAAGCAATTAATAAAACCACACCAATTAGAGAAATGTCATCTGCCCCTGCAGATCTCTGAATGGCTGTCCACATCTCTGATGGGCAGCGGGATGACCCCCGGCATTTCCACAATAGATGAGATCAAAGGAGATTATTATCAACTTGTTGAATTTTAAGGCTCAATCCTTGCAATCCTTCTGTTCTCCAGGGAGAAGTATCCAACAGATACTTACCCCGTTCTTCCCATTGAAAACAAATCTATGTTTGGCCAAACTGAGCATAAATATGTGTATGGGGAAACAATGTTTGTCCAGCAATATTCAAAGTTATATTGGCACTTTAAAGGCCCCCATACACATTAGACTAGTGGTGGCTGAACCCACTGGTATTGGAGGTATTGGCTATACAGTCATATATGTATAGTGGTGTTCCCAATATTACCCAACAAATGATGTCGGGTGAGATGAAGATCTGACATGTCTGTTTTCAGACTACAAATTCTTTTGTTCTCCAGAAGATAAGCCGCCACCACTAGAGAAGTCTGACAGCAGTTCCTTCATAGAGAAGAAGTGTTTGGTAAAGGAATAGATCAACCCAACTGTGAGGAGACTTTATGATTACCCATCATGTCTCCTTGCCTTTTTTCTAAAATGGTGTTTGCTACCTTGTCTTTGTGGTTCCTGCCTTCATGCCTTTATAAGCTTCAGTCCATCTTCCAGTCCTTGCTTGAGTGTTCTGCTTGGATCCCTAGCTCCTTGGTGCATTTCAAGTTGTTGTTCCTCCTCTGCTATTCTGGTTCTTCTCCTACCAAGCTACTGTTATCTGACCCCAGCAAATCACACCTGCAACCAGTCTACCTCCGGCAACAAGCTGCCCTGTGTTGTGTGTGTTTCAGCTTCTGCCTGTCTGACTCACTCCACATAAACCCAAGTTTGCCTATAAGCTCTGCTGTGGCTTTTCTGTTTGTTTATTCTGTTGCAGTTGCAGTGTTCAGGACTTTTTGGGGACTTTGCTTTGTGACACTGCATTGCATCCAGTTCTGGACTTGTTTTCAGGGACTATACCATTTAAAGGCCTGCCTGGGTGTGAACTGTAGTTTATAGACTGTTCTGTTATGAGCCACTACTAGTGTGAACTATTACTAAGAGACTATTCCGCAAGGCATCACTGTAAATGAACTATTTCTAGAGACTATTCCATTTGGCTTCACTGAATGAACTTGTACAATTTATGAAATTTGCTCTGTTTGCTGCACAATCATGTTTGTACTTGTCACATGTGTTATTACAGATATTTTCATCTAATATCTTGTCTCAGTCATGTCTTTGCCCCCATGCTATTATATTCCTGAGATTTCCGCAATAGTTATTACACCAACCATTGTTTGTCCATCACCTTCCTATTGCATTTGGAGGTCTTAAGTCTACACATGAAATACTACTGAGCTAAGAATTAGACTATGCAGAAGATGATAAGGCAGAATCGGAGGCAGAAGAGTGTGGTGTGAAGAGAGAATAAAGATTAGGTCCATACTGTGTGCTATTGAGAACATCTGGGTAAACATGGCAGCTATCGTCTTTTTCGTGCAGTTCCATAGACAATGAATAGAAGGTTGGCACATACGGTAAGTGTGGCCATGTCTCCATTCCATTGAGCCATTTTAGAGCTCCATTCTCTGGATCAGTTGGGATCTCAGTGGTTGTGCCTTCGGTGATCACAAAGTTATAGCCTACTCTGTGAAAATTGTTAGTTAATTTTAGAAAATTATAACAACTTTAAAGAGGTTGTCTCAATTTCCTATCTTTGGATGCACACTGCTCCCAAACCTCCCTGCCTCCTGCTTACACTCCTAAAGATTAACAATTAAGGCCGTCATTGAGAGCAGAGACAGCTTTACCAATGCAGCATCAGAGTAGCGCTGCAACACTATATCTGGCCGAATAAACCTGCCAGCCTCACAGCGGCTCTTGCAAGCTATATAGCAAACAGCTTATAACTCAATCCTTGCCTAGGAAACCATGGCAATCATCAGTTACCGTAGAATTAAGCATCTCTGTTCTTGAGAACAGAATGCAATTTTTTTAAAAGATAAAATTGCTTGTTTTTACAAGCACTTTGCAGTTTTACCCATTTAATAAGATGAGAACACCCCTTTAAAGTTCACTCTTACAAACCTTGAATGAACTCCATTTTAAGTACTGTACATTAAAAACATCTCAACCCTAGTATGTGTCTGTATTACACAAGTCCAAATGAACAGTTTTGTACATAACCTTAGTTAATATCATTCACTTTCTTCTTCTTGACCTATCACAACAATATCCTTAAAGAGGACCTGTCACCCCCCTGCTACATGGCAATCTAAATGCAGCATTGAATGCAGCATGTCTTCTACATTCAGGGAAGGGGTCCCCCATGTGTCTGTGCTGTGTACCCGAGTTATAGGCTTAGGAAAACTCACTGTTAGAAGCCATGGAGGCAATCCCTGTGGCTGGAGTGAGCTCGATTGATGGGGGGCCATTCCCTCCTCCTCTGCCTCTCTGTGCTGCCTCCTTCTATGCTCTTTATGCTTTGTTCAGACAGCAGGGCAGGAATCTGGAGCTGACATCAGGACAAATGATTTGCATCCGCTCTGAGTGACAGAGAGCAGGAGAGGAGGAGGGCAGAACCTGCACAGCAGAAGCAGCACTGAGAGGCAGAGGGGGAGGGAATGGCCCCCCAGTCAATCGAGCTCACTCCTGCATCAAGGACTACCTCCATGCCTTCTAACTGTAAGTTTTTGTAAGCCTATATCTCGGGGTAAACAGCACACAGATGCATTCAGTGCTACATTTAGATGGCCATGCAGCAGGGGGGTGACAGGTCCTCTATAAAGGAGTTGTCCCACTAACAAACTACTGTACATCTTAATCAATAGATCTTAGAATAATAATTATTTCCACAATTTAATGTGTTAAAAAATATTATTGTGCTTAGATGAGCTTATATATTTGTCCCTGCTATGTACTGTGTAACGGCTGTGTCTGAACATTGTGATGTGGTAACCGGCTGCATTATAAATATCAGGTATGTATTGCACAGAAAGAGGTCTGCTGCGATATGAACATGGGATGGTTTCTCTGGGACTTGTTCAATACGTTTTTTAGTGTACATGCAGGGCCAGGTTCACAGAATGGTCAGACATGGTGGAAGAGACTGACCATCCACATACCTCCCATGGGTGTGTCTCATGTGAAGTAGTGTCTTTGCTGTTTGATCACATGGTCTCTGTGTTCCCAGGTCCTGCAAGTGGACAGGCTCAGTGTTGCAAGGTCCGGGAAAGACAACACTGGCTGGAAGCACATGGAGGAGAGACCATGTATGTGTGGAGAATGCCAGAGCTCCTGGCATTAATAATGGTTAATGGACCTGAAAACCATGTGTCTACCATTGGAGACATCAGACTCCCAGAAGGAGTGGAGACTGGGATACATCCATTAGGATACGTCTGGACCTGGGTTCGTGTATCCGTGTATGAGATATTGGACTGTAATGCTGTGTGTATCTACATTCCTTTAAAGCCAGAGGAAGGCTTCTCTTTATGTTTCTTTGCCTGGTTTATGAAGCTCTGAATAAACCTAATTAACTTTTAAATGTAAATCTTGACTTTTGCAAGTGAGTGAGTACTCCTGTAATACAGAGTGAATTGTTACTCCATACAGGGACATGGTCTGATTAAACCACATCCCCTGGGCAGGGGAGGACACAATAGAGTATTAGGATAGGAAAGCACGTGATCATAGATTAGGTCAAACATGTTTAAAAACAGGCAGAGAAATGTTTTACTTCATAGCAAAATCAGCTTCAATACCATGCTGTAATGTCTGTATACTCTCATTTGCTTCCTCCCCTTCCCAGGAGATATGTATGTGCTCACCATTTTCCCACATGGTCAGTCACAGCCTTGACACAGAAACTTGAAAAAGTATTAAAACCAACTGAACTTTTTCACCTTTTTCAAGCTACACTCACAAATTTAAATGCATTTGTGAAGAATATCAGGAAATTCAGGGAAGAAAGGTGTGCTGCGGTCCCTGAATTTCCTGGTACAACCCCACGTGAGTGGAGCCGGTGGAGGTCCAGCAGCAGCCATCAGGATATTATCCTATACGCCTTCAAGCCAGTTGTGGGTCACACAACTGGAGTAGGTGAGTGAATTGCCTTTTTCACCACTAAAGGAATCAGTGTCTAGTGATAAGGGCACTATTGCGCCTCTTGTCCCCTCCCCTCTCTCTTTTATCTTTGTGAAGAATATGGGAGATATCATGGCATGCCAATCAACTGCAAGTCATAGTCATCTTATTCAAGTGGGAATCTGAGACAAGATTCCTCCATCCACCATCACATGGGTTCAATTATGAATGAAGAGGTGAGGAAATCTAATTATAAAGGAGGATGTCAGAGGACACGTTCATTGTAGCTAAAGACATCCTGTTGGGCTATTACAGCAGTAAGGGAGAAGACAGGAAGACTGGAGTGTGTGTACGCAGGGGTGGGCAAGTGCATTTCCAAGAGACTGAGCAAAGCAGATCATCAGACAGCATCTGACATGTAGACTCCATTAGAAAATTATAAATATTGGTGTGTGCATATGTCGAGCCCTAGGCCCTGGGGAACTCGGGTATCAGGCTCAGTGGGTGTTTCACGGGGATGTCACGGGTGGCAGTGTCTCAACCTGTTGCCTGGGTGACACTTCAATAAAGGGGTTATGTACAGGGGATAAGAGTTTGTTGTGGTTGTCTCATGACGCCACCTGTAGTATCTGGTGATGGGTCACCAGCGCCACCACAGTCCTCCGGAGGGCGATGGTATTGCGGCAAGGGTAATAAAGCTCCCTACAGGTGGAGCTGGTCCTCCGGGGCAGCGTTCCTGTAAGCAAACAGGTTGAAGTTTGCAGCACAAAGACACGGAGGCAAAGTCCACGCTGGGGTTCCCCCTTTCTCTCTAGGGCCCAGACTCCCACGTCAGGCACCCTCTCTCAGGATCCCCTCAGGACCCTCTCTAATATTCCCTCCAGATCAGCGTAGAGCTGTCCGGGTTAACCTTCTGCCTTGCTCAACACTCCTCCTCGACTCCTCTCCAACTCCCTTCTCCGACTGTTCTAACTTCTACTCCCCCTAGAGGTGAATATATCTCCCTCCCAGGAGTAACTTTCCACCACTATTCTAATGTGGGAGTGCAGGAATGGGTCCCACCCACCAGCCTAGGATACACTTGCAGCTGGAGAAAATTACACCACTTTTACGGGTGCAATACTCCACTGTGACGCCTGACCATGTGGGGCGCCACACATAGCTCACAAACATATGGCAGGCATATTTTTATCTTCAGGATATTGAGACAACTTAGGGTGCCTTCACATTAGCGTATGTGAACGCAGCATATGCTGCGTTCCCATACGCAGTCAAACGCATGCGCACTGCGTTCCTATGTTTAACATAGGAACGCATAGTGCCTGCATTTGGCAGCGTTTGCTGCGTTCGGGTGCGGATGTGGACGATATCTGCTCCCTCCAGGGTCCTGCGTCCGCACCCGGGACGCAGCATGTTGCATTTTTTGTGCGCTCGGGGACCTTGGAAAATCAGCAAGCTTCCCCAAGCGCACAAAAAAAGCATTGGCGTCAATGGGTCCGCAGTGTTCTGCGCTTGACAGCGCAGGAGAACACTGCGGACCCATTGAAATCTCTCCCGGTGGCCGCCGGTGATGTCACAGGAGCTCACCGACGGCCACCGGGAGATCAGCTCAGCCTCTGCTGATCTCCTCTTCCCCGCCGCCGGTAATCTCATAGCGGTGTCGGCGGGGAGAAACAGCTGATGTGACAGCTGTTTGAATCTTCCCGCGCCGACATCTCCTCTCGGTGTCGGCGCGGGAGATTCAAACAGCTGTCACATCAGCTGTTTCTCCCCGCCGACACGTCCCGGAGCTTACCGGCGGCGGGGAGGAGGAGATCTCCGGTGCTGATCTCCGCCTCCGGCCCGCCCCCGGACACCTCCGATTGGCTGGCTGGGCTGCACAGTGACATTATCCGCTGTGGACACATCAAAATAACATGCTTTTGACTGCGTTTGTGTCTGCATGCCATCAGCATGCAGACACAAACGCTAATGTGAAGGTAGCCTTAATACATATTTTCCCTTAACCGTGCAATGTGCCTATTAGCCTCAAATTAATATCTACCAGCTGAAAGACTGTACAATCATCATATTTCCTATCTATGAACAGGTAAATTCATAATAGGAAAGATGATGTTTATGTCTCTCGCCTGTGACACCTAGGGGTGGAGATATGCGTAAAGCTTGGATTTCATAATTCTCTGTAGTTTTGAGCCCATCCCATAGACAGCTACTACATGATGTCATCAAGTGTTTGGTCAAGTGAGGGGTTAAAAGGTGCCCACCATATTTCTTAGTTGTTCACTTCTGGGAGGTCATGCCATGTATTGTATTGGAATGAACCAGAGACCTCTGGCACTGCCCACCTCCATGTGGCTGCCAGTAAACGAGGAAACGGATAACTGAATTATGTATGTCTGCTTATACCTTTTCTATTACTACCTGTATTTGCATATCTGACCATCATACCTGTAAATAGTGTTTTGTCTAGTGTGTCCTTAAGGCCATTAAATATAAAATGTAATCGTGGGTTGTCCTTTCATCTCGATACACGAATTCCCACGTCCTATATTCTTGGTTTAACATTCCATGCAACCGGGGCTTGTTTGTGCTAACTGACCAAGCTTATGTACAACGAGGAGCTGGTGGAACTTCTTCTGGGCTATCAGGGTTGTAAGCGAGTGTGGTGCCATGCCCGAGTTTTGTGGGGCAGGGAAGCTGCTCAGAGTTGATGGGAAGATGGATGGAGCTAAATACATGGCAATCCTGGAGGCAAACCTGTTAGAGGCTGAAAAAAACCTGAGTCCGGGGTGTAGGTTCATCTTCCAGCAGGACAACAACCCTAAACATACTACTGCCAGAGCTACAATGGAGGTAGCTACAAAGTTGGTAGAGATATACCCCAAAAGACTTGCGGCAGTAAATGCAGCGAAAGGTGGTTTCCTACAAAGGGGGGCTGAATGCAAATACACATCAGAATGTTCACATTTTTAAATTATTTAGTAAACCATATAATCAGTTCACAAATACTGAGTACTTAGTGTTGGTATATCACATAAGACCCCAATAAAATACATTTAATGTTTTTGGCTTAACGTGAACACTATGTGGAAAAGTTCACAGGGTATGAATACTAAGGCAAAGGAGCAGAGGCACATTTATAGGATTTATCTCCGCACAGGAACATTTCCTTTTGGCTAGCGTCACACATCAGTTTTTTTTTTTTTTTTAAACCTGATTCGGTTTTGAGCTTTTAAAAAGCTCAACACCGGATCAGGAAACGCTCCTCATAGGGGCCTATGATAAAAACCGGATTACTTCACAAGCAATCCGGTTTCCGGCTCCGGCTCTGCAGCCTGCGTGAAAAATCATGCGGCTGCAGTTTTCAGAGCGGTTCTGTTATCTGCAATGCGGGAACCGAATTGCTCAGGATGTGTAATCCTGAGCAATGCGGTTCCCGCATATACTTTACTTGTCCCGGCTGCCGCCGGGACAAGCAACAGTTTCTGTGGTTTGTTAAACTTGTAATTTAAAAAATAAATGTTTGTATAATGTCTCTAGGGAGTGCCCAGTCCCCCCAGAGACCTTCCACCCACTCAGGTGGGCATATAATGCTGTAATCTGTTATGTACAGCATCTGACTCCTGTCAGCTGCTGTACAGTTTTATGAATGAAAGCACCGGGCTCCTCAGAGCAGCGCGCATACTATAGCTATTGCTACAGTATGTGTGCGGCTGTCTGAGGTCCTGAAGCCTGAAGCTGCCCATAGATCTACTGTACATGGCTTCAGGACCTCAGACAGCGGCGCACATACTGTAGCAATAGCTATAGTATGCGCGCTGCTCTGAGGAGCCCGGCGCTTTCATTCATAAAACTGTACAGCAGCTGACAGGAGTCAGCTGCTGTACATTAAAGTACCTTTACATGCCGCCACTGGGTGGTAGCAACTGCCTGGCATTGGGGATTTTTGTGTCTGTTGCCATGAAATTGCTACGAAATGGCGGCGTGTAAATTGGGAAGTTGATCGCGATATCCGCTGTTGATTCGGATACCTGTTTCTGAGCCGTGCTTAAAAACCCAAGGCAACACAAAGGCACAATTGCCATGGTAGTGGCGTCTAAACGGGGCACAGGGATGGAATTTCCGTTGCCTAGTGAATTCCCAGGGGCGTGACACAGCCTCATGGATACCACGCCCCATCAGCAATCATTGGTGGGAGCTACTGTGTAACCATTGGCTGTCCCTTCACAGGACGCCATATTTAAAGAGCTGTCCATTCACACTACACAATTGCAATGGCGTCATGTAATAGCCAGCCTTCCTGCGCAGGTTGGCCAATCATGACGCTATTGCTTTGTCCAAACAGCGTATTAGCGTCACGAAATACACAACTCTGTCACGCCTATGTACTTGCGGCGCGAAAGATGTACGCCCATATTCCTTTGTGGATAGCGGCGTGTGAAGCAGCGAAGGTATTCAAGAGTAAGTTATCCCCAGGATCTCTAGGAACTTCCGGGGAACAAAGACACCTTTAATTGACAATGCAATGGCGGCGTGTACATGCTGCATCGGCGATCGGTATCAACCGTCAAGGTTCATACCTGTTGCTAGGCAGAGTGGCGGCGTGTAAAGGTACCTTAACAGATGACAGCATTATATGCCCACCTGAGTTGGTGGAAGGTCTCTAGTGGGACTGGGCACCCCCTAGAGACATTATACAAACATTTATTTTTAAAATTACAAGTTTAACAAACCACAGAACACTGTGCTTATCCCGGCAGCAGCCGGGATAAGCAAAGTATATGCGGGAACTGCATTGCTCAGGATTACACATCCTGAGCAATCTGGTTACCGGATTGCGACTTCAGCAATCCGGTTCCCGGATTGCTGAGTGTCAGAAGACAATTGTGTTCACCGCATCCGGATCTGGATGCGGTGAACGCAATTCTGTATTTAAGTATGACCCTAGCCTTTAACACACCCAGTTGCAGAACTTATTTCTATTCCAAGATCTATTGATTAATAATCTACTTTGTTTGTTGGACAACCTCTTTAATGACAGAAAGACTCGACAATTGTCATTATTATTATTCTTGCCCCTGGTTCATTGATGGATTTATGTGATGGATTTGTATGCTTTTTATGTTTCTTCTACATAAATCTTTTTCGTGCTAAATTACTGGGCGTCATCAAACACAGAGAACAAAGTCTACAGGAACAATAGGTGACTGGGTGTAATCCTTTTCGAAGGTGGAGAGACGTTTATTGATGGAGACAGACAGTCTCCACCTGACACTTCACAAATAAGAGAACGCACTCAAAAGTTGAGAGCAAACTTTTTAAGAACAGATATCTATGATTCACTAATGACCTAATTAATTATAAGCAAATATCACAAGGTGAGAAGAATACTGTTTATTCTCAAGGTCCAGGTTAGCTCAATCCCCATTATTCAGGCATACATTGAACCCAATAGCGATGAATAGGGCACAAAATCTGTAGGGGGCAACCCATCGACCATGTAATTTTTTATAATACTGGTATCTTTTTAAGTCCTTTGGCTCAGGTGTTAGGCTGGCTTCACATTTGCGTATGGAACGCTGCGTACCAAACGCAGCCAAACGCTTGCGCACATGCGGTCCTATGTTTAACATGGGAACGCATGTGCCTGCGTATGGCTGCGTTTGGCAGCATTTGCGTTCGGATGCGCATAATTTATGCGCCCTCCGACCGCGCTCCAAACGCAGCTTGCAGCATTTTTTTGTGCGTTCGCGGCGCTTGTTCTATCCGCAAGCACCTGCAAGCGCACAAAAAATGCATTGATCTCAATGGGTCCGCAGTGTCCTCTGCATGACACCGCAGGAGAACGCTGCGGATCACATTGAGATCTCTCCCGGTGGGCGCCGGTGATGTCACAGGAGATCACCGACGGCCACCGGGAGATCAGCTCAGCCTCTCATGTTCTCCCCCTCCCCGCCGCCAGTAATCTGCTAGCGATGTCGGCGGGGAGAAACAGCTGATTTGACAGCTGTTTGAATCTTCCCGCGCCGACATCTCCTCTCGGTGTCGGCGCGGGAGATTCAAACAGCTGTCAAATCAGCTGTTTCTCCCCGCCGACATGTCCCGGAGCTTACCGGCGGCGGGGAGGAGGAGATCTCCGGCGCAGATCTCCGCCTCCGGCCCGCCCCCGGACAATGCCGATTGGCTGCCGGGCTGCACAGTGATGTGTCCGCAGGCGGACATTATCCGCTGCGGACACATCAAAGTGTCTCTGCTTTTGAGTGCGTTTGTGTCTGCATGCCATCAGCATGCAGACACAAACGCAAATGTGAAGCCAGCCTTAGGTTACGTGTGCTAGGCATGCAGACGCAAACGCAGTGCCAAACGCTGCCATACTGATGTAAACACAGTGGAGAGTCTCATAGTATGGTGCCCGGCTGCCTCAGATCTCCCTGCGACTGTCGCTGATCTCCTGGCAGCTGCCTCTGATCTCCCTGCGGCTGTCGCTGATCTCCTGGCGGCTGCCTCTGATCTCCCGGCGGCTGCCGCCGGTGTTCAACAGTGGCCGCCGGGAGAGATTTCAATGTGATCCACAGCGTTCTCCTGTGCTGTCATGCGGAGGACACGTGGATCCATTGAGCTCCATGCATTATTTGTGCGCTTGCTGATAAAACAAGCGACCGTGAACGCACAAAAAATGCTTCATGTTGCATTAGGAGGGCGCACAAATTACGTGCATCCCGAACGCAACCGCAACCAAATGCAGGTACTATGTGTTCACATGTTAAACATAGGAAGGCAGTGCGCATGCGTTTGGCTGCGTTCGGTTACGCTGCATTCACAATGCAAATGTGAACCCAGCCTAACCAATTTCTAAACCCCAACTATAGCCCTTGGTCTAAACTCAAAGGGCCTGGTTAATCTTTGCATTTATCTGAAGGCAGATTTTATGGACTGATGAGTAAATCTGGTTTCACAACACCATTTTTTTTAATTTGGCAGGGATACAGAGAAAAGTGCATCCCCCCGCAATTGTAAGACCTGATACAACTGCATGATCCCGCACCGGTATTATTAATGATCCAGCTGACAGAACCGACATAATACCGGTGCGGTAGCATCCAGTTGCATCAGGTTGTATACGTTTGTTTGACAGATCCAGTGAAAAATGACCTTTGGATTTTCATTGGCTGTAAGCTATTATCATCAACATTTACAGAAATAAACACATAAAATAGATCCCTCTGTGTGTAATGACTATATAATATATGTGTTTCACTTTATGTATTGAATTACTGAAATAAATTTACTTGATGAAATTCTTATTCATTGAGATGCACCTCATACACATCTTCCATCCTGGGCCCCTTCCTGGTATATACATCCCCCTTCTGGGTATATATCCCCATCCTCAGCCCTCCCTGGTATATATGTCCCCTATTATGGGTCCCTTCCTACTATATATGTCTCCAATCATGGAGACATGGTATATATTTCCAACCTTCCTAGTATATTTCTCCCCTCTTGTATCTGTACGACCGAATTGTCCACATTTATTGTTTCTTGCATTGTTACTATGTTACTTGTCCTAGTCTGCCATTTTAGCATGTAAAGCGCCATGGGATATAATGGTGCTATATTAATAATAATAATAATAATATATGTCTCCATTATGGTATGTATATCCCCCATCCTGGGCCCTTCCTAGTATATATGTCCCTGGTATGCCGTTGTTCTCTAATACATAAAAAATGAATACATCCTGCATCACTGCCAACGTCAGCTGATGGCCTCTGAACCAGGGAATCTATGCACTGCAATGCATTTCAGCTAAATGTGTATCCTCAGAAGGACATCCAGCTGAAATCGGTGCTGGCATTAGTGGACCCCCCTCCAGTATGGGTCCGGTCGGGGTCGCACACTCAGCAACCACAATCATTACGCCTCTGACCAGGATATTAGATACTGTGAATCTAACTCTTATTCTGCGGAATCTTAAGGTCCCTTGAAACCTTAGTTAGAGGTTCTTTGAAGACAAGACCTGCCTCTTTTACCATAGCAATTAGATTATTTTGTGGGGTAACCGTTATCTACAAGGGATACGGTTGGGGGGTTATTCCCATTTAAGTATTACACAACCACACATAGAAAACCTGTGGAAAGATTGTTTTGGTCTATTGGAACTCATCATACAACTTCAGTCTACAAGATGCCACGTGAGCCACAACGTCCAACATACCTGCCCCATGGTGTCTCTTTATGCAGTGTATCTCCATTTTTCACACATTATTCCAATGTTTTTGCTTCCACCCATCACTTGTACAACCTTTGTCTTGCAGCCCATCAAGCCAATGGAGTGATCCATGCCCCAAGCTGCCTCTCTCCTCTCATGAGGACATATCACTCCAAGGGTCACCTTGTTTACCAGTGAAAAATTAATCATCCAGCAAAGTTGTCAGCCGGCAGAGTTCAGATGCACCCCCCCCCCCGCCCGCACAATAAAGGCTCTGCGGCATTTTGTCAGGACACATTACATTTTTGCTGCGAGGACAAGGCTTGGTATGCAAGTAAATTCTCTTTGATTTTTACAAATGTGACATCTCGTGAAAAATGTAACGTTTGCCTGTTTGCTGACATCATTGTGAGACCGGAGGAAGAAACAGACAATTTTTTTGTCTTGCGGATGCTTATATTTAACCCCTTCCCAACCGGGCATTTTCCGAATTTTTGTTTTCGTTTTTTCCGCCCCTTATTCCAGGAGCCATAACATTGTTATTTTTCAGTCGACACAGCATGAGAGGGCTTGTTTTTGCAGGACGAGTTGTACGTTTGAATGCCATCATCCATTTTATCATGTGATGTACTGGAAAGCAGTAAAAAAAAATTTCAAGTGCTGCAAAATAGCTAAAAAAAAGCACAATTCTGCAATGTTTTTTTGGGGATTTACACTGTGCTCCAAATTATTATGCAAATGTTCTTTTTCTCTGATTTTTCTAAATGGTTGGTGCAAATGCAGTCAGTGTAATACATGTCATCAAACGTTAGACTATACAACAAATTTTATTGAAGAAATCTCCCTGTGATCACAGTATAATTTTCAAAATTAAAAAAACTCTCAAAGCACTGTTCCAAATTATTACGCACAGTAGAGTTTGTAAACATTTGATATGTTTGAAAGAACTGAAAATGCTCATTTGTTGAATTTGCAGCATTAGGAGGTCACATTCATTGAAATAAAAAGCTATTTAACTCCAAAACATCCTAACAGGTCAAGTTGCATGTTAACATAGGAACCCTTCTTTGATATCACCTTCACAATTCTAGCATCCATTGATATTGTGAGTTTCTGGAGAGTTTCTGCTTGTATTTCTTTGCATGATGTCAGAATAGCCTCCCAGAGCTGCTGTTTTGATGTGAACTGCCTCCCACCCTCATAGATCTTTTGCTTGATTATACTCCTAAGGTTCTCTATAGGGTTGAGGTCAGGGGAAGATGGTGGCCACACCATGAGTTTATCTCCTTTTATGCCCATAGCAGCCAATGACACAGAGGTATTCTTTGTAGCATGAGATGGTGCATTGACATGCATGAGGATGATTTTGCTCCTAAAGGCACGTTTTTGCTTTTTGTA